>JAJMEJ010000006.1:359924-705552 GCA_030574075.1 Clavispora opuntiae
TTTTTTTTTTTTTTTTTTTTTTTTTTTGTTTCGCATGCATACTACTGATAGCGAGATGATCATCTTCAATGCCGGGCTGGGCTTGGCTCATAACGCCTATGAAAGAGGACGAACTACGTCGAATTCGGCAGAAAAGTTAAATAAGCTGAAATTAATCATTGCGTAATAAATAGTATAAATAAATAATTTAACAGTCAAATAAATAGCGTTGCGCACCGCTATAAGCACAGGCTCCCTCAAGGTGATCATTTATTCTCATGAGGAGTAACAATGCTTTTCAAAGCTTCAGCAAACCCCATTGAGAGGGGCCATAAAGGTGCATCTGCTAAAATACGTACACCTAAGCAAATAGAAAGAACCAGCAATTTGCATTCCTTGATTAATGACCCTGAATTTTCATTATCATTCTCCAAAGCTTGGATGACGCCTTGGATGTTCTTCTTAATGTCAGTACTCCATGCATAATCAAAAATACCACGGGATTCATTCCGTAAGAACTCCGAGTATGAATTACTTTCCTCTGTTGGAGAAAGTGTTGTTTCAATCCGTCTCAATAATTTCTCGGCCAGCATCCAAAGAGCTTTGTCGCCCACGCTCAAAGACTTTGAGCTTTCAACTTGGATCAAAGCTCTAGTAAGAACCATGACAGCAATGAACACACATGTGAGGAAAAACACAGGCGTTCTCACTGAAGTTTTCTTAGGGTCATTGAGGACAGAGATGTTATGCACCCACAACTTCAAGATCTCAACTGCTGATTGGGTAGCCTCGTTCAATGCCTCGATGTCTTCGCTCAAGTTGTCGAAAAAACGATTCATTCCTTTCCAATCTTTATAGATAACGCGTTCCATAATTGGGGTAATGTTAATGCATACCCTAATTTTAGCGTATGAGAGCAATGGTAAGATCAATTTGAGCTCGTTACTGCTATTCAATAAATGCTCCGTATGATTGTTAACCACACTAAATCCGCCATTGGTTACAAAGTTACCTTCCCACAGTTTGAGGAGGTTTTCAAGCTTTGGACGTACATTGACTCTCCAATTCAAAGGATCAATTGTACCATCTGCTTTCTTCAGGGAAATATGGGCATTCAGGATTTGTTCGTGAACATTGATAATCATCGCCAATGACTTACTCAAAGATGGATCATTTCTATTCAAGCAGCCAGTGTTCAACTCCTCAATCATTGCCTGCATTGATATACCATTCGAAAGTTGCAGCAAACTCTTGCTGTTACTCTTCCTGTATTGCTCGTACCATTCTTCTGCATTACTTGCTTTCCATAGTAACTCATTACAACATTGCGAGCCTGACAATATTTCGGATCCGCTCATTGGAAGTGGTGTACCAAGTAAAGAACTGCGTAATACTTCAAGTTGATAGAAAGTAAGAATAGTCCTAATTCTTGTTTGGGCCATTATAAAGTAATCAAAGTTATTTTGGACGATCCCCATATCATTTGGGTTTTGAATGGCTGGAGGAAGAACCAAAAACAATTCCAAAGGTTGATAAAAGTTAGTAGACTTGATCAACCCTACCATGGATGTCATCTGCCGTGAGGTAATTTCAGTCATATTCGGTTCATTTAAAAACATCGTAATGAAAATGTGTAAAACAAGACTTTGATGAGCCATGATAGGAACTTTCTTGAATTGAAGTTTGTCAACAGTAAGTTCTTTCTCAAAAAAATTGTAAATGTGAAACTTAGATAAGTTAAATAAAAGCAAAGTATTGTTGTCATGGTATGAATAAAGTGCACCAATAGCGCACATGGACAATATGAGTGGAATATTCTCAAAATTGTCCACCATAGGATTCTTCAAAGTTGGAATATGAATGAATGGAAAGTATTTGTTGAATTCAGTTTCGTAAAGGTTCATGTAATCGTTTAAATCTTCCAAAGGAGGGAGTTTATCGTCCAGGATATTACTGGTGGAGATGATTCTGTCTCGAAGTTCTTCTGTGATGAACTCTGCGTGATCGCCAATAGTGAATTTCACCCTTGAACCTGATCTGATGGACGAGCTCAGCATCTCAGAGCCATGCGGAGAAGCAGCAGGTTTGAAAATCTGGCTTCTTTGCCTGACAAGGTCTTCCTGTCTCAACTTGAACAAGGATACCACTTCATCTGGTTCATATTGATCAGCAATAAATGGCATTCCCAGAAAGCCTGTATCATGAGATGCAGATGGAAGGTTGTTCAGAAGCGGAATGGACTTTAAATCATTTATCCAATCAAGATTGGAGATTTCATTGACAAAACCAGTTCTAGATTTCTTCCCATCCAGTTTTGAGCTAGAAGCTGAGGACTTGCGTTTTCTAGAGTTTAGTTCTCTATTCAGCTCTGCTGTTGGCATATTTGAATCAGATTTACCTATAGTGAGAAGATCCTGAGCCAAACCAACGAAACCACAGTTAGCAGGAGGGAAATCTTTATCGTTTTCATGGAAAAGTGACGCAGGAAGATCGGACGCAGACGGAAATGAAAACCCAAGAGGAGTAGTACCTGGTATGTGATGTGGATGACTGGGGTCCAGGAATTGGTGAGTTGCCAATACCGAGTCTGTTGCATAAAAATTCAGACGGGATATGTTGGTCTTGTCCACCAATTGAGATTCAGAGGGAATTGTGTCCAATTTCAGTTTGAATCCCTGTTGTGACGATTTTGAGGTGGTTCTTTGATTCTCGACAGGGATAGAATTCTTGAGACTGCTTGAGACTCCGGAATTATACCAGTCCAAATCGAGAGAACCGAAATCCATGGCCAGAAGACCTTTCGTGTCCATTTCTGTCGCAGTAAACTGTGGAGTTGCAAAGCCCACTTCGGTAGGGACATCCTGAATTTGATGGCTCTGAATAGACATCGCCTCCTTGAGATTTGTGTAGGAAAGACCAGACACTGCCGAAAAGGAAGCATGGCGATGTACGTGCAGATGGTCATCAGTCAAATGAGCAGACCAATTAGGCTTTTTCTTCTCCTTCAAGTCAGGAGAGTCACCAGTGAGAGGTGAAGGTTGTTGCATGAATTCGTGTGCTATTAATGTCTGAGCGTTCCCCTGATCACGGTCAAGAGAGTGTGACCGGCCAGCCGGTCGCGTTCCTGTTGCCGAAGGAGTCTCAGTCCTAGACAGAGTATGAGGGGATGGAAATATGTTCTCGGATATTGACTGGCCGTAGCTGAAAGATTGCCTGAAAGTAACCGAACCGGATTTAGGTTGAGGAGCAGCAATGGTGTAGTCTTGTGGAGAAGCCAGCACGTGGGAAGGAGACAGTAAAGCTTGATTCATATTCGGACCGTGCGTAGATGGAGAATTTTGCAGCATGTTTGGAAGCGGAGCCTTTGCATTCGTATTGTTGTGCAATATGATGATGTTGTCGTTCAGCGGCGACGGTTCAGTGTCAGATGGCGCAATCAGATCACGGCGTACCAGTGCAACATGCAGATGGAGTTTTTGTTGATGCCTGAGAACCAAGTCACGACGAGCGAAGCAGCGGCCACATGCTGCACATTGGAACGGTTTTTCATTTGTGTGGGAGCGCTCATGACGTTTCAAATGTTCCAACCTGGCGAACGCACGCGTACAGATGGCACAGACATGAGGCCTAGGTTTGTCTGTCCGGATTTGAAGTGATTTTTTCGGGATAGGCTGTGTTGGGCCTTTGTAGGTTGCCAGAAGTGGGCCCTCCTTAGGGGAGCTTGAGTTGGAGATCATGACTGTTTCAGGACGGGGACAAGCTGAATATGGAAAGGCTGCAGTGATGTTTTTTGATATTTTTTTGCTAATCCGTCTCGTTACTGCTGGAAGCTTGTTTCAGCGGATTTGGGAACTTTGGTCAAGCTTCTTGGGCTTCGATAAGTAGCCACGCTCAGGAATGTATAGTCAAAGAAAAACAACCACAATACTGATGCAAACGAGCGGGACACAGTCGGCAAGATAAATGGTTCGAAGGCGGCCGGCACAAAGAAAGTATAATAAATAAAAATGAAATAAAATAAATAAGAGGTAAACTCAAACTCAAAAGAGAAAGGTGGGTTGGGCGTCAAAGTCGGACCTGTAAGCAGAAAAAACTGGAGATGCAGTTCAATGTGGAGGACAAGTTATGAGGTGACAAAAAAAGCTCGCAGACGTGGCTTGTGTGCAGGGGTGACAAATAACCCAGTCACTTTTTGAGCTCGGGGGGTTAATACGCAGTCTTCTCCGGGCAAAAGTGTTGGTCTTGTTCCAATTACGTTTTTTTTTTTTTTTTTGGTTTTTTTAACCCTGTTCGGACATGCTTCGGGTTAATCGTACGTCGTATACATCTACTAATTAGGGGGTTGGCCAACAGAACTAGATGGCGGCATTGTGACGGTGTCTGTTTAGGGCTCTACACAACTATCCACGATTACAATAAATTGTGTTACTGTGGCCATGAAGAAGACCCCGCTCCCCTCTTTTTCCGATCCTTTAGGGATACGCCGAGAACTGGGGGAAGAGGCAGTCGATAATCCGAATCTGGGGTAACTTATTTCGCGGCGTGGCACTGGACCTGGGATACTGCATTTGTAAGCAGAGCCACTTATCTTTGTGAGCTGAGTGAAGGTTTGGACGGCATACACGCTGCAATATGACTGTTTCGGACTTTTCATGTTGGTTCCGACCGTCCGTGACCTCAGCGAAGGCTGTTCCTGAGCTACCACTCTGACGAACGTCGGCCCGCACAAAGTTCCGCATCCGCTTTTCCTCATCACACATTGACAGGCTAAGGTTCAAAATGGCGACCCAAGTCAACTATTTCAGGCCCAAACTATTATGCAACGGTGTTCCCTGGGGACAATACGAATGTATCTTTTTTTTTTTTTTTTTTCTTTTGGACTTGTTTATGCATAATAGCATCTACAGCATCGGCCCCGGTCCATAACTTGCTGCTCGCTGTTGTTTGCTATGCACACTAGTAAACACAACTCTGGCAAACACAATACGCAGTCCGCTAAGACGGATTGTTGGGCGTCATCGTTCCCTATGGATGGACTAATCAAAGCTCATATGACGTTGGAATGGTTTGATCTATACACGTCATCGAATTTTTCGTGGTCATTTTGTTCACTGCATGAATGTGTATGTCTACGGGAAAAGCCATGCGCGGAGGAGGTGGGGGACGTGCTTTAGTTTTATTGGAAATTATTTTTTTGGCCCTCATGCTATTCGCGTTCTGATCGTCGCGTACGGGTTTCTATTCGTAATTTTTACTAGTGGGTGTTCCTAACCCATGCTACAAGTACGCAATATTTGCAACACCTGAAAAATAATCAAGACAAGAAAAATAGACCTTCGCTTAAGAATCTTGGTTTAATTTTCCGGTCCGTCACGCTTCATCCTGTCTATGTGGTTTTCACGCATCAAGCGCAGTCGCTCGCCCTAATGCGCAATTTGTCCAGAATCATGCCAGCCGCGCCAAAAAACGAACTAAAAAAAAATCTAATTAAAAAAATATCAAATCAAAAAAGACTCGTGCACAACTATACCTGAAAGTTCAATGTCAACTATTCTCTTCACAACCGGCGCGACGGTAACGTTCCGGCCTTTGGTGGAATATGTGGCTGAACCGGCTTTCTTAAAGTCTCTTCAGGATTGTGGATTTCGTACAGTGTATCTACAGTATGGGAATGAGAGCAATGGTAGAAACCACGTGAGCAAGCAATTCTTCTCCGAAGTCATTGCTCAAAACAATATGGTTGACAAGCTTCAATTGCAATTGGCAAACGAAACGAATGATAAATCAACAACTACTTTTGTGAACGATTCCTTGACGTTGGTGGTATTTGCCTTCTCCTCCACTATTTCTGACTACGTGGCCCAAGCCGATATCGTTGTGTCACATGCTGGAACAGGCTCAATACTAGACTCTTTAAGGCAAAGGAAGCCGCTCTTGGTGGTCACAAATCCAAACCTAATGGACGATCATCAAGAGGAGGTAGCTGCTGCGTTTGCTCAAAAACAGTACTTGTATCGGCTATCTGCAACTGAACTTCAGCTGGGTGTGCTTCTTGATTACTTACGCAAGTTTTCTAGAGGGGAACTAAAATTTGCTGAACTCCCTGATCCGCCTAATGGGGTTGTGGAGCTGATATTGGCTTCCGAATTGTAACTGTTGGTGCAAAATATCAGAACAGCACGTGAGCAATCCTAACGCAATAACACTATCCACATTCACACTCATAAATTGCATTTTTTCTAATCACCCAGTCTCTTGATGAGAAATCTTACTTTTTTTTTTCTTTATAGTCACCGACTTAGTCTCTAGATGAGCCCTTCACTTTTTTATTAGTAAATTCAGAATCAATATGGAATCTACCATGTGGACACCCGTACACCGTAACCAAATACACCCATGCGAATAAAGAGCATGCTGTTAGTACTCCAACTATCTCCATAACTTGCCTCCAATATGTACCCCTACCGTGTCTCTATGCCTCCTCGAAGGCGCAGACGGCCTCGTCTCTTCACAAAAGAAATTGAAACTTTACTTTATGCCTTAGGAGATGGACCCACGTCTCTTGATGCCACAGTCGCATGTCTCGAAGACTGTTTGGTTGAATTTTTAACAGATCTTTCCCATGAATCTCTACAGTTTGCACGGTCACATGGAAGATCTAGAATCAAGATGGACGATATCCCATTTGCATTGAGAAACGAGCCTCTGAAGCTCGGAAGAATGAACTATATTCGTGAGCAACTTGCTAATATTGAGAGAGCTAAGAAAATGTATGATACTAATAATGTGAATGAAAAGGAATTATTTGCAGATGATGACGATGAAGAAAAAGATCCACAGGAGACTAAGAGACAGAAGAAAAAGGAAAAGAAAGAGCGAGGACGGAAACGGAAGAACGCAGCAAATGTGTCATTTAATGAATCTAATGAGAGTGGGTGAATGTCTCATATATATTCAATCTATACCCAAAGGCAATAAAAAAAAAAAGAAAAAAGAAAAAAAATTAAAATCTATATATCCCAGGGTTCCTGTTCGATAGAACCACACCAAAGTTTTTACTCGTCATCAGGCACGTCCAAGTTTTCAATTGCCGTGCCACGAACGTATTTCTCCTTCTTAATTTGTTCGTTAATACCTGCAAAGAACGAAAACGCCATTAAGGCAGTCTTTGTTAACACAATCATTAGCAACGTTCCTAACTTCAACATCATTTCCTGTTTTTCCGTGAATGCTTGGCCCTGACTCTTTGCAACTCCGACGAATAATTCGTGAAGAGCCATAAATCCAAGGCATCCAACTGCTTCCACAATCACAGGCACGGGCATTTGGCGAACACCATTTTGATTTCCTCTCATCTTGAGTAATGGTAAAAATGACCACGGGAGTAGTATTAAGTGAAGCAAGATACCGTATTTCATCAGGCTGAAATTAGCATTTGTTGAGTCCTTCATATCCATAACGGAACAACCGAAAAGGTAAGATTCCACAGTAGATATGTACATATGCATGGACACGGCTACCGCGCACGGGAAGCAGTTTAAGAAACCGCCAATTAAAATCCTCTTGAGTGGCTCAGGAATGAGAAGTGGAGCAGCTATTAAACGTTCCTGTTGAGCTGCTATAAATGTAGCCATATCATGATCATTTTGATAATCAATGAAAGTTGCGATACAACCAAGAATGTGGAGGCCCACCACCAATGAAGTGGAATCAATTAGCGACCAGTCAACGTCCTCCACTTGAGACAGATTTTCTGAGGCAGCAATCTGTTTCAATGAATGGATCATAATTTCATACGCACGTACAACTGGTCTTCCACAAATAGCAGCTAAAAGCGTGAATAGGACCACTAATAAAACACCAAAGACACACACCATTATTACCAACAATACACAACGAGTCCGGAGATACGGTGGTGCATAAACAACAGTATAAATGTCCTCATATTCAGTATCCTCGTCCCACCAATCGGTGTCATCATCTGTTGACTGGATATCGGATGGCTTTAGTACGTGATCTGTTTTGGTAACAGGAATGAACATTCCTCTCAAGAATTTACGAGAATTGTCATCACTTCCTGGAGCCCGGATGTAATTTCCATCTGGCACAAAGCATGCAGTCAACGTAGGATCTTCCTTGAATCTATTCATCGCCTCAGAGTAACTAATAGGTGAGCTGTAATCAGGGTAACCGAGTCCAAGTAAAGAATGGATCCAAGATCTGTAAACAATCCTCCCTCTTTCTTGAGGAATTGGAGTGCCGAGAATGAAGTGCGATAGTCTCAATTTGTGACATATCATTGCTAATGCTCGTCTCCAAAAGTAAAGACAAAACTTAGCAACAGGACTTTGGTATTTGATTAGCCATGGAAAAATCCAGAAAGAAAGAGCCGCTTTAAAGCCTATCCAGTCGAATTTGATGGGCAATAACAGATGGGTTTCAGCACCTGGAGGATTTAAAGCAAATCTGAGTCCCCAAGTTACCGCACCAATCCCAATAACAATGAAAGCGGTATAAACTTTTGCGCTCAAAAACATTCGCAGGATTTGTAATCCAAATGGCTTAACGATGGCATCATGAATCAATCTTGCGTTCGGATCTTCAGGGCTTTTGATGAAAAACAATACTCCTGGGCGCAAAATATTATTTCTGATCATTCCCACATATAACGCAATTAAGTACATGTAGCATGTTCCCCAAAGCCAGTAAAGAACCACCTTAATAAATGCAATTCTGCTGATTGGATGGATCGCGGTAAAGAAAATATTATAATCAGTTCCCTTCAGCCCATGGATAACGAGATCTTTTGCAAAAAGAGGAGTAATACAGAAGTCCAATAGACTACCACAATAGATTGGGAATACCACAACCTCAATCCAGAAGATTGTAAATACTTTAGCTGTTGCAACAACACGAAATAAGCCTTTGTAAACCTTTCTAGCAGTTCCTAAAATAGGTTTTGGACCAGCAATCAAACTTTTCATAAACATATGCAAAGAATAGAATATAATGCCATATCCAAGAGCCAAAAGAATCACCCTTTCCATGGTAGTTGGTGATTTTACTTTCTCCACTGTGAAAAGGTCCGTGAATAAGCTTTGCGCTGGTGCCAACACGAACCGCTGGAAGAAAAAGAAGGCCAGAAGTAGTCTTTCATTCTTACCCAGAGTTGTAGTTAATGAGTTGATGAAATTTATGGCTTGAGACAAAGGAAGGACGTTCAATACAGGTTCAACAAACACCTTGTATGTTCCGATTGCCACAAACATTGCCACAGTTATACCGAAATTTCCTAATAGATGAGGGATAAGATAAAACACAAACAAAAACAAAATCACAATAAAATCCGCCAAAAGCATTAGTTGAAGAGGCGTCACAAGATTGATTCGGAGACCCAATAATTCCAAGATCTCGCCGTTATTATTGACCGCTTCTGCAGCTGCTATTTCATCCTCTGCTAAATTTTGTCGTCTTTCAATTTCCTCATCTGCATCATCATTGTTGTCTCCTTGGAGATTTTGGAAATCAATTCCTTGTCTTAGTGCCGGTTGATCACCACCAATATTACCTCCAACTGGGGGAGGTGCCGCCTCTACTTGAGCAGGTAACTGGTCCTCTAGTTGAACCACTCTTTCAGGCATCGTTGCCTCTTCTTCTTGCGGACCAGCTATATTTTCCTGTGAATGCTCATTAGTTAGATCGCTAGTATGAGGATCTTCTTCATCAGTATCAGAATCGCTATCATTAGTATTCGAAGTCGGAGCTTCCTGTGCTACTCTTTCCAAGTTTTGTCCATCTTGATTAGCAAGTAGATCTCCAACACGACCTTGGTCCAATATACGTTCCAAGTCCGCTACAGTCGGACGCAAATCTGGCATGTTATTGAGATCCTCCAATGCTCTGTTGATCATCATCTCCCTTGACGCTTCGTTCTCTTCATTACCTTCAAGTAACAGCTTGAGCAAATCAGCAAGTTTGGTGCGAGGAGCCTTACCAATCTGACGCAAAAGAAGCTTGGTATACCCCTCTTCGCGTACTACCCACTCGTGTTCGACAAAGATCACAAACAAAACGATCACAAACACAGTCACATACAACACACCGCTCAAGAAGGTATTAAAGAAAAAAGACTGAACTTTTTCGAAGTCCAGAACGTCAGGCCCGTTTAGAAGGTTTCCCTTCCTGCTGCGAGTATTATAAGCACCATAGAGCAAAGCTTGAGCAATACTAAATTCAGGCGAAGGAAGTCTTCCGTCAACTGTATAAGTAAATATCCGGCCCACAAACATCCAAAATATCGGCACCTGTATTGCGCACACAGTGTATAATAGGATGGAAAGGTTATGAAGAGCCCAGCCGCTCAATGTACTTATTACCTTTTGTCCTATGTCTTTGAGGGGCATAGTTCTTGGCATGTCGGGGTCGTAGATTGTCCTAAATCGGTATGGTGTTTTGCAAATGTCACATTGCTTTGTGCTTTTGTTGGAATGATGAAGCCACTCCAATAAGCAATCCTGATGGATATACTTGATACTACCTCTGCATTTGCAAGGATGGATCAAAGGTTGTGATTCTGTGGCTTCGCCTCGGCAAATCCGACAGGTAGTCTCAACTTCTGACATTTCTGTAGGGAAAGTTATGGCTTTAAACTGAGAAAGGTAGCGCTAAATTGTCGATTGCCATCAGAAATCTTACGTGAGCTTTATGAGCACGGAAGGTACTCGGTTACACGTTGTATGCAGTATTCCACATATATATGGGGGAGAATATCTGAAGAGATGAACGTTCAGAGGTTATCAACTGTACAACACAGGAGACAAGAAATACGCTTGCAAGGCACGGCAGTATTGATAGAGATAGTCGAAGTTGAAAGTTTCACTTGCAAAGTTAAAAGTTTCACTCGTATGTGTTTACGGAATAAAAGGTTCATTCTAGATACGTATTTTTCAAGTATTCGCAGTACCTACTCTGCTATGGTTATTTGTCTTTATAATCAAGATTCAACAGACTCGACTTCTTCTTCTGCGGTATCAATTGGCTCTGGTACCTGTTCATTCTTCTCCGGTGTAGGGGTGTCCTCTTGTTCTGCTTGAGGTGGCTCAGCAGGGACGAAACCTGGGTATAAGCCTTCGTGAGTCTCAGCCGCAGGGGGAGCTTCAAGTGTCTCAGGTTCCTTAGGGGTATTGCCCAGTAACACCTCTTGCGCTTTTGGAGTAGCGGCTGCCTCATTAACAACATTCACAGATGAAGTAGTTTCCACGGCGACAGTTGGCGTGTATGCGAGGTATTCGCTCTTGTCTTCAAAGAAAGTGTTGCAGTCAAAGTCCCAAGATGAGAGCCATTTAGAAGAGACGCATTTAGATTTGGTCCATTGGCTACCATTGATCAATGGTGAGAACGTGCTGTAAGCGACTAAACTTGCGACAAAGAAGAGAACAACCACACCGTAAGCAGGTCTGCTGAATCTTTTAGAGCTGGAGACGAGTAAATCAAGAACGTGGCCGAGACCTAAAACAGCAAAGTATTGAGCTGGCAAGTAGTGGTGCAAGAATAATTGTCTACCCATAATGAAGAATGGGAAGTAGTGGAGAGCCCATCCCATAAAGTATGAGAACATTTGAACGTTGAAGTTAAAAACATTCTTGTTAACGACAACATCAGAACCACTTTGCCATTTCAACACAGAAATACCCACGTGAATTATGAAGGCAACCAAGCAGGCAGAGGCGGTCCACCAAACAACAGGGTTACCGAGAAGATAGACTTGGGTGTGGTCCTTGACCCAGTAGTTGATACCACGCAACAACAATGGCCAGTCTTGAGGGCTGGATTGCCAGTTGTGGAAGGTAGTCAAATCACGGTTGATTCTCCACATAGTCTTGTGAGATTCAGCAAATTTTTGCCAGAAGGACAATACAGGGTATGAAACATATTCCTTCTCTTCTTCTTTCAATAAATCATTGGCGTTGCCTTCAATGTACCAGTGAGTCAAAGGTCTATAACCTTGACCGGCGGCTGTTACTTCCTGCTGTTCGAATCCCCAAGAAGGTAACTTAATTTCACTAGAGAATAAGTAGTTGCCAGACATAGCATGCTTCAATCTGAAAATGGTCTTCAATGCAAGAACCTCGTTCTGGGGTCTTCCTGGTTCAGAGACGTGCTTAGCAATTTCGACAATCCAGTCGTCGTTAGCATCACCTTCAAATCCCTCGTAACCGTAACACGAAACTTCTTTCTGCCAGTCTCTTTCAGACACCGGAGGTTTTTCGTCATGTGAGTGCAATCTTCTTCCAGTGACACGGTGCTTCAATCTAATCTTAGTACCATCAGTGATAGGGGTGAAGGTTTCTGGGATGGACATGTTGTAAGGTTCAATAATCCAATCGTTGTTACCATCCAAATGTGGGTACAAAGTTATTTGTTGCTGTTTCGATCCAGCTGGATAAAAATGCTCGTGCGAGTGCAAGTATCCACCTTGGGTATTCACATGGCGAATGTTGACCACTGAACCGTAACCAACTTGGCCAATAGTGGTGCTGGGTACATTAGCACCTTCCAAGCCTGCACGGAAAGGTGAAGACATAAAGGCAGATCCATCACCATCACGAGACAAAACATTGAAATGAACGTAGAAACTGTACAAGTAAATCAACACCGGGATTCCCAATAAGAAGGATGCACGGTAGGTAGCGTGTTTCACAATGGTTGGGGCGGAAACTCTCAAGTCACCAATGAGAAACCACATGTGGAACACACAAGCTACACCAATCCAAGCAACAGTAAATAAACCAACCCATTTAGAGGAAAGAGCCAAGCCCAACGCAACCGAGCAGGAGAACAAGGCACGGAACCAACCCAAGGAAAATGGCTGCTGGACCTCGAATTTCTTGAACGCATACACGGCAGCAGCGATAAAGAACAAGAGAGGAGAGTCCAATAAGATGTATCTACTGATGGTAACAAAGGAGTTCTCTACCAAAAGGCACAGAGCAGTAACAAGAGCCACTGCTGGGCGCACACCAGAAGCTCTCAAGGTCAAGTAGCAAAACAAGACTGTCAAAACACCTAACACTGCTGGAAAAAATCTCATCAACACGTATGGAACAGTTTCTGGGTATTCATCTCCAATGGTAGAGAAGGTAAAGTCACCCTTAAATCCACCAATAGATCCCACCATTGCAAACAACATTTTGGCCAATGGAGGATGAACATCAATGAAGAAAGTACCCAATATATACTTTCTGGCAAAGCCACCAAAGTGAACCTCATCGAACACCACAGAGGAGGGTTGCAGCAATTTTGACAACCGCAATGCTGCAGCGACCGCTAAGAGTCCACCAATATAAACCAATTCCTTCGAGGAGACGCCTCTTGTGACAGTGACCTTTGGAGGAATAGACGTGACAAGATAACTTCTGGACCTCCCCTGGGCAAACTCCGGGTCAGTGACGGTGTCAAGGTCTAAGTCAAACTTTCCGCCATTTGCACCAACAGCAGCAGCTGCTGCCGCTGCTGCCTTTGTTTTAGTATTCTTCTTGGCCATTGGAAGTGGAGAAAGAGTAAGGTGTTTGAATAACTTTTAGGTTACGTGTTGTTTCGCGCGCCGGAGGAGTGCAGGACTATATCAGATCATAGAGCTAATGGACCGAAATACGGCGAATGGGTAGACAAGAAGCATGAGGCGATTCTTGTTCCCATCATCCAGTGACTTTTTGTGTGGTGAAAAGAAAGACAAAAATCAAAAGCTCAAGAATTTTGAACTATCTGTATATTGGTGTAGAGGCCAGTTTCCTGTTTAATTAGGACACGCGACTCGCGACAATCTGAGGTGGTCGCGCCATAACCGGGCATGGTGGCATATAGTAGACGAGATTAAGCATGACAAGTCCTAGGGACGGAGAAACGAGGGTTAAACCTACGAGCGAATTTCTTAAGAGAGATCAAGTAATCTGGCCGAAGCCGGAAGTAACTTTGGTTGTGGTAACTCTGTCTCTGTTGTCAAGGTTTTTCCTCTGAGATGCGAAGCTTATAGTGCGACATTCGGCAGAGAATTTCGCTGTGTTGGTGTAAATTATCAAGGGTAGTACATTTTGAAAGTTCGAGAGAGAAGTTTAGAGCTAGATTGCACCAGCTGCGGTCGAGTCTTCCCTTTTTTTTTACCGATTACAAAAAATTAGCTAGTGTACTTTGTTCGTATGTTCAAGCGAAAAGTGCGAATGTATTCCATTAGACCAAGAGGAAAAGAATATGAAAGGAGAAAACAAAATTGAAACGAAGAAAACTAGCAAATGCCAAGACATTCAGTATCTCTATGTCTTTCTTTTCCTTTTATTTTTATTTTTATTTCCTCTTTCTTTCAATTTTTTTTTTTTTTTTTTGCGGTCAAAATATTCTATTCTCACTTCTCATCCTACACACACCAGAGTGCGACTTCACTGCGATGTCCTATATTGTTCTTTTCCACCATGTGGCCCAGTAACGGCAGAACTGGGGTCCAGCTAACGTACGGGGTGGATGGAAACGGAGTCATACTCCCCAAATCATCAACTAATGGCAGCCAAGTTCCTGTGGTGGAGTTTCCTCGGCTCCGAGATTACGGATCATACTTGCAACGAATAGGCGGCTCTCTGACTCAACTAAACGGATCAGCTCCTTCATCTGCTGACACAAAAGCACACAGCACAACTCCCAAAGTGACAGATAATTATTATAGTGGGTCAATCAACACTGACACTTCCAGCCTCGCTGCTGCCAACTCTTTGAACGAAAGTGTTGGAGATGTTCGGCTGCATTCTACCGAGGTATTTCCCACGCACTTATTACAAGCCCTTAATGCCGAGGCCGCCGCGCTTAACGAGCCTGACGTCCTTGAACCTGAAGAAGGACCACTTGCCGTACAATTTGCGTTGGGTACTGGCGGATACTCGCTGCTGGTGCGGATAGAGGGCCAGCGACGGCACTTGAAGAGCAAATCCAATCTCATTCAAATACAGGCAATGGCGTACGCTGCGGGCGACGTACTCCACCTCACTGTGTTGATGCCAACCAAAAAACGGGTCCAAAAAGAGGACAGTGGAGTAAACCATAATTCCTCGGAGGAGCGCGCAAACAGCATACGAACCACTCCACACGAGAGTGGGAACAGAGAGAGCGTGGAAAGCAGGAGCAGAGTGTCCATGGAAGGTCCATCGATCAACCAACGAGAATTGGTAGCCTTTCCTTCGGCCCTGGTGCGGTGCGACCTTGGCAGTCGTATCCTTCAAGTTGCAGTTTGTCGAGAGGCACGATTACTTGCAGTGCGAACTCGGAGCCACGTTGCACTCATCTCGTTTAGATGGAATAACGACCCTGATCTGAAAGGCATTGAGATTCAAAGTATGGGTGAGCTTCCTTTGGATGCGGTGCACATGTTATTTTGCGGGCGGCGGCTCGTTGGTATTGATGGTCAAGGCACCATTTGGATGTGGACGCAGGGCGCAGATGAGTTTGTGCGGTTAGCCCATGTGCCTGAACCGTTGGAGCTACTCAGTTGGCGTCGCGGGTGCTGGACAGGCGCCGCGCTATTTGTTGCCTCGCGGTCGGCCCTCAGTCAGGTGAGCATTCCTATAGATGACTCCCATGATGATGTCAAGCATACCATTGGAGACAAAACAAAATTCCAAGCTAAAAGCCGAAGCATCAAAGACACTCAAGAGACTGCTCAATCCAAAAATACTACAGATCCACCGGACCTGCAAACTGCGTTGGCGAGTTCTTCACTGTTACCAAGTAATACGTCTGTGCGAGTAGTGGCTGCACGCTTGTGGTCGCGCCTCCAAGACATTCATCTGATTCCTAACACTTCACACGCCTTTCTTCTAACCACACAGGAAGTTATATGGCTTGACATGACCCCATCGCAACCGGCGAAGCGCCTTGTTTCCTGGAAACATTACCTTGACGCTGGAGACAAATCGCTCCGATTGGCGGTTTGTTCCACTGGTGTTTATCAAGCTGAGTACGTTTGCGCGGTGTACTCAGCGCGACTGCCGGTAATCGTCGTCCACACATTCGGCACAGTGCGTGGGCGCCCGTGCAGCGTTCGCGACCCGTACTTCGTGCGCGCTTCGGGCCCGGGGCTTCGATATGTGGATATGGTGTACTCACCGTTGGCTGGAGAGAAGAATACTTCGGTCAATCTTGTCGAGTATACAACCGACGGTCGCATCATCTATTCCATCCTCCATTCGCAACCACTTTCGTTTGTTAAATCTGCCCAAGATTTCAATACCTCGCTTCCATTACCATTATTTACTGATACAGATACAGATATCCTATACATTGATGAAGCACAAAGTCTCTACGAGAAACTTTCAGATGAAACCTCAGGACAAGGATTGCCGCAGGATTTGAGCAAAGCCCCAAAGCAGGAATCACCCAACAGTCCAAAACAAGACTGGATTCAAGTGTTTGCTCGTAGTCTTAGTAATGCCATTCTGAAAAAACCTTTGGGCTTCCAATCCACAACTTTGGCCACCCTCGCACAATTCATACCTTTATTTGTATCCAATCGCCCTCACTTTGATGCGATGATATCACAGCTTCATGGTCATTGCTCTTCTGTGGGTTGGAGACTTCAGAATCACATCAGTTCACTATTGTCTGCTTCACAACTACATGCTGGAGGTGCCGACGTCACACCAGATTCTGCGTCTTTGCTTGCTCGAGTCATTTCACGCTTTTCGCGTCAGCGTTTAGCCATCCGTCAGGCATCCATGATTCTCACCACTAGCTCAATTCAAGCAACCCCAATGCATGTCACTACTAAATTGGACGAAGCCATTGATGAAGAGGTACAGACCGCATCTGCTGATCTCCGAGACATATTTAACGAATGGGACGACGACCCAGTGGTTACTGTCCCTGTGGTGTCACAAAAGAGGTCCAAGAAAGCTCTCCGTAAACTTGCGCTCATGAACTCACAACTGTTCCAGTCGCTGCAGCCATACTCATCGCAATTGAACGGTTCATCTCAGCCACCTGCAATTTCGTCTTCGCCGATACACTTTACTCAAAGCTCATCGCAAATGTCGATTACACAGCCGTCGCAATCACCTACTCCAACTCAAAGCACACCAGCCAAACGACCAGCAAGACTTCTGCAACAGCGGAAAAAGAAAAGAAAGGGCGGTTTCGCATAGTGTATGTCTTTCTCGCGCCTCTGTTTCTCAGAGAATTGACGTTTCTTCTTTGATCTTCTTGATGGCTCGTGCCAAGACCACTGGATCAACACCTTGGTCCAAGAGTTTGACACAGAGCATTAAATTTGTGGGATCCAATGCCTTTATTTGAAGGAGCTCAGCGAGTTCAGCAACAGGATTGGGTTCAGTCATTGTTGAATGGTTGTTGTTGAATGTTGGTCGCATCGTAATACTATCATCTACTGCATATAACATTTACTCTAGCTTATATTTATCTGCATACATATTCGCATTCATGGTATCAAAATATTGCAAGTAAAATACCAAAAAAAAAAAAAAAATGTAAAAAAAAAAGCACAATTCATTTCAGAAGAGGCAGGTCTTTATAGTGGAATTTACTTAGAAGGATCGTCTTCGAATCTCAAGTCCCAGCCAATCTTCTCTCCCAATACAGGAAGTGCCTTCGCCACACTCTGGACATCCTTGTCACCTCTTCCAGAAACATTGATAATAATGTGCTGATCAGGCTTCATCTTCTTAGCGAGTTCGACACCACCATAAATTGCATGGGACGACTCCAATGCTGGGATAATGCCTTCCAACTGAGATAACAAACGGAATCCCTCTAAAGCCTGGGCATCAGTGACGGCCACAAACTCAGCTCTTCCAGTACTCTTCCAATAAGCCAATTCTGGACCAACACCAGGGTAATCCAAACCAGCAGAAACTGAATGAGTATCGTGAACTTGTCCATCATCATCTTGCAAAACGTAAGTCTTCACGCCATGGAAGACACCAGGAATACCTGCAGTTAAAGTAGCAGAGTGACGAGGAGTGTCAATACCGTCACCACCAGCCTCAACACCCAACATTTTTACAGATGTATCCTTTTCAAAAGGTGAGAATAAACCAGTGGAGTTGGAACCCCCACCGACACAAGCAACAATGGCGTCTGGCAATTTTCCTTCGTTCAATTCCTTGAATTGTTGTTTGGCTTCTTGTCCAATTACACTTTGGAATGTTCTAACCAAAGTGGGGTATGGGTGAGGGCCAATAGCAGACCCAACGACGTAATGAGTAGACTCCAAATTAGACACCCAGTATCTAAAAGCCTCAGAAGTTGCATCTCTAAGAGTTTGGGTACCATTAGTGACGGCCACAACCTTAGCACCCAAAATTCTCATTCTGAAAACGTTCAAAGCTTGACGTTTGACATCCTCAGCTCCCATAAAGACACAACATTCCAAACCGAACTTAGCACAAGCGGTAGCGGTAGCTACACCGTGTTGACCTGCACCAGTCTCAGCAATAATCTTTTTCTTACCCAATCTCTTAGCAATCAAGACTTGGGCCAAAGCGTTATTGATCTTGTGAGAACCTGTGTGGTTCAAATCTTCTCTCTTCAACCAAATTTGAGCTCCACCGGCATGTTCTGACAAACGGTCAGCTTTGTGGAAAGAGGAGGGTCTTCCAATATAGGAGTACAACCCTTTGAATTCCTTCCAGAATTCGGGATCAGCCACTGCACTCTCAAAACCTCTTTCTAATTCAGCCAAACAAGCGTGCAATGCTTCAGGAACATATTGACCGCCAAAGTCACCAAAGGTTGGACTGTATTCGTGTGTTTCTTGTAAAACAGGTTTTGGAGCTTGGAATTGTGCAATTTCCGCGTAAGGCTTATAAGTAGGTGGTTCTTGTCTAGAGAAATCTTCTCCAAGAATAGATCTCACGAACTTGTAAGCAGTGTTCTTTCTCTGGCCAGGTTGGGATTCACCTAAAAGGGTGATAATTTTGGAGCCAATCACCACACCTTCAGCAGCAGCACCAACGGTCAAAAAGTGGTCTCTATTTGAGACACCAAATCCGACAGCCAAAGGTGTATCACCAGCGAATTTACGCACTCTTTCACACAAAGCAGAGATGCCACTTGAAACCTCGGTGTTGGCACCAGTAGTTCCCATTCTAGAAACCACGTAAATAAAGGAGTCAGCAATGTCACCCAAGACAGCCAAACGAGCATCAGTTGTGGCAGGGGCAACCAATGGAACATAGGAAACACCATATTTGGCACAATTTGATCTAAACTTGATGGCTTCTTCAGGTGGCAAGTCAACAACAATAAAACCATTTGCACCCGCCTTAGCAGCATCTTCGATCAATTTTTCTTCGCCGTACTTCATGATTGGATTGTAGTAACCCATCAAGATGATTGGGACATTGACGCCTTGTTCTCTGGCCTTAGAAACCAACTCCAAACATTTTGGAACAGTAATTCCGTTATCAATAGCAATATTGTTAGCAACTTGAATTGTAGGACCGTCAGCGATAGGGTCAGAGAAAGGAACACCCAACTCGATAATATCCACGCCACCTTCCTGCATACCTTGCATGATAGGAATGGTATCGTCAATGGTTGGGAAGCCAGCGGTGATAAAGTTAACAAGAGCATTTCTGCCCTCTTTTTTGCATCTCGCAAATGTCTCTCTTAAGGATTCGGACATTATTGTTGTATGGTAGTGGTTGATGAAATTCTTCGGTTCACTAATTGTCGAAGTCGCAAGCTTCTTTATATGCCAGACACACCAATGAGTCAGTTCAGGGTAACCCCAGATCCCAGAATCACATTAGATTGGCCATATGCAAAAACATGTTGGGCGGAGCCATGAGCAAAACCAGGTAGTAAATTGAAACTGCCTTTTACGTTGATTTCTTTGCTTCCTGTGTTGGACGTGTTGCGGGTGCCATCAGAAGCCGATTTGTGGTGTGCGACATAGTTAAGCGACCATTAATATGGGCAGCGCTGAATGGATTAAGTCCAAGCTTCAGAAGAGACACTTCCATACGAAAAGTTTCAATGGGGTAAAAATCATCTAAAGGATCTGACCGACACACAAAACAACGTCGTGCTTGGCATCTCAACTGGTCAATGATTGCAATTGCAATATTGTAGCTGGACATCCGGACGTATCTAGATAGAGACTAGCACCTATACGCTGGGTCTTGGCTTACCCTTTTGAGGTGACGTTGATGGGTTGATCTCTACTTCGTTGCCTAGCTTAATCAGGGTCAAGTTGATAATTGGAAGGAGACGGTTATATTGGACACAGAAGTCGTGAATCGACGCTTTCACTTTCTCAAGGCGCAGAACTAGAACAGCCTGGTACTCCTGTTGACTGCGGGACTGTGGAATGGTTGCCAATGCCTTTAGAAAGAGCGACATGTCATTGCGAAGAATGTTGACTTCTACTTTCAATCGGTCGAGTTCAGCGTAGACATCGGCCGAGTCGATCTTTCCTGACGTGATATCATCAATTTTGAATGATTCCGGTAACAGCGACATGTCCGTGGTTGTGTGAGAATGCTGGTATTATCGTGTAAGTTTGTGTTTGAGTGGGCAGAATGTGTAGAAAAACATTTGGCGCGGGACATGCACACTAGGACATACATGGAGGTCCGACTAAACAATTCCGAGCAGAAAAACAAAATATAACAGTCGATACTTTATTCCGAATTTCTTCCATTTTCGTGAACTAACAATTAAAGATGGTTTGGGCTAAACACCAGTGGCTGAAGTACCGTTTGCTGTAGTGGTATTGGTCAAATTGGAATTGGCTGAATTGGCGTTGGTCGAGGTATGGCCTGCGCCCTCCGTCAGACGCACAAGGGGGCCGCGCCGGCGCAAAACCACACTGTCGCCTTCGATCTGCCAGTGAGAAGCGTACTTTTGTATAAATTCTGCCACAGAAAACTCCCTCGGAAGAAACTTTAACTCCAATTCCTTAGAAGAAAGGGTAAAGTAGGCCGAAGTAAGACAGACAACCATGTGGCGCATCATAGTGCCGAGCCCCATAGACATGAGCTTATACCTAGCAGAGTCAGTCTCGCTCTGGTAGGCGCGAAGCCAGGCGCAGAAATCCTTGCGGATCCAGGCGCTTAGTGTGCGCAAGAGGCGAGGGGCAGTATGCTCGCCCAAATGCTTAAAGAAGACTTCTGCTGCACGTTGATTGTCTTCGTTACAGTGTGAAATATGGAGTACAAGCAAGTGAGCCATTTCTTCGCGCTCCACCGCTGATAGTAGCTCTGCACTTGGTCCCAAAAGATAGTTGATGCATGGCACATACGTTTGGTAATGACCCACTGGGGCGGCCACCCGCACTGAGAATAAATTGACTCTTTTTGTGAATTGTGACGGCCTACTAAGGAGAAGGGCCTCGCGGAGCTTACGAAGATCAGCTAGCGTAGAATCTGGTTCTGCGGGCAGAAACTTGGTCATTATTGCATTAAAAAACTGGCGCTGGGCTTCGGGGCTGTTTTGAAGCCGCAGGTCACCTCGGCTGACCAAACCATAAGCGGGTTCTCTGTTACGGAGAGCAGGAGGACGGTACGCAGACATGACACCAGGGAGTTGGTTTTGGGAAAATTCGGTACAAACTATGCAACCGTTATGAGTATATCAGCCTTATACTGTGTTACTCTTAACTTCAGAAATGTATGTGCGCGCTACAGTGAATATGGTGAGGACGTAATAAGAGGCTGTATCACTGACGGTAGAGATCCATAACGAAATTCAATTAGACATGTAGATCCGGTTGATATTGGACTGTATTTAGGCATGTTTTCATTTCTATGATTTCTCTGTTTCCGTGACTTCTGGACAATTATTTATGTCTATAACGTCTATTTAAATAAGGTGCGGACCATGCTCCACGCGCCTGAAGCGTTCAATATTAATGAAAATACCACAGCAATTATTGTCGCAAGTTCTGACTTGGCAAATGCCTCTATGTAACACAGACGACCAGAACATTCCCCCAACGCCATATTCGCATCATACACGTGGCCAAATAATTGCGTCAAGACATAAGATGGGAGCACCGGGGCAAGTCCTACTAAGCCCCAATTTGTGGAGAAGTGTCGGATGCCAAATTCATCGCAAACAACAATCGGCATTAAGCACAACGTGAACCCGTAGAAAAACCCGGTAAGAAGTGACACTAACACTAATTGATCGACGTCCAGTGCACGCTGTGCCAAAATCTGTGTGCAAACAAATGCACCCGCTGGAAGTAGCACTAATGAACGACGCAGTCGGCGGACAAAATGGTGAAGTACATCGGCGGTAACACCAGCCGTCAATCTCCCTGCACCATTAGCTAAAGAAAGAAGTACCACGTGCAAGTTCTGGCGGTCAGTCACCCGTAATGCCACCTGGGCCGGGTCTTGATCCTTTGATGCAGATTCCACAAGTGCTTTGACGATATAACCCACTGAATAAATGTACATCTGGCCCAGGGCAGACAAAAGGCCTGTTATACAGAAAAGCAGCCAGAATCGAGCAGATCGAAGAAGACGCAAGCCTGTCACGTTGATTGCACTTTGTCCTTGGACAAGTGCAGGTACAGTCGGCTCCACAGCTTTTGTGGATCCAGCTGGAGATGATGAAACATGAGGAAGGGGCTCCAACTCTATCAGCAGGGACTGGAGACGTTGCTTTGTGTTCTCTATAGAAACTCCATCACATCTGATCACAGAATGAGCACACAAGATAAAGAAAAATATGGGTGTTGCTACAAGAAATCTCAAGAACAGCAGTGTGGTTTGATCAGAAAAAACGTACCCCATTGTGACAAGAAACATTGCCAGCAAACCATACCCTGTCAACGGAAATGCTGTGGCCACACCACGCATGTCAGGGAACATGACTGCACAGCATTTAAGACATGCCAGGTTTATCAAGGTGGAACCTGTTCCCACTCCAAAAAGAGCGAGTCGCAGTAGCGCCACGTTGGGCCATGGATAGTCATATTGCCATTTTAGAGCCCCGTACCCCCCAGAAATAGCACATACGCCTACCACAAGTGCAGCGGTGTATCCTTTTGCATCCACCACGGCGCCTGCAAAGGGTCCGCTGATGGCGATTCCTATGCTGCCAACAAGAGCGATTGTAGAAGAGTCTGCGGTCGAATATTCAAGCTTTTGTGCTAGTTGAGGGGCGTACGACAGGTAGAGATAGAGACTCCCACATATGAGCCCAAAGAGTGTGCTTCCCCCGAGAGCAGCATAGCGTCTCAATCGTAGATCAATACTCATGATTGTGCATTGGGTCAGCGGGATAAACTCGAATGTTTAATGAGGCGAAAAGATCTGACAAGATTCTTAACGGAGATTCAAATAAATCTCGGTTCAAGACAAGTAAGTATCAATTGGAAAAAAGAATAGTCTCTGAGAAAGTTAGGGCCAGATTCGCTGTGTTCTGCTCCCTTTTCTGATAGATGGGCGACGAAAGTCGGAACGAGAAGAAATGAAGTTTGAAACGGTCAAAACACCAAATTGAACAAACCAAAAGAATATAGGAGATATCGAACGAAACTTAAAAGCCCAGAATATTCAGTCAATACTTAAAAAGAAAAAAGAAAAAAAAAACATTACAGGCCGCGTGTAAACAATGCGCGGTGCGGCACTTGCCCAAGAATCTTCGGTGTTGTTCCATTTTCAATGTTCCTCCTGGTAGGACACTCAAGATAGAACACCAGTGGGTGCTTTCAATTGCTTATTCAACCATTGTAGTATATACGGTACTTATAAAATTGGAATTATGAAAGTTTCTCTTTTTTTTAGTTAGGAAGCGTGAGGGTTCGGCCTCATTTACTCCGCACTATAAACTGACCATCGGGCAGATGCGCAGCCGTATGATTGTCTTGTCAAAGCCCTTCTCATTAAGCGAGCGAAATGATCCAATGGGGATTGATATGATGACTCAGATGAATTTACATAGAAAACTTTGTGGTATAATAAAATACTCTTGCTTGCTTCGAACTTCGATTCGGTACTTTCTACAGTTTCTTTTCCAAGTTTCAGTCCGACACTCAGGCCTGGATTCAGCCCATGCCGCGCCGGGGTTCAGCGCATTCCGCACGTTCTCTCATATTTAGTGATGTCGTAATTCATCCTGTCGTATTCGACACTCCGTTGAAAGCAAACTCATACACGTGCATCATGAAATTCATACTTTTGAGTCTTTTCTTTTGTTCATATGGTCTATTATTGGGCCAGAAGTTTCCCTCACTATCGCATTCGCATTCGCTCTGCAATCTCGAAGAGCGCGCTTTTCCTCTCACATGTAAACTAGGAAAATACTACTTTGTGTCATTCATGTCGCTTCGTATAGCGTTTTTCGGGTCGGATGCATTTAGTGTGGTGTCTCTCTCGCGGCTTCTTAAGCTACAGCGGGACCGGCCGTCTCTTATCTCTTCAATCGACGTCATCACCCGCTCTATCAAGAGGTCTGGCCGGAATTTAACCCGTAAGATCGATGTCCCTATAGGCACATTTGCTGCTTCACAGGGCCTTCCAATTTGGCGTGCCGATAGCAGCCATGATATCCTTCAGCATGCTCCGAGGGGCCCTGACCATTTGGTGGTGGCAGTATCTTATGGACGGTTAATTCCAGCCGCGTATCTTCAGGCGTGTGAGGCAGGTGGACTAAACGTGCACCCGCTGCTTTTGCCCGCGTATAGCGGGTCCGCCCCGATCCAGCGCGCACTCATGGACGACGTAAGATCCACTGGGGTAACAGTGCAAACATTGCACCCTACCCGCTTTGATCATGGAGCACTAATAGCAAGAACCGATCCTATGGAGGTGTATGATAATGATACATATGCAACGTTGCTGGCAAGGTTGGCCACAGCCGGTGCAGACCTTTTGGCGGATGTGATTGAACACGGCCGATTTCGCACCCCCGTTCAAGCGCTTGCACCAAGCCAGCCGTTTTCGCGCGCCCCAAAGATTGGGCCAAAAACTGCGTGTGTTGACTGGCTGCGACCTTCTCGCGCCATCCGTCGCCTTTCTGATGCAATCGGCCCTATTCACACATACAAGCATGTAAAGGTTCCAAAGAAGGACATCGACGCCCATTACAAAGTCATTTTGGGAGAAGTCAAAGAGTACACAGACATGCTTCCGGAAGAATGGAGTAGTGAAACAACCCCAGGCCTGTTTACGCTAACCAATGGTGTGTTTCTTGTGAAAACTGGTGATGGGGCGGTGTCCGTAGCAACTCTCAAACTTCAGTATTGTGCGGAAGAAGACCCGCATACTTTCATCAACCGCTTGCCCAAACGTGCTGGCGATACTCCCCACATTTTTGTGACAGACCAAGAGTAAAGTCTCTTATCGTTAGAGTTATAACAGACGTCAGTGCATGTACATAATACGTTTTTTATAAAACATTCATTTACGAGTAAAACTGTGAAGTCACCGTCTCGATCAATCCATTGTGGTTTCTCATAAGCTAACGTTCTTTGGTTCACAAAAATCTATTGGTCTTTCTATCTTAACATATGTTGAATAACAAAAGCTAACTCTTTGTGATTTCACAAAACAACTTGGCAATGGGCGTTGAATTTGTCTACAGCCACCTTAAGCCTTGCGTATAGGAATTGTCGACTGGATTTCTCTGGAATGGGGATGAAAGGCCCATTTCCCTTTTTCAAAAAGAGTGCAATTCCAGTGCTTTCGAGTGATACTGCTTTGACTTGCTCAAACGAAACAATCCATGTAACCTTCATGGAGTTAATGCCAAACAAGATTATCTTCCGGAAGGTGACTATGACTGCCTGTTCCTCTCCGGGTAATACCAAGTGTGCCAAATATGTCTCGTTGAAGAAGGCACCTCCATCTAATGACTTGAGCCAAAATTGGCCCTGTGCTTCTCTCTGAGAATAAGACCGGACTACTCCATCGTAGGATATGTATCGAGGAAGACGGACTTTCTCCAATCCGTCGGCATCAAAAACTGTAGTGGTATTTCTGATTCCTTCACTAACGTTAGAAGCTAAATCAAAGAATCCAATGGCCGTTTTTGTAGGAAGTCCTACCAAACCTTTACCAAGTCCCTTGAAAAATCCGCCTGCTCCATCTCGGGCTGCTCCTTCAATAGGGGCTTGAGCAACTCCAGCGACACCCGAAGACACAGATTCCAAAAAGGAATTTGCACCACTTGCAATACCATAGAGTGCATGTTTTGGTTTATTCCGTCTTTGGTTAAGACGGCGACGTTCTTGGAATTTTCTATCCATTGTTGCAACCGACAATCCCTTTGCAAATGAACCAGTCATTTTAGCGAAAGAGTCAGAAAATCCAAATACAGACTTTTTAAGGAAACTCAATCCACCTTTAGCCAATCCTATTCCTAATTCTTGTGGACGATCATTAATCACAAATCCTTGATAAGGCTCGTAGAAAATATCTATCACACCAGACGATAAATTGTTGAACAACCCAACAGGGTTACCAATGAAATCAGCAGATCCAAGGATTTTGTGGAGTTGGTAGAAAAACGACTGACCATAATGAGTTGAAATGGATTCGAGCAAGATAGGAATTGGAACACGAACATTTTCGATGAATAATGCATTCAACTTAATTGGTGCGTCGTTGATGTTACCAATTGCCATCGTCAACATATTAACAAAGAACATCAATGTATTTTGAGAAGAAGTTCTGTCCTCGGCATTTACTCTTTCCGTTCTAACAAAAGATAAATTAGTCAATGTAGGCTGCAAATGCAATGCTTCGAAATAAATATCACTAGCTTCTGAAAGCTTCTGAGGCTCAGGGATTTCTAGATCTTTGTCACATAATTTATCTTCTATCTCATTATTCCAACTTGCCCCTTCGAATTTGGAAAAGTCAAGTAATGCGAACAAGAAATCTTCGTCAACCTCAATGGACATTTCTTGTAATAACATTGTCGCATACTTGATGAAGATTACACCATGAGATTCATCTTTCACTTTGCAGATAGACGCACTAAACGCAGGGTGATTGTTCATCTCTCTACCAGACTTTGGTACCACAGTAGGGTAGAGAATGATTGGGAATATACCTCCGTAAAGCTGGTTATCAATTTGTGTCCACTTGACTTTGGCACTGAGATTTTGGTACATATCAGATTCATTGTACCTAAACTCAATACCCTTTAAGGTAATGTAGCAGAGCTCCTGGTTTCGCGAGTTCACTAAAGATACACCAAAACCTTCGAACCTGGTTATGATCTTTGTGTGGTAGTTTTCATCCTTCTCATCGACTTCAAACTTTTGCTGAGAAACGGTACTTGATGATCCTGATCCATTTTGTAATTTATACAAACTCACAGATGGGTCGTAATTGGTAATTACTAATGATTGAGTAGGGCCCTCAGCCACAACGTTCAAGTCAACAATCCGTTGTGGTTCCCTATCTGTAGGTGGGAGCCTGAATGGTTTGAGATTACCAATCTCTGCCAAGTTAACGGTTCTCTCACGGCCATGTGATCTTATAACAATATTCTTGAAAACGGCAGTGGGGTAATCGTATGCATATGGCATCACACTCTTAGGGGGCACCTTATAATAGATGGGTTTGTAGTCAAAGTCCAGACTCACGATCTCATCATTCAGATTCTTATTCGGGTTTGTTTGATAAATGTAAAACTCGGTTTCTGTGAAGTTCCGAATAGAAAATGGCCAGTTATGGTTCGCATTCTCAATATCAATGAATATGGTGGCATTTTCAGTAATGATGTTCACCTTCAAAAGTACCTGACCAGATCCCTCTTTCTGAACCTTCAAAAACAACTGGCCAATATCGTCGATTCCAAATGGAGATGACCATGCTTTATTGCCTTCCGCAAACTTAACCAATATCATCTCTTTTTCTTTGCGCTGCAAGTTGTAAAGGGGGGTTAGTCCTCCAGCCTGTAATTCAATTGGCATCGTCGATCCGTACTCCGCCAATAGAATCAGATCTTTCAAATTGTTGCGCACGATATATCTTGGAGCAAATGTCACCACTTTCGTAAGCTTATACTTACCTTCTCCTTCACTTATGCTTACTCCAAAGTTCATTTCACGTTGCTTTCCTTGGATCTGGGCCCGCACGGCTATATTTTGACCAATTGCATCGAAACTTAATGGGTTAGACCAAACAGAGTCTCCAAGTCTAGCTAATGCTCTGTTCAGTCTGTCGCCGTCTGATTCAAATGAGAATAAATGGGGAATGTTTCCCGAAGCTCCACGCTGGCCAATGATTGCAGTTTGACGGGATTTCTGCCTCTCACAAATTTCCAATCTTTCGCCAGTTCTGTTAAGAATTATGTAAGGCAGGTAAATTACCACTTTCAATCCAGCCTTTGATGACAGCTTTTTAGGATAATAGATCTTGAGACGAACAACTTGCCCACTTTCTTGCACCATAGTCATATACGTTTCTCTCTTGAACTCACTATCTTTTACCGAGTTGATGACTGCAAATTCTGATTTTCCAAAACCACAATCTAACGGCTGAACACTGAGCAAAAGCAAGCTAGTGAGGGTAACAACGTGAACATATGTGTTACTTCCTTTAGTAACAGACCCGCTCCAGTCACTTTTAGAACTCTTGTCATACAATCTAAATTTCAAGTCAAATGGCAATAAGTTCTCAATTTCTAATGGCGCAGAAACAACCACATTCATATGCGGATAGATCCTAGCAAGGGGCTCATCCTTATCAAACTTGCAAGCTGCTCTTAAATAGTAGAATGAGTTCAGCGATCCTATGGCAGGACAAGAGAGAGATGTACCATTTGTCATTAAACTCTTCCAAGTCATTGTTTCTTTAGACCAGTTGAAGCTTTGCTGGAGTTGTGGCTTGACTTTAATTTTTCCGTCATAAACAAAATTAATAGGCAACGCCTTTGTTTCGTCTGGATTTATGGTAACTTCGTATCCATCCTCGTCATTCTTGTTGAGTAAAATCACTTGAATAATTGTGTCAGCGTTATTAGTGAAAGTAACCGTTGAGCGTAACATTATGGTCTTAACATTATCATCTCCCAAAGTGATCTCACAAGCCAACCTATTGTGCACATTATTAATAGGCGGGTTAAGGACAAAGATGTCTTCACCCACACCGCTAGCAGAGACTCCATGAACGGTTTCGTATTCAGAATTGAGAAGCTTGACCGCCAACACATCCAGAATGTTATCTGTGTCTAAATTCTCACGAATCTTTCTCCAATCTTCAAATGCCCAATTGATCCTTCCATGAGAGGGAATTATTTGCTTATTGTCATCTGCGCCATAAGTGTCTGTCCATACCTCAACGTCAAACCCTGTTTGGTTAACGATCACATATGGTGTTACCTCCTCTCGTGGCTTATATGATTCTTCGGTGGTAATGGACGAAAACACCTTGGAAAGTAACACTACTGAACGGGATGAAACTGTGAGTTCTGCCAGTTTTCTGGAGACGACATCAATCATGAGGCTCTTTTTTGGTGTTTGTTTGGAAGAAGCGTAAACGGCTATTGGCCATGGTTCGAGGAGTGGCTCCCAACATGATTTGGAGTAGTTATAGATATTGACATAAGATTCAACATGGACTTCAGCGCTCATATCTCTAGACCAGTTCAACACCTTCAAATCAAAGGCTTTCACGTTCATGTCTAATACTGGAAGTTCGTGAACATCACCAATCAAAACAAATCTGGCTCCACCAAAGCTAGCATTGAATTCCTCTGCTTTCACAAGAATCTGGGTGTCAATTGAGCTCTTCCTTCTCTTGTAGTCTTGTGCGGAAAAATTTGAAACAATGCTAGGAGCATACTTCGATAATCTGGTTTTGAAATCCTCAGAAAAATTGTATTCTGCATCAGCTTTGGACTCTTCCACACCATGTGCTTGAGAATAAAGTTCATTGGCCCTTTCAAAAATTTGCATTGCAAGTCGAATATCACGAAGTGAGATTCTAAGAAGTAACGGATCCACAGAAAGATCAACATTCGACATAATACTAGTCGGTGTTGAGCCTCTCTCGTCCATTGCGAAAGAAATGGAAAAATCATCAATTATTCTCAACTTGTGATCGCTTAACCTGTCCATATTTGCAATAAACATTCCAATATTGTTGGCTGCAAGAGAGGTTATGTTTTGACTAGTAATGAGAATTTGTTCAACTTTGAAGACAATGGCCTCTGTATCAAGTTTTGTAGAATCTGCTAACAAAATAATAGATGGTTTAACAATGTTGATTGAGTACCCAATAGTGGACTGCTGGTTCGTTGCAGGTGCTTCTGAGCTATTCTCAGACTCAGTCAACAGTTCCGAATCATCGTCCTTGTCTTTATCATTCGGAGTTATTGTCATAGAAGGATCTATCTCCATTCCTTTGTTGACAAACGCTTGTACTTCAAAAATATGATCAAGGGCCACAATTGGTCTTGGATTCTCTACAGTCACCATGACTGTAGTGCCATTTCCATTGCTTGGGCTACTTGAAGCACTGACAAAAAGTTGCTTTCTATTGTCATCGAGTGGGGGAATAATCTCAGTGAATTTATTTTCTGTGTTTTCTCTTTCGTCCTTGATAGTAAACGAATTCAAGGAAAATTCAGAACTGAACAGTGAGTCTTCAAGTAGATCAAGTGATAAGTGAAGATCATTTATAGCCAACGTTGTGAGCTTCTTATTTTGGAAATAACTCAAGTTCTCCGTCCGATTATAAAGTGACAAAGATACACGTGGTATAGCAAATTGTAATTGAACTTGCTTGTGGTCTGGGTTCACTTCTGTCTTCCCATCCTCGTTAGTGGGTGACTTTGTGACTTCGGTAAAATTTGGTGATCTAATTTTGTTATTATGTTTCATCACTGCATTCGCATTCTCAGCATCTTCCTCAACATCATCCAATGAATCGTCATAGGTAACGTTAAATACCTTGCTAATAGAATTTTGCAAATTGTTGATATATCTCAATTGCAATTCTGTGAGCTTCATCTCCACTTGTGGCATTTTTCCATCAACAGTGAATGTTGGAATTCCTGGTAAACGTTCTTCGACATAATCTATCGCAAACGAAATGTCTAAATCTTTCACCAATTCTCCAAACTGTTGGATGTCGTCCGTGAAATGAAACTCAGTCGACAAATTAATATTTCGTATGCCAACACTCATTAAATTGTGCACCACTTCACCTTGAGTCTTGAATTCGTTGAACAAGAATAACTCTCCTAATTCGGCCACAAGCATATCACAGTTTTGCTTTTCTGAACCAACAAATTTTGGGAAGTAAACCTTAGGTGCTCGAACGAGAAAATCTAATTTCATCTTAGTTGCGTCATTAATTTGGTTTGCTTGGTTGATGGCTGCTTCACGGGCACTATCGTAAATTGCTTTCATTTTCAGAAATTTGTTGAGGTACGAGAAGATCCTGCCAAATGCGTCCTCGACAAAGTTGATTTTAGTAGCCGCAGTGACGAATTCTATTGAGCTTAGATATGGTTCTGTAGATTTTTCTGGGTCAAAAGTCTTATAGCAGAACTCAGCCAAGTTGTCTCCTTCGATACTAATCAACTTTCTGAAAATGGAATTTCTTGGTGATCCTTGGTTTGATTCGTCATGTAACGTAAGTGCTCCAAGCTTACCCTTCACTTCCATTTCTTCAGGAAGTAAGAACACGTTAAACTGTGCAGTGCTAAGCTGTAAAGTGGCCAATTTGATACCATCTTCATTCAATACCACAATGATACTATCCAAATTTACATCGACATTAATTTTCTCGGGTGCAGCTTCACCACTACCGTCGTTATGCTTGAGCTCATCTGCTGGTGTGGCTTCTGCGTTTGGATCAGTAAAGGTATTAAGAACAAAGTTCAAGATGCTTAAGTATGACTTTCTGGACACAACACACTTAAGTGCGGACATGTCTACCTTCACATCTTGGTCGAATAACTCAATCTGTTTCCCGTTGAATTCCACCATTCGCTGCTCACGGTCATACTTTAACTTAAACAACTCTGGGTTGCGATTGACAATCTCTTCTTCCTCTAAGAAGTTATTTGACGACATCAACTTCTCTAATTCCGGAATACCTGATTTCTCAACATGATCGATAATGTTAATGTCAGACAAAGACAAGTCGACATGCATACCGTAGTCAGTTTTATAGAAGAAAAATTTAAGGGAGTCACCAACCAAATCCACAAAATGATCAGCTTCTAGCGTGATTGCATCAACACACCGAGACAAGGAGAGATTCAAGTTTCCAACTTTGAAGTCCATCTCGAACATATGCTGAACTATTTCTGGTTTGGAAGCACTTGCATTCTCCTTTGGATAGTCAATGTCTTCGATCTCATTCTTACCAGACCCATTCCCATAAGTACTGAAGATATTATCTTCCTCTTCTTCTTGGTCAATGGTATTTGGGATAATCACATCAACGAGTTGCATGATGGTTTTGTATTGGAAGTCGTTTAGTGCCACTTTGATAGCGGGAATCTCCCCACCAACCTTGAATCTTGCTAAGTTGACAGCGTCAGGTAAAATCGAGATTCCCAAATAAAGCCGGATGTCTAAGTTATCCAACATAACTGCAGACAGTGATGTTCTTCTAGTGTGCAATTGCTCCATCGTACTCTTAATCGTTGGACCAACCAAAAATTGGGCATCTTGCAAATAAAGGTTAAATTTGTCGTACATGAGTGTGTTCAAAGTTTCCCAATCCTCGTTATTGTAGGAATCCTTGGATTTAATTTCTTCAATCAATTTCTTGTCTGCAAGATCACTTGTAACCCGAATGTGACCAGCATCTAGAATAGCGACGGGAGATTTCCAGTTAGTTGGGTCCACTGGGGCAATAATCAAAGGGGCCTGTAAATCCAACTTGACATTCACTGTTTTGTGTTCCTCCAAAGCGTACTGAAGGCCAATTCTAGTCTGAGATGTCAATCCTTCCATAGTAGCTTCTGCCGCATTCATAATTGCTCCAACGGTATCGAGGTGAATCTTAGGTGGTTTAAAGAACTTCATGACTCTATCAATAAACAAGGAGTCGTAAAAAATGGTCATTGACTTCAATTGGGCTGTTAACAGAGAATCTGCGCTACCGTCCAACGGGTTTTTCTCGAATGAGATCAGGAAGAATGGATCGTTTGCTAGGCTTTCTGAAGACAGTGCCTCATCATCTGTGTGCAAATGAGAGTGTGAATGTTTCACGCTCACAATATGTTTATATAATGTATTTTCAGCACCATCTTCCACTTTAAGTTCTTGTAAAGCGAACTCCGCCAAAAACGAGTCTGGTCTTTGATAGAATTGAGTCTTGCAACCTTCCACCGCAACCTCTGCTAAAGGCGTACCATTTTTCACTGATTTTAAGGAAATTCCTGCCTTTTTGATTGTGACAAAGACCTCTAATGTATTTCTGTCACGGGGAATATCAATTGCATTGGCTATGGTTTGGTTTTCATCGTAATCAATTGTGTCATAAAGTGCTTTCTTTTGTTCCTCAGTCAAACTAAGATCAAGACCGCCCTCCTCTGGAGGTGCTTCTGTATGAACTGGATCCTTATTAGCACCACCCCACCATGAGAACCAACCTCCACCAGATTTCTGCGTCGATTGTTGAGGATGCGAAACGACATTCTTTTCTCTAACTTCCTTTCTTGCTAACGAACGATAAAACTTGATATCCCCGTACGGAAGGACGTTTTCTAAAGATTTTAGTTGCTCTTCTCTCTCTGGAGATAATGATCTATTGATCAATTTCTCTACCCACAAAGCAATGTACTCCTTTCTCTGGTCTCTTCTCTTCGCAAAGTATTCCCAAGTCCACTTGTAGTTCTTCTCATGAATTTCGTTAAGAATTGATTTGGCGGCATATTGAAACCATTCTCTTGGTGCTTCGTTTGCTGATTTGTTTGGACGAAGTTTCCTAAATTTCCAAGTTTTCTGGTACCAATGGAACTTAGACGCCGTCCAGAGAATATCCTTGTATTGGCTGCTGTCAAAATCGACAGCAAACTCATCAAAAAATAATTCCGATTGTACATGGGGATGTGACGCTGTTGCCCCTGCTTTGTGTATGGTCAAATGAGCTTGACCCGAAACTGGTTTTAACAAGTACTGGTGGGCATTTCTAGGATCAGAGAAAATGTGCTTCAACGTTGCCAAAATCTCCTCGTGGTCATCTCGAATAGCCGTGGAACAATCCGTGTCCATATAACAAGCAAAACTTTTTAAGAGGATCAACTTTCTTGTAAGCATCTGCGTAATAGAAATGAAGCTTGGGTTCCAATCTCCATCAGTAGAAACGGCCGACAATTCTTCAAGCAGAATACCCACAGCGTATGGAGTCTCTGTAAGAACGCAATCGTCCTCATACCTTATGTGGATGTTCTTTATTGTGATCTGCAAATTGTCCACTATTTTTGTGACCAAGCTCTCAGTGAAGGACTCGTTGTTAGTGATTTCGGAAGAAAGGCTTGGATCGCTGTTAGCAGCACTCTGTAATGCTTCTAAATCCTTCAATTTCTCTTGTTTCAATGCCTGCTGACGGCGGTCGTCTTCCTCAGCATCGTAGTCTGTAATGATAATTGGTGATGCTAGAAGGTACACATCCTCAATTATAACTTTCACTGGCTTCCCCTTCAAGTTTGACCAAGGGATTTGTAGAGTGAGTTGGCCCAAGTGTCCAAACTTAACATCTAGCGGTAGTCTGAACTTATCCAAAGACTCCTTTTTGAGTCGCAAGTTAGATAAACGAACATCCCCACTCCAGATACCAATATTGAGTTGTTTGGGGTCAAAGTTCTCGATATACGATCCGAGGAATCGATTGAGTAATGTAGCTATCACTGACTCGAACATCTTTTGATCAGCTGTAGCAATTGGTAGGACTTGTGTTTCTTAGCAGTTGCTATATCTGTTGCGGTACTGTGTGCACACTATGGGGAATATTGGTGGGAGTGAGAGACTGGATTGCTGATATACACGAACCAGAAACGACCAGGACAAAACCTGGAAAGACCGGAATCTAGGAAGACCGAAGTTGTACAACGTTCCGAAAATAAAATGTCCCGAGAACCTATAATGTCCCGAAAACCTATAATGTCCCGAAAATCCCATCATCTTTCAATGCTCCTTCCTCACTAAAATTGTCTTAGTGTCATTTTATTAATCCGCGATCTCGCGCCCTAAACAAGTTGCATTATCTCTTTTGGCCAACACCAAACATGTCCTACACACGTCAAACAGGTCGTCACATACTGTCATACATTTCAAACAGCTCTGCATTATTTCCCCATACACCTCAAACATGCTATATATCAAATTCTGCATATAAGCGCCATATTGTCAGTCCCTTCAAAATCACCGGTTTCTGGCCCATGCGCAACGCTGCCTCAGACCCTTGCTATGATCTTCCGGCATGCAACCAATGCGCCCCGAATCACCATTGATCTGTCGCGGATTGCCGCCCGTCCTATATGCTGTCCGGCGCTATCTGCGGGCAGACTGGTCGCACAAGAGGAACTGCGCCTGGCCTTACTATGTTCACCATCCGTACTAGTCATGAGATAAACGACACAACAATCGAAAAAAGAAATACGTAATGAATGACGAAACTGAAAAGAAAATATTTGAAATCGTATCTCAGAATCTTTGGAGCACGTGTCGGGTTTCAACGTCTCTAATAGGCTCTTTTTGATCTTATCATGGAACCACTATTCGGGTCATGGTGCTTGCTACTGGTCATGTACGGACCAATTTTGTAATGTGTACTCTCCTCTAACAGCCGCATGTCCGTTAGCCGGAAACCCCGCCTTCTGCAGACATCAGGCTTAAGTCGGTATCACGTGCCCGAGCGTCTTTCTTATCGGGGTGCGACAACTTGACCGTGGCTGCGGCCTGTAACTTGTTCTTGTTCTTACTTCACTTCTTTAACCCATCAACTATCACCGGCAAGTTGCTGTCCTAAGTTTTGCTGGCTAATCTGTCTATTTGTCCAAGACGTTTAGCAAAACCGTGCTTTGCCTGGTATTATTATAATCGGGCTTTTCGCTAATACATTGACTATAAGATTCTCCGGTATCCCTTCGGTTTGTTAAACAGTGATCTTATTTCCTGTTTATCTACCCGTTCCATATCTGGATATTGATTGGTCTTACTATTGATTCTGTATTTTTGCAGCCACACCCAAGAGTGTGCCCCTTCATCTGTTGAGAAGCTGTTTCGTGCTTTTGAGGCTTTGTGCAGTCTGCAGTGGGAGAGCGTGTGCACCCCTTGACTCAGTCTGTTACTCATCAACGCCACACAATCTGCTAACGGCTGTATTGAATTTTTTTTTTTCAGAACGAAAAAACTCGTACATTATTCATCAGCAAACTGGAGCTTTTTGTGTTTAACTGCTTGCCTCTTATTTCCCTCCCTATCTCTTCTCCCCTCAACGCGCCCTCGCGGCTCTTTTCTTGCCTTCTTATCGGTTCAGTCTCCCGTTTAAGTTTGCGCTGAGTGGCCTCGCGTCCAAAGACCCGAGCTATTTTAAATCACTCCCCATTCAATTGCTTTAGAAATGTCTGAGGAACCCAAAACAATTGGTATCTACACCATTGGACCAGAAATCGGCAAGGGTTCGTTCGCCACCGTTTACAAATGCATCAACAACAGAACTCATCAGTCCGTGGCAATAAAGAGCGTGATGCGCTCCAAGCTCAAATCGAAGAAACTTGTGGAGAACTTGGAGATCGAAATATCTATTCTCAAGTCTATGAAGCACCCACATATTGTGGGCTTGCTTGACTACAGTCAGACTTCCACTCATTTCCATCTCGTGATGGACTATTGCTCAATGGGTGATTTGTCGTATTTTATCCGTCGCCGTGATCAGCTACTAAAGAGTCATCCTGTTATCTCGTCTTTACTCCAACGCTATCCATCCCCTGTAGGGTCCCATGGCTTGAATGAGACGTTGGTGATACACCTTTTAAAGCAGTTAAGTTCAGCGTTGGAATTCTTGCGTTCAAGAAGTTTAGTTCATCGTGATATCAAACCACAAAATCTATTGCTTTGTCCTCCTGTCCATTCGAAGCAGGAATTCGAAGATGGTCATTATGTGGGCTTGTGGGAATTGCCCATCTTAAAGATTGCAGACTTCGGCTTTGCTCGGTTTTTACCTTCAACATCCATGGCTGAAACCTTATGTGGCTCTCCCCTTTATATGGCTCCTGAAATCCTTAGATATGAGAAATATAATGCTAAGGCAGACTTGTGGTCTGTGGGAGCTGTGTTTTATGAAATGACTGTTGGTAAACCACCATTTCGTGCTGCAAACCATATTGAGTTACTAAAGAACATTGAAAAATCTCATGATAGAATAAAATTCCCCTCATCAGCACAGGTATCTGAGCCTTTGAAGAAGTTAATTCGCTCGTTATTAAAGTACAATCCTACCGAGCGTGTTTCGTTCAATGAATTCTTCAACGATCCGCTAATTGTTAATGACTTAGAGAGCAATGATCAACCACTTGAAACCTCAGATATGGATGAAAATCTCTTTATCAGTGAATATATTTCTCCTATCAAAGCGTCTGATAGAGCGGCTATTGCGCAACCACTCACAGCTATGACGCCTATTTCATCTGAGCCACCAGAGAACAAAAGCGACTCTGGTAACCTGACGCCTGTACCAGTTTCGGGCTCAGATCATAAATCTTCTTCTAGGGATGAACAGATAAAACAGATAATTACTAGAAACAGTCCAGACCCAGCACAGTCTTATCATTCAATGCAACCGAGATACCCGGATAGGTCTCGCATGATCACAAATAAGGATGAGCTAATGTTGGAACGTGATTATGTCGTGGTGGAGAAGCGTGCGGTTGAGGTTAATGCGATTGCTGATGAATTGGCACGGGTTGGAAATGCTAATTACAGAAGGCGTACTCTGGGATTCAGCACAGACCGAGACTCGGTGGTACAGAGAAAAAACTCGCAACGGTCAAACTCTTCAGATAGTTGTCATAATCCTGTTTTTGAGAAGAGAATCTCGGTGTCCATTTCTCCTACAAATGCGTTAGGCAAAGCCATCAGCTTGGCTTCACATAGACTATTTGGGAATAATGCTACTCATTCCAATAAAGAGGTTGAAGAGCTCCCGGAATGGAATGCTAGAATTGAGGTTAAAAATGATCCCAATGTACCTCAGTTTGAGAACAATTTATTGCTCAATAAATTGAACTTGCCAGTATCGCACACTGTGTCGGCTAACGCATTGGGTTCTGTGCAAGGCCTTAATGAGGAAGAAAGTGAAGATGAGAAAGTGTTACACCAATTGGAATCTATTGCTACGAAGTCACATGCTGTGAATCTATTTGCAGATGTGAAATTCAGTCAATTGATTCCATCCCCACCATCATCAGATGGATGTGATGATGATATTTATCAACAAAACAATTTGCTTCCCCCAAAGATGGTGAAAACTATCAGTGAAGAAGGTGTTGTTTTGTATGTCAAAACATTATCTTTACTTGCGAAAGGGATGGCTATTGCGAGTGAATGGTGGAATTATCATTATGACAAAGACGAGATTACAGGCGAACAACATCTCGTTAGATCTTTAAATATTCAAGTGACCATCAAGATAAATGAACTCGTTCAATGGATCCGTGAGAAGTTCAATGAGTGTCTTGAGAAAGCGGAGTTCATCAAATTGAGGCTCCAAGAAGCATTATTGACCATCAGTAAGACAGAAAAAACACCCTTTTTACAGAGTTCTTTTGTTCTTTCACATGCATCAGATACCTCATTAAGTGACTCGCAATCTGTTGTCGCGGAGAAGTTGATATTCGACCGTGCATTGGAAATTTCAAGAAACGCGGCTGTTAATGAGCTTGTCAAGGAGGACTTGAAGGGATGCGAGCTCGCCTACAGCACGGCTATCTGGATGTTGGAGGCACTATTAGATGAAGACAGAAACGAAGATGACAAATTGGACACTGAAGACAAGGCTATGGTGGAGAAATTCATCGTCAGCATTGGAAACAGATTGTCCGTACTTAAGCGCAAATTAGAGTACGTTTGAAACTGAGGAGAGTTTCTTTTGTCATAGATGGATTCATTCCACTGATTCTTTTTGCGTTTTTCAAAGCTTGCCTCGCATTATTTTATTCTATTATTTTTTTACTCCTATTATTTTGGCTGCTTTTTGATATTATTTGGTTTTTATGGATACGGAATCAGGGGTGGTAATTACGGTATTAATGGTTGTTTTGTGCAATTTGCTCAAAATGCTGCTCAACGTTGGAAGGTATGAAATCTGATGCACTCCTGTCTATTTGATATATACAATTTACGATTGTGCAAAAAAAGAAAAAGAAAAAAAGAAAAGAAAAAGAAAAAAAAGTAAGCACTGTACTGTAAATTTCCAACCTATGTTAAATTCAGGTCCTTTGAGGATCTTTCACGCTGAAGCAACCCCACTGTAACGGAGTTAGAGCGGACAAAGCTTGGTCTGTTGTTAACTATGGAAAGCTTCTGTGATTGTTTAGCGTCACTTTCTTTGTCATTATCGAGATGAATGGCGTGAGGAAACAGCATTTTCGTATGTTCCTTTCTATAATGATTACTAAAGTAGCCACCATGGATAGGAGAAGCTACTCTGGTCGCTGTCTCTCCTTGTTGAGGGTGTTCTTGTTTAGCATTTACCGCAGAAAAGACCCTTGGCCCACCTGGGGAGTTCGGCACAACTTCTTTTCGAAGAGGAGAGCTCTTTGCAGGTGGAACTTGCAACACCAACCTGGGCTTAGTCGTTTCCTGAGTGATGGTGGCAGATGAGGCATTTTGACCTAAGAGGGATGCAGATGGAGTCATATCAGACACACTAAATGTGGAGCTACCAACTACAGACAGATCGTCCATCAAAGCCAAAGGAACGTCCTCAACTTGAAGTGAATTGCTATCGAAAACAATTGGTACGTCATAAAACTTGCTGCTGTTCAGTTTCTGATGAATGAGATCTGTCAAGTTGGAGTCATGCGAAAATGCTCTACTCCCCATGGTGAGGAACGGAGCACTTGCCCGTGGAGCCACCTTGGAGTTAAATTTCAAAGTGAGGTTGCCTTCTTCCTCGCTATCACTGCTACTACCAGAGGAGGAGGAAGCGGAGGAGGAGATTGAGTTGCCTGAGGACGACCTCGTGAGTCTGCTTCGGCTAACGCCAAATATACTAGACTTAGGAGCGATATCTTCATTGGTTGGTGCCGTTTTCTGCTCACCGCTTGATATCATCAGATTCCCCAAGTTAAACTTACTGAATTTCTCATTGATAGTCCCCACACCGAAATCGCTGGCCAAGTTTGGATGTGTTGCGTCGTTGGTGTCCGTATTGCCGTTTCTTTGCTTCCTGAACTCTTCGTATTTGTGGGATAGATAGTCGTCGTTCAAACTATCCAAAGAAGCAAAACTCTCGGTCATGGGTAATGAAATTACAGACGATGGGCGGCGCGAGCTATTAATGCTAATTGGTCCTACCTTAATTTTGCTCAGAGTGTCATTTTCGACAGGAGAAAATTTGGGTGAACCAAGCAGTGCCCGCGGCGTGGATGGAGTAGAATGGGTACTGTTGGTACTTGCCAATAACGCGTATGCACTGGACTTGCGTCTTTTCTGGTCCAATTGTTGAATGCCTTTGAATGTATCTAATGCTGATTGATTCTTCAAGTAGACATCCCCAACAACATTCCTTTTTGTCTCAATCTGAGGTGCTTCTGCTATACCTGCAGAACTACCCTTCCTACTTGAAGAAGGGCTGGTTAAATCCATCACATCCAGCAATATTAAATTGCTACGACGGGTATTCAAGGGAGACTGTTTGGATGGATTTGAAAGCGATGGCGTAGATGACTCCACAGACGAGTTATGAGAAGTATTGTAAGTGACTTGAGACAATGACGAATGTGGCGCTGTAGAATAGGCTTTTGTGTTCAATGTGTCAAGTGTAAGTCTGGCTGTCGATGATGGAACATGAGCCTCAGACAAAATAACCGAAGGATTTGCAGGGAAGAGGTTTGCTGAAGAGTTCTGCGTTGACCCCAAGTACGATGAATCACCACTGGAGGAAGCATTAGAAAGAGATGTTTCCATCTTCGTGGACAATCGACGCAACGCTTCATTATCATTATTGCTGATTGCTCTCATTATACTTCCCCGAATTCTTGCGCCGACTCCAACTACTGCAGCATCAATTTCATCTTGTCCAACCTCGGTATACTTTGTACCAAAGCTTGTAGTGGACAGGTCTGGGCTATTAAGGAAGAAAAATTCATGGAGTTTGTTCATGTCTTGGTCAAGATCAAGAAGAACGAATGGATGTGATTTAATTTGGGCAATATCATAACGAGTGTCACTATCTTTATCAAGCATTTTTGAAAGTAGATCTTTAGCCAATTCAAACTCTTCATCCAGTAATACTTGTGGCGAATTGAAAGACGAGGCTGATTCAGGGAATTGAAGAGGTTGGTTGACAATTACATCGAACAACTTGAACTCAGATTCTGCGTTAAATGGCACACGGCCAAATAGTAAACAGTAGAGGGTCACTCCAAGAGCCCAGATATCAATTTTGTGCGTCACTTTAGGGATCATCAAGTCCAGTGCTTCTGATCCTGGCGAACTTGAATTTGAACCCTGAGGCGACTCATCGCCACGGAAATTTGTCTGGCAAAGCTCAGGAGCGAAAAATGCAGGAGTCCCCACAGTCTTTGCCAAGTCCATTTCACTCAAACGAACACCATCGGTGGTTGAATTGAGAGATGATGCAAACGAGACACCAAAGTCCGAGATTTTCACCAGGTAATCTGCTGCAACAAGCAAGTTGGCGGGCTTGATGTCTCTGTGGACTATTCCCTGCATATGCAAGTACTCTAAGCCAAGTAGAACATCACGGAAAATACGTCGTGATTGCCGGAACGTAAGGTTCGGCAGGTAATCATTTGAAAGAAGGTCATTGTCTTCAGAAACCGACGAACGCCCGGCTCCACAAGGGATCTTGTCATCATATTCTCCAGCAGGCCGAGGCTCCGTAACTGGAGTCGCTCGTTTCCATCGAAGTTCTCCACGGTCCATGTACTCAAGCACGAGGTAAATTTTGTGCATGTTCCGGTCATCAAGTACTTCTCGAAGCCGAACAATGTACTTATGGTTACAACGCTTCATGATGGCAATTTCCCGGTATATCTTGGATTCAGCGTCAGCATTTTCCCGCATCTGTTGCAGGCGCATAGTGAGCCGTTGTCTTTCTCTACGGCTTCGGCGACTGACGATTTTAATGGCCACAAGCTCGTCGTGTACTAAATCACGAGCCAATTTCACTCGCCCATGTTCTCCGCGGCCAATCTCGCGAAGGATCTCGTATGTGTTTAAGACCTTCCGTCGGGATATAGGGTCATATTCAAGCAGAACATGGCGCGTTTCTTTGACCGGACTGCCTCTCCCTGACGAAGCCGGCGAAAGGCTTGCTTCACCGGGGGAAGAGAGATTTCTGTGAAGAAAACCGGCAACTTTGCCGAGGAAAAACCTATTGGAGTCTTGTTCAGAGTTTTGTTGGCTTGCCAGCGGTATATGTGTCCTGCTACTCGGGCTTTGTGGCAGTTGGACTTGAGGTGTGACTTGGGAAATCCCGGTAGTTGGGTCCCCTGCCCGAGGCATGGCTAGTGAATTTGTAGATGTCAAAACGGAAGAAGGAGATTGTACACCACAGAGACGGTCAGCAACTATCTGAGGGACCGCAGCCGTGGGGGATTTTGGGTTGGGAGATAACGCTTTCATCGTCGTCGACCTGAATAAGCGAAACGACGGTCACAAGAGGTTCTTTTGTCCTGTATATAGTGCGGGCGAAATGGTGTGATAGTTAATTAAACAACTAGAGCCCATGAGACTTTCAGAGTAAGTGCACGTATTTATGACAAAGAGATGAAGACTAAAAAAAAAAATATAAATACAAGTCGACAGAGTGCGACGGAATTTGAAATAGTAATGAAAGATCCTGCGGAACACCGGCCCGTGGGTCGCGAAAGCAAGTATTTCTTGCTGAGACAACTGCGGGGCAATGCAGTGGTACGCAACAATAGCTTTTGCAAAGCCAATCATTGCAACAATAATTCATTCCAATAGTGCTCAAGTCCAGGTCTCTTTTTCAGCACGCCGTAGTGAAAATTGCGTTCCGTGGCTGTATGTAGATAGTTTGTTTCAGTTCCTTGTGGATGTTTTGGATGTATACAAGCAAGCGATAGATGCCCTGTGCGCGCTTGCGACGGCGCATGAGTTCACTAATTGCTCTCCACAACCATACTTTACCCAGGCAATTTGAACACAATGACATCACTCAGCTGGTATCTGACTTTCCTGTCCAATCATGGTGCCCGACGGAGACCACGAAGAAGTCCTTCAATTCCTTCACCGGCGTATGGGAATCCAAGACTACGAGCAAGAAACTCGCCTACGTCGTTTTCGCCCACTGTGGAGCTCAATTCGCGCATGGCCAGACGGAAGAAACCACTGCGCACTAGCCGCATGATCTCCACCCTAGTCGGTTGTACCGACTCTGGAACGACGTTTCCATATATCCGAGCAATCTCATCGTCCAGCATTCCCGCCAAATGCGTCTCAATTAATTCATCCGTGAGATAATCTGCAAGGTTGAGGATTGGCATATGGGATGGAACTTCTACCTGGGCAGATTGAATATTTGCAACCAATCCCGAGTCACTCAATCTCGAGCCAGCCAGTCCCCCTTTGGCTGTTTGTGCTTCCTGTGCTGTGTTGGAAGGTTCTTTCGTTGTAGTAATTGGGGCAGTCATTGCTGTGTTTTCTGTCTCATCATCCGCGCTATCGTTAGTATCGCCCGCCAAATGCGCTAGACCATACTTACTCGCTGTCGGCTGCCAAAAGCGTCTGCACAGACTCCAACAATTCCTTGTCCTTCTTTGTCAAAGCAGCCACATCGTCGTCACCCACATCTTGGAGCCAATATAAGTTCTTTGCTCCCGAACTCAAAAATGATAATGCAAACACCCGACCAGTGTTACAAGATTTGACCGCCCGGAACGTGACGTCGCCAGGAATGATTAAAAGTTCGTCCTTCTCTAAGTTGGTGCCACTCTTTGGCGCCCATATGAAATCGAAGAATCCTTCCTCTTCAGAAGAGGGGCGAATCGTCACGGTGCCTTTGTTTGGCAATGGTGTGCATTTCTTGGTCTCGTCGTCGTACTGGACTTTGCCGGCGTTGAACTTGATTGTCTGGGTCATGAAAGAAGAGTTGTTGGTTGACGAGCGCCACTGGCCCTGTGCAGGTGACTAAGTAGGTGAGGGATCTTAAACTGCAGGTAGAGGATCAACTATGGGTGAGAGAGATCTCGTAAAATTTATCGGAAAATGGATATTTTAGACTGGATATGCTAACTTCATTGTGTTTGAAACTCTTGATGTCTTAATCCTTTATATTCGATCGTCTGCTCCCAAAATCTGTCCGTTTCATCCAGCTTTTGTTGGGTACTGCATAGTGTTGCATGTCGATTTTTTTCCATTAAGAGTGATCTTGGGCCATTGAAGTAAAATTCGAAGTTTTGAGAAACTTATGCAGTGGTGTAAGTTCGATTCAATTCTGGGAATCTTATTCTGTTACAATGTGTTGAAGCATGTGGTGTCCAAGTCTCCTTTGTGGTACTGCACATAATAGACATTGACTATCACCATCCCCGTACTTCAACTGAACTGGCCAAAGAAACACGGTGCTAAATCAGATAGCATGACCCCATACCAAACCAAGATTCGCGAAATTCCCAATTATCTTTACAAATTCACCCTCTTTATCACAATTGTAACAACTCAACAAAATTAATTTTCATCCTGTATATAATTTCTAACGGTGGAGCTAATCACCTAACCCATGCCCATATCTGACAGATCAAAGGATCTCTAAAGGAACAAGAAGCAAGTGCAAAAGATTTTTTGAAAAAAATTGTGCTTAAGGAACTCTTGCTTCCATTATGACTGACGCCACAGCTTCTCAATTCCCTCCTCCTGATATCCAGGGGCTTGTTACGGAAATCGCCTCGATTTTACGTGAGCGTAATCACACGCTAGCTATTTCTGAAGCTGCCTGTGGTGGACTTCTTTCGGCCTATTTGGTATCAGTTGCAGGAGCTTCTGACTTTTTTCTAGGTGGTAAGCTTGTGTATCTGTTACGCCAGCGGCTCAAATTGTCTGGATGGTCTGATGATGATATTGGCTCTTATATGGGTCCGCTGGAACAGGTTGCTTTGAAATTAGCACGGACTACGAAGTATGAGTTGGGCTCAACGTATGTTTTGTCCGAAACCGGATTTGCTGGTCCTACAACCGATTTACATTTAGGCAATGACCATAACTACGGGTCCGCTAGTGTCGGAACGGTTTTCTTGGGACTCTGTGGACCAACAGGTAATGTCTCTTGTCGCCGTGAAACTGGCAGCTCTGTGAGAGCACACAATATGGAAGAGTTTGCAAGATTAGGTTTGACCTTCTTACTCGAATGCTTACGTAAGGGTTCATAAGGATCAGGAAGTGCAATAGAAGGAAAGAAGGAAAATAAAAAGACATGAAATCGAATTGTTGCATTGGGGAATGCTCTTTTCCTCCATTTTATCCGTACTAACACAATTACGGATATCTGATGGATTTGCTGATATCGCCGGTATCTTTGGTAATGTTGAAATAGAAAACCTACTTAGACGGTAATTCGCACTATTGGTTGAAGGAGAGTGTAGTAAAGATTTTTGAAAGAAAAAAAGAAAATAGGAAGAATGGAAATAATGTGGCAAGAGCCAAAAAGTACAGGTATTTTTACGAAAGAAAAGTAGGTTTCACTGTCGTACTTCCCTTCGAGCTTTATGCCAAGGAGATCTTAACGGTGGTGCGCGAAACGCGAACATTCCCAAAGCGTAATTCTCGGGTGGTGCACGGGTGTATCTATTGTAGACTCATGACCAATGGGAAGGGAATAGACACAAGAGAAGGAACGGGAAACAGAACTGAGCATAGTGTTAATAAGGGTGTTCAAGAACTTTCCGGTTATTTTCCCGGATTTATCTTCTCCTCTGAACTCAATTCCCCGGACTATGGATCACAAATAAATATAGAAGAACAGGGAAATCACGTGCCCTGTGTGCAGTTCTACCCGCACTACACGTCGAAATCCAATTTCCTCTTGACACAAATCCATAGCTACTATCACGGAAATCATATCCCAAACTTTCCCCCCGAGAAGAGCATAGAATGGATACATGTATGTAAACTTTGGATTGAGTTATTGGCTTGTTTTGTTGTCTAAGGGCGGCCAGAAGAGTACGCGGTGGTTAAGCGTCTAGGATCAGGAACCCGAATCACATAAAAACAAACAGACACGAAACGAGAAAAATAATGCAAAACAAAAAAGAAAATGGAAACACATATTAACCTTTCAGTACACGGAGTATCAGCGATTGACCCAGAAATCAAAATCATCAAGCGGAAGCTTGATGGGTTTGTAGGGTTCGCCAATTTGCCTAAGCAATGGCATCGTAAGTCGGTTAGGAAAGGCTTCACTTTCAACTTTATGGTGGTCGGAGAATCTGGTTTGGGTAAGACTACATTGGTTAACACATTGTTCAATCGCGAAATCTTGACCAAAAAGCCCGAGACCGATGCAGACTCTGACGCTGATATTGGAGAATCACAACCGGTACGAATTGAGACCACCAGTTCTGTTATTGAAGAAGATGGTGTCAAGTTGAACTTGACTGTGATCACAACCCCTGGTTTCGGAGAATCTCTCAACAGTACCGACTCTTGGAAGCCTATTGTTGATGAAATTGATGCCCGCTTTGATCACTACTTAGAAGCAGAGAGCAGGGTTAATCGCTCTATCATTTCGGATAACAGAGTGCACGCGTTGTTGTATTTCATTGAGCCAACCGGTCACTCTTTGAAAGCCTTAGATATTCTGGTGATGAAGGCTGTTCATGAGAAGGTGAACTTAGTCCCAGTGATTGCTAAGTCTGATACATTGACAGACGTTGAAATAGCAGAGTTCAAGGCGCGTATTCTTGCCGATATTGAGCATCAAAAGATCCGGGTTTTCAAGCCACAAATTTATGATAATGATGATGAAGAAGTGATTAGAGACTCCAAGAGTTTGATTGACACATTTCCATTTGCTGTGATTGGTTCTACTAAAGAAGTAACTTTGAAAGACGGCAGAAGTGTCAGAGGAAGGGCTTATCCATGGGGAATCATCGAGGTTGATAATGAAGACCATAATGACTTTGTCAAGTTGAGAAAATTGTTGATCAAGAACAACTTGGAGGAGTTGAGAGACACGACGTCAGACTTGTTGTACGAGAACTACAGAACTCAAAAGTTGTTAAAGATGGGAATTGAGCAGGATAACACTGTTTTTAAGGAGTTTGACCCATTGATTAAACAAGAAGAGGAAAGAGCGTTACATGAAGCCAAACTAGCCAAGATGGAAGCTGAAATGAAGGCGGTTTTCCAACAAAAGGTTAGTGAGAAAGAAAAGAAATTACAAAGGTCTGAGGCCGATTTATTCGCCAGACATAAGGAGATGAAAGAGAGATTGGCCAAGCAAATCAAGTTGTTGGAGGACAAGAAGATTCAATTGGAGAAGCAAAAGAACTTGCCACTGGAACCTCCTGCTTCGGCGGCTCCTCAGAAGACTCGGAAAGGTTTCTTGCGTTAGTTATATTGGGTATGTTTAATCAACAATGATATTGGAGGTTGGTAGAATGTTTAGAGCGATAGAAAGCTGATTAGGATGAAATTTAGAAGTAGTTTTGAATGTGTCTGATTTTGAATTGAGGTTTCGCTTGATGCTAAATAAGGTTGGATTTTGTGATGAAGTTTAGGATCAGTATTTCTGAACTTCTTTTCTAGAAGCTCATTGGCTAGGGTTATTGTTCTAGAGATTTTTCAATCGTTCTGTTGGATGGGCGTTTGCGGTATAAGCTTCTTTGTAGACGTCGCAAGTTAGCTTCCATAGTTGAGCTTCCATAGTTGAGCTTCCATACTACTTCCCATACTACTTCCCATACCTATGTTCCCCATATCCCCCACACTGAAGCTTACGGAAACTCCCCGTGGCGGACGGAAATCACATCAATATCCCTTACACTGCATAAGTCAGCCATCGTCATTATCTGTATTTCTGGCCGTTCTTACATATCATGGTAATGAGCATCTCCATACTTACTCACAGACAGTCCTCATTTTGACACATTAGACTCCAGGCGACAAATCTTCTTACGATTATGTAATTTGTTGTCTTCTTCTCTTCCTTCAGAAAAGGTTAAAATTTTCGACTCTTCATTGAAAGATTAAGTATACATTGCTCACTAGTAGATGTCCTTTATCGTACCGAAACACCAGTTCGCTTTTTTATTATTGGGCCCAAAACAAGCTGAGTATGAGGAGATGGGAGATGTCAAGATGTTCTTATCTTCTCCGGGTTCTTTTTTTTTTTTTCCTTAGTTTTCTTTGGATGATTACCGCTCACTACTTCTCGATTTTACACAAATACACTACAAACCCGTCAAAAGTATCGAAAACAAGAGCAAAAATAAAAACAGAAATAAACTGCCCCACATGCATATCAACCGTAAATCAAAACAATGTCGCCAGTACTACGAAGCCTCACTTTTCAAAGACAGTTTCTAACTCCACATGGTCATGAACCCCAATGGTCGATGGCCCATAGCACAGAAAAGTCGCACAGACAAAACAGGCACGCGACATTAATAGTTCCTGGTACTACAAGGACAACAAGACAAAAGACAAAAACGAAAAGTCGCAAAGGAAAATGAGACAAATGGGAAAGAAACCAAATGGTCGACTGTCATGTGATTTTAGCCTCAGAAACTCAGAGCAACCACAGAACATGTCGCCCCTTGTATGTCATCTATCGCTTAAGCCGTGATACAAAGAAAAGCAAGAGAACCTCCGGGCTTTGCCTTTATGCAGTACTACATATTAAAGTTTGGTGGAGCGGACTAAGAAGAGACAGGAGAAGAGTCAATTGATTCGGAGGACAGACGCATAAAATGGGCATTTTGTAGCCAAACCATAAGAAAAGTACTTAAGTAAACCGTTGGAGTTTTGACTGGTTTCATAAAATTTTGGCCCGTCCAAATCCTTGTAGTAATTCACTATTTCCACTTGTTATCTAGTGTGCGTGTCGAATGCGGATTATCTGCCAGCCGCGATCACTAAAGCCAGGCCAAAAATAATTGAGCATACATTAAAAAAAGAAGTCCAAAAAAGGGACACCTGCTTGAACTTTTCTGTAACGTCAAGTTTTTCTTTTGTATCCGACTTCCTTTTCTTACTACCATGAGTACAGCCGAAAACAACCTTAACGCAGCCAATGGCGATGCCACCACTAAGCCTCACGCCACGGGTAGGGCCGCCCCAGCTAAGCCAGATTTAATGGCAACAGTGAAAACGTTACAGTTCGCGTGGTTTGTCGGCCACGCTGTGACCATGATCTCCACCATCATGTTTGCCTTGACTTACTTGCGCATTTCTCCACGGTGCTACAAGTTCTGGTACAAGGCTGCCTTGGTTGGTGTTGTTGAAAGCTTCGGGATCTTGGTGTTCCAAAACATCAAGAAAAGTGGCGTCAACGTCAAGGCCATTCTCAATGATGACAATGTTCAATATTTGGCCTTGGGTCTTGGTCTTTTGTTTTACAGCCCATACGTTCTCTTGACATTGTCCATGTACTTTTTGTTTTCAACCTTCCACGTTTTGTCCTACACCAAGCACTACTTGTTGCCAGCGTTGAACATCCCAGACACTCACCCATTGAGTGTTCACATCGGTAAGTTTGTTGCCGAAAACAACGCTCGGTCGATTCAATGGGCGGCTTTGTTGGAGGTAGCCACTTTGTTTTGGTTGTTGCTTAGATTGATCACTTTGAGAAAAGCGTCCTTGGTCCCATTCTTACTCTACGTGGTGTTCATCAAGCTCAGATTCGAGAAGTCTGCTTTTACCAGAAGTGCTTTCAAGTACATTGAGATCAAAATCGAGAGTATTGTCAACAACTCAGGAAACCCAAGAGCTAAGGAGTTTTGGCTCAAAACAAAACATGCGTTCTACAAGGTGGGTGCATTCCATGTTGCCAACGATTACACTAAGGAAAAGGCTACATAGTTTGTGTAAACCTGTACCTTTTTTCTAGTTGTTCTATTTTGCCTGATTGTATCTTATTTGAATTGATCCATCGATCTTTTGTACTGATATGTTTGCTTTCTCAGTAGTACCGATAATCTTTGTCTCAATAAGAATGTATATTTCGATACATGAATAAACGTCAACGTAAGACTATGAAGTGTTAAATATTACCGAAAGGGTTCCTAGTTATCTGTTGCTATGCGCAGAAACCAGATTACCAACAACAATCTTCCAATCATAAATTTCGAGGTGTTTTTAGGCAACAACAAAAGCCTGGTTAGCTCAATCGGTAGAGCATTTGACTCTTAAATACCAATAAGGTCAATCAAAAGGTTGCGGGTTCGAGCCCCGCATCGGGCTCTTTGTTTAAGCCTGGTTAGCTCAATCGGTAGAGCATTTGACTCTTAAACACCAATAAGGTCAATCAAAAGGTTGCGGGTTCGAGCCCCGCATCGGGCTTAGTGTTTTCGCCTGGTTAGCTCAATCGGTAGAGCATTTGACTCTTAAAAACCAATAAGGTCAATCAAAAGGTTGCGGGTTCGAGCCCCGCATCGGGCTTAAAACATATTTTTTTCCAGCAATAATCTCTGTCTCCTGCACAATGTGGGTCCGCCTCAAAGGTAGCATTACGTAAGTACAAGGAACACTTAAGAATGCTATAGAAAGCGCACGTGACCGTATTGCTTAATTGATAGCATGGAATTCTATGGAAAGTTCCATGGCGTCGGCCGTCGTAATGCCATATAAAGAGGTCGATCCCAATGCGTACACTCTTCTTTTTCTTCTTCCTAATCTAAAGGGTTTCTAAATTCTCTAGAATACTTAATATGTCTAAATCTGTCGGTATTGACTTGGGTACTACCTACTCCTGTGTGGCTCACTTTTCTAACGATCGTGTGGAAATTATTGCCAATGATCAAGGTAACAGAACCACCCCTTCTTTCGTCGCTTTCACCGACACTGAGAGATTGATTGGTGATGCTGCCAAGAATCAAGCTGCTATGAACCCAGCTAACACTGTGTTCGACGCCAAGAGACTTATCGGTAGAAAGTTCACCGACCCAGAAGTCCAAGGTGACATCAAGCACTTCCCTTTCAAGGTTGTTGACAAGGGAGGAAAGCCTCAAATTCAAGTTGAGTTCAAGGGTGAGACCAAGGTCTTCACTCCAGAAGAAATCTCTTCTATGATCTTGACCAAGATGAAGGAGACCGCTGAGTCTTTCTTGGGTACCACCGTCTCTGACGCCGTTGTTACTGTCCCAGCTTATTTCAACGACTCTCAAAGACAAGCTACTAAGGATGCTGGTTTGATCGCTGGTTTGAACGTTAAGAGAATCATTAACGAGCCAACTGCTGCTGCCATCGCTTACGGTTTGGACAAGAAGTCTGCCGAAGAGAAGAACGTTTTGATCTTCGACTTGGGTGGAGGTACTTTCGATGTCTCTTTGTTGTCTATTGAGGACGGTATCTTCGAGGTTAAGTCCACTGCCGGTGACACTCACTTGGGTGGTGAGGATTTCGACCACAGATTGGTTAACCACTTCGTTGCTGAATTCAAGAGAAAGAACAAGAAGGACTTGTCTACCAACCAAAGAGCTTTGAGAAGATTGAGAACTGCTTGTGAGCGTGCCAAGAGAACCTTGTCTTCTTCTGCTCAAACCTCTATTGAGATCGACTCATTGTACGAAGGTATCGACTTCTACACCTCCATCACTAGAGCTAGATTCGAGGAATTGTGTCAAGACTTGTTCAGATCCACTTTGGACCCAGTCGAGAAGGTCTTGAGAGACGCTAAGGTTGACAAGTCTCAAGTTGACGAGATTGTCCTTGTTGGTGGTTCTACCAGAATTCCAAAGGTTCAAAAGTTGGTTTCCGACTTCTTCAACGGTAAGGAGCCAAACAAGTCTATCAACCCTGATGAGGCTGTTGCTTACGGTGCCGCTGTCCAAGCTGCTATCTTGTCTGGTGACACTTCTTCCAAGACTCAAGACTTGTTGTTGTTGGATGTTGCTCCATTGTCCTTGGGTATTGAGACTGCTGGTGGTATCATGACCAAGTTGATTCCAAGAAACTCTACCATCCCAACCAAGAAGTCTGAGACTTTCTCCACCTACGCTGACAACCAACCAGGTGTGTTGATTCAAGTCTTCGAGGGTGAGAGAGCCAAGACTAAGGACAACAACTTGTTGGGTAAGTTCGAGTTGTCTGGTATCCCACCTGCCCCAAGAGGTGTCCCACAGATTGAGGTCACTTTCGACATTGATGCCAATGGTATCTTGAATGTCTCTGCTTTGGAGAAGGGTACTGGTAAGACTCAACAGATCACCATCACCAACGACAAGGGTAGATTGTCTAAGGAGGACATTGAAAGAATGGTCTCCGAGGCTGAGAAGTACAAGGAGGAGGATGAGAAGGAAGCTTCTAGAGTTCAAGCCAAGAACGGTTTGGAGTCTTACGCTTACTCCTTGAAGACCACCTTGGGTGAAAAGGACTTCGCTGAAAAGTTGGAGGCTTCCGACGTCGAAGCTGTTACTAAGGCTGCCGATGAGACCATTACTTGGTTGGATGAGAACCAAACTGCCACCACCGAAGAATTTGCTGACAAGCAAAAGGAGTTGGAAGGTGTTGCTAACCCAATCATGGCCAAGGCTTACCAAGCTGGTGCTGCTCCAGGTGGTGCTGCTCCAGGCGGTTTCCCAGGTGCCGCTCCAGGCGGTGCTGCTCCAACTGACGATGGTCCAACTGTTGAAGAGGTTGACTAAGCGCATAGAAGTCGTTTATATATACAATTAACTAATGGGGTAATGCAAAATTAGAGATAATCAAATGTAATTTCACAGTTTCTTGTATAGAAGAATCTTTATTAATTCGGAATTTACTTACGATTGTAGTAACTTCGCTGTCTTGGTGGGAAGCACCATGATGGACAAATGCCGAATTGCGGTACTGCACAAAATGTATAAATCGGTTAATTCTGGGCAATATGTGGGGAGCCCCGAAAAAAAAAGAAATAGTAACAACGTACCCCTCCCTTAAGAGGGGAGTACAATTTAATGTGGATACTATTTAAATAACCAGTATCCGCCGACGCCTTGCTTCATAACTAACTTTGAAATTATGACAGTAAAAGGGTTACTTCCAAACGCAAAGTACTAAGCAACTCAAACTGCATAAAGTCCGACGCTGTGTGTGCGCCGAGTATCCCAAACTCCGAGATCTAATTGTTGGAAGACAGAACAAGAAAATATCAAAGAACATAATTTATAAGATGATGTCAATGATACCGAGAGAAATATCCATCTATTTTTCAAGAAATGGAAGAACGTTAGCCGAACTGAAGAACGGGCATAGCTGACACTTGTCTGTATCATGTGACCAGATGCCTCATTCGGAAAACTGTGGACAGATGCTGTTCATCAGTCCAAGTCGATTAAACATCTTCATAATTCTCAATATCCTTTTTGATCCCTTACGTCTCTGAAGCAATGCATATAAATCTCCTTTTGGGTTTATTACAATCGGGACCTTTTGTGTCTAATTGTGCCGTGGTCAGACCCGCTGAGTCGAATACGAGTTAAAACATTCACGTGACCTAGAGATCCGAACAAGAAAACGTCTATACTGTGGTATTCGGTATTGTGAGTCATGCACACGACTCGTTGGTCCATGGGTAAGCGGTAGTCACCAGTCCGTACTGTAGGACGAAATTATCCAAGACCTGCATATACGCCTCACCTTCCTTATTTGGAATGAAAGTCCCAAATCGCCTGCATAATGGAAAGATGTACAAATGCCAACAAAAATTGGGCCACTGTATGCGACGAGTACGAGCCATGCTGCTTGTGGGTATATTGTTTTTTGCACTGCATTGATTTCTAGGCATACTCTCACGTGACTTAATGATTTCTTGTTCCGGTTGTCCTGTTTCCCCATATTCTACGATAACTTGCGGCCGAACGGAGCGACAATTTCCCCGGAGTTCACGGAGTCCGGCACTATATGCCACTGACGCTATCGCCGAGTTTTACCCTTTCCATTTATAAGCCTGGTGATTTGCTGCCGCCAGCCAATTGTCCCGCGCCCAAAAAACTTATTACCCCATATTAGTAGTAGTGTACTGACGGCACCCAAAAACGCGAAAATCCCCCCATCGCTGTAACCTATTCATCTATACCACTTGGCTTACTTCTTCCAATTGACAATATGACACACAAGGTTGTCCACGAGGCCAACGGGGTGACTCCTCACGAGACCCCAGCGGAATTTTTTTCCAGACAACCCCAAAAGGGACACATTGACTCGCTCCAGCATTACCATGAATTGTACGCACAGTCCATCTCCGACCCAGAGGGATTCTTTGGTCCAATGGCCCGCGAGTTGTTGCACTGGGACCGTGACTTCACCAAGGTCAAGGCTGGTGACTTGAACAACGGAGACGTCCAATGGTTCATCGGCGGTGAGTTGAATGCGCTGTACAACTGTGTGGACCGTTGGGCCTATGCCCACCCAGACAAGCCTGCAGTGATTTACGAGGCTGATGACGAGGCCGACTCTCGTCTGTTAACTTACGCAGAACTCTTGCGTGAAGTGAGTCAAGTTGCTGGTGTTTTGCTGAGCTGGGGTGTTGGAAAGGGCGACCGTGTTGCTATTTATTTACCGATGAATGCCCTGGCCATTGTTGCCATGTTGGCTGTCGCTCGTTTGGGAGCTATTCACCTGGTTATCTTTGCTGGTTTCTCCCTGGGCCTGATTCGTGACCGTGTGAATGATGCTGAATGTAAGGCTTTGATCACTTGTGACGAAGGTCGTCGGGGTGGAAAAACCATTAATATCAAGAAATTGTGTGACGAGGCTTTGGCTTCTTGTCCTTCTGTTAAAAACGTGTTGGTGCACCGTCGTACAGGTAACCCAGCTATTGCAATGACTGAGGGCCGTGACTTCTGGTGGGATGAAGAATGTGCCAAATTCCCTGGCTATTTCCCTCCAGTGTCGGTCAACGCCGAAGACCCATTGTTCTTGTTGTACACCTCCGGTTCTACCGGCTCTCCAAAGGGTGTTGTTCACACCACTGGTGGTTACTTGCTTGGTGCTGCTATGTCTACCAAGTACGTATTTGACATTCATCCACAAGATATTCTCTTCACTGCCGGAGATGTCGGTTGGATCACCGGCCACACTTACGCTCTTTACGGACCTTTGCTTTTGGGTGTTCCAACTGTCGTTTTTGAAGGTACTCCAGCTTACCCAGACTATGGCCGTTTGTTCCAAATTATTGACAAGCATCGTGCTACCCACTTCTACATTGCCCCTACTGCTTTGCGTCTCTTACGTAAAGCTGGTGAACAAGAAATCGAGAAGTATGACTTGCTGTCATTGAGAACTTTGGGTTCTGTTGGTGAGCCAATTTCCCCTGATATTTGGGAATGGTACAACGAGAAGATTGGCCGTGGTAACTGTCATATTTCTGACACCTACTGGCAAACAGAGAGTGGCTCTCACTTCATTGCCCCACTTGCTGGTATTACCCCAAACAAGCCTGGTTCTGCTTCTTTGCCCCTCTTTGGTGTTGACGCATGCCTTATTGACCCAGTCACCGGTAAGGAGATTGAGGGCAATGATGTGGAGGGTGTCTTAGCTATCAAGAACACATGGCCTTCCATGGCCCGTTCTGTGTACAAAAACCATCAAAAGTACATGGACACTTACTTGAGACCTTACCCTGGTTACTACTTTACCGGCGATGGTGCTGCACGTGACCACGATGGTTATTACTGGATCAGAGGTCGTGTTGATGACGTTGTCAATGTTTCTGGTCACCGTTTGTCCACTGCCGAGATTGAAGCTGCTTTGATTGAACATCACGGTGTTTCCGAGGCCGCTGTTGTTGGTATTAACGATGACTTGACCGGACAAGCTGTGGTTGCCTTTGTTGCTTTGAAGGACCAGTTTGCTGAGAAAATTAACGGCAACGAGACGAGTGAAGAGGCATTTGCATTGCGCAAGGATTTGATTTTGGTTGTTCGTAAGGAAATTGGTCCTTTCGCTGCTCCAAAATCGGTTATTATTGTTCAAGACTTACCAAAGACTCGTTCAGGTAAAATCATGAGAAGAATCTTACGTAAGATTTCCTCCAACGAGGCGGACCAATTGGGTGATATTTCCACATTGGCCAACCCACAATCTGTCGCAGGTATCATCGACTCCTTTGCTGCCCAGTTTGGCAAGAAGTAGTCGAAATGTAGTAGACAAGCTTCTCAACGAGTAGCATTGAGCTAATAAACTTTCATTTTTTTTTGCAAGAATTGTAGTAGTTCGGCTTATTTCCAGATCTTTATCAATTTGAACGTCTCGTCAAATTAGGAAAATAATCAAACAGTAGCAAGTCACGTGCTATATGTTATTGGTGGATCTCATTCTTCCTTTCTCTGTTGATGTTGGCACGTGATATACAAAAACCATCGCGTCTATTTGGCATGGATTAAGAGATTGACACACAGTGTCTTTGCTATGGGTGCTTCACTTCCGACATTGTTGGCTGTGTTTGTGGCCGTGAAAGCCACACAGGTTCTTATTCTTTCGCTTGTGCCTGCGCAATTTGATATTTCGTCTAGGATTGTACTCCAGGCATACCAACAAGAAAAACTCACATTGGTCACATCATCTACAGGAGTTCCTCTTCTCGATTCGCTTTATAAACTGGTGGCAAATTTCCTTCTTTCAAATATCATAGACCGTTTAATCACATGGGATGCTGTGTACTTTGCCGATCTCTTTACTAAGGGTATCACATACGAGCATCAACATGTTTTTTGTCCATTGTGGTGGCGGCTAATTTCTGTTGTTGGTAACTACTTCAGTATGGGATTCTACGGCCGGGTGACTTTTGCCGTGATACTTACAAATGTGGCACATTTTGCAGCCTCTTGTGTCCTCTATTCTTATACGCGACTTGTGTTTCTGACCGCGCGAATTTTCTCTCCTGACAGAATGGCGTGGGTTTCCCTGGTTCTCTTTGTTCTTTCGCCTGCAGGGATATTTCTTACGGCTCCATATGCTGAATCGGGTGCTGCTTTCTTGAGCTTTTCGTGCCTATATTTGCGCGAAATTGCTACTAGTCAATTAACGGCCTGGGCAAATAAACGAGCAGGAACGAGGGTAAATAAGACAGTGGCTGGTATTCTTTATATCACGGGTGGTTTATGTGCTGCCCTTGCATTCGGGTTCCGGGCGAATTGCTTGTTGTTGGGTGGTGTTTATCTATACGATTTGATGTGGCCGCGTGCTGCTCCAGGCGCTGTGGCAGTGCCACGAAGCTGGGCATTTGCTGCAGGACTGATTTTGGCTACTGCATTTCTTATTGCAAACTTGGCTAGTTACTCTGCCGTATGCTTATCTTTTGATCGGAAAGAATGGTGCAACTCTCGGGTGCCTTCTCTCTTTGCCTACGCGCAGGCGCACTATTGGAACGTTGGATTCTTGAAATACTGGACGACGAACAATATCCCAAACTTTCTATTTGCAGCACCTGTTTTCGTGCTTCTGGCTCTGAGTGTACGCTTCTTTCGGCATCTCTATCCAGCCCCCCGTGCATTGCTGGTGGTTGGTGTTAATTGCATTTTGTTAGCATGTTGCGGTCTTTCGTGGCACGTGCAAATCATCACGCGCATCCATACATTTTTACCTGTTTTCTACTGGTTTGTGGCAGGTCTTTTGACTCAGCCTGACCAGCTGTGCCAAGGGTGGGGCCATTTTGTCTTGTGGTATACTATGGTGTGGTGCTCGGTGCAAACTGCTTTATTTGGAGCGTTTCTACCCCCGGCATAATTACCCTGATCTGGGTTTCTTTACCTAATTGGGGAATTTCATCCGCGCCGCAGATAAGACGTACAGAGATAAAGGGCCCCAACATGGCACAAGAAGAGAGAATTGAGTTCAGCATCTAAAGTTTCTATTGCAGAAATACTTCTAAATGTTGACACTCGAAACGAAACATTGCATTTATATTGCCTTGGTTGTGGCTATGGCTGTGGCTTATTACAAAAAGAGTAAACCCCGACCAAAGCCACAAACCACAAAATCACTAAACAAGAATAGGGTTCCAGGTACTTGGATTCCTGAGGATTTCAAGACACCAATTCCTCCTCCATACAAGTATTGGGATGTCACCACCACCCGTCCTCTACCATACCGTGCCTTCAAGCACAAATACAATGTTACTATGGGTATTCGGAACATGGATTTTGAAAGTTGGATAGAATTGGATAATGAGTGGCCAAAGTTCCATCTGGAGAAGGTTCGGCGGTTGAAAGAGAAAGGTGAAGATGTTCATGGAACTTTCCCAGAAGCTCGTGACGCAGCTTTTGAATTGTTGGATGAATTCTGGCAGTACTTGCCTAACAGATATCCTTCACTCTTCCGCCAACTTGATGAAGGCTTAGAGAATATATTGACAGGAGAACGTTTTGTGTTTCGCAACTGCAACCGTGATGAAATCAAAGAAGACCCTATGGTCATGGCAGCTTTGATGGTTCAAGATGACTTGGCTATAATGGTGGAAGGAAGTGATGGTGTCTACTACTTAAAAGCGGGTGCAATCATCTTGCCTGGATTCTGGAGATTTAAGGACAAAGTTGGATTGCCTTTGCATGCAATACATACCACGGGAGATGTTCCAAAATATGAGGAGAAACTCCATAGCGGAATGTCGAAGTTTTTCTCTCGTCTTACTTGCGATAAGCCTGTTGTAAGGAACAATTATTTCATTCAGACTGACAATAACTTGGGTTGGTCCACCTCTATTGGTCCGGAAGATTCGAATAACGTTGGTTGGTACACTGCTGGTCCGGCCACGTCTCCAGAGCAAATGTATTACCGGAGTGAGCGTCAAAGTTTACGTCGTTTGCCTAAAACAGGAGCTATTGTCTTCACCATCAGAACTTATTTCGTTCCTATGACTGAAATTGTTGAGGAGCCATACATTCCAAGAAGACTCTTAAATGGCATTGAATCATGGACGGATGATGTGCGTGAGTATCGTGGTTACGACAAGTTCAAGGACGTTCTTTTGCCGTTCCTACGTGAAAAGGCAGAAGAACAGGAGGAGAGGGGATTTGTACTTGATACTGAGCCTGCCGTGTATCCGTTTTAGTATATAGTCATGAGAAGTTCATGAATTTTAGTAGTGAATTGCATACACTTCTGACGTGCAAACAAGGGTAGGTACTGTTAGTTCATTGTCGCCAGTTAATACATCAGTATGGGTATTTACTGCTAGTTGATCGTAAACAATTACTTCAACAAGGTGATTAGTCAAAACAATTATAAACCAACCAATATTACATATAAATCTTAATTCGTCGTGAAATTAGCTAATGTACAAAGGCATAAATAATACAAGGGTGAAGTAAAGCAGCACAGCACGCTTAAGATCTTTCACCTCTCAATCTTCTGGCCAATTGGATGTCCTTCTTTTGGATGGTAACTCTCTTGGCGTGGATGGCACACAAGTTAGTGTCCTCGAACAAGGAGACCAAGTAAGCTTCAACGGATTCTTGCAAGGCACCGATAGCAGAGGATTGGAATCTCAAGTCAGTCTTGAAATCTTGGGCAATTTCTCTGACCAATCTTTGGAATGGCAACTTTCTAATCAAAAGCTCAGTAGACTTTTGGAATCTTCTGATTTCTCTCAAGGCAACGGTACCTGGCTTATATCTGTGAGGCTTCTTGACACCACCAGTAGATGGGGCGGATTTTCTGGCAGCCTTGGAGGCCAATTGCTTTCTTGGTGCCTTACCACCAGTAGACTTTCTTGCTGTTTGCTTGGTTCTAGCCATTGTGTTTGATAATGAGGAAAAAAAAATTAACGAGGGGGCGTCATTTGTTTATATAACAGTCGATTATTTGCAGCAAATGGAGAAGCGCGACCTGCATGTTATCCAGAATACTGACAGAGCATCTTTATCTTCAAAGAGGCACAAAAGCCGCGTTATTGGAGTGCTGTAAACTTCATGGCGCGGTGCGTAAATTGTAGTATAAGAAATAGGACACTTTTCGGCGCGCATCCGTACCTCTAGCTGCTTTTGCGAGTGCGAAAGGAAGCGTTTTTCGCGACATGGCCTCACTAAATGGCTTCTCAAACATCGGGAAGTGCACAAAAAAAATGCGAGAAGGTTGAGGAGAGTCTCATACTAGACGGAGAAAATTTAGTTGCGGAGGGTTTGCCGCCCTAACCCGTAAGCTAAAATTCTTATATAAGAACAGATCCGCACTTTTGTATTATTTTTTTTTTTCTATAGTTTCTTTTAACTAGTACTACAAACAATCAAATTATAAACAATGTCTGGTAGAGGAAAAGGAGGAAAAGGTCTCGGAAAGGGTGGTGCTAAGCGTCACAGAAAGATTTTGAGAGATAACATTCAAGGTATTACTAAGCCAGCCATCAGAAGATTGGCCAGAAGAGGTGGTGTCAAGCGTATTTCTGCATTGATTTACGAGGAAGTCAGAGGTGTTTTGAAGTCTTTCTTGGAGAACGTTATCAGAGATGCTGTCACTTACACTGAGCACGCTAAGAGAAAGACTGTTACTTCTCTTGATGTTGTTTACGCTTTGAAGAGACAAGGCAGAACCTTGTATGGTTTCGGTGGTTAAAGCGGGTGCTTGCTTGTTTAGGGTTATGTATATTAATATTTATGTTTGATGAGCTTTTAGTAGGCGCCATTGGTGTTGTAGTGTGGTTTCTATAACTATGGCGGTGTGACTATGTGGTGCGATTGGGTTTGGAGAAGGGTGAACAAAATGAAGAACATTTAATTAGAGCAATCTTGTTATTTGTTATCATTGGTGGCCACTCCTTGTTAAATTCCGAAATACAATAATATGCCTCTTTGTCAGTCAATTGGCTCTCCCCCCACTCGCTTGTCATAGCGTGCTTACGTAATTCGCCTTAACGGACGCCTCGTGTTTCTAATAAAATGTCTACTAAGTCTATTTGCTGGTAATCCTTGACAATAACAGATTGTGCTTGAGTTGCAATTCTCTTTTATTTTCCTTTTTTTCTGTTCCTTTCTTTTTTCCTTTTTTTTTTTTTTTTTTTTTTTTTTTTTTTGGTGAAGTGGCCTCGGATGCAAATTCCCCATTCTTAGCCCAACTCTTACTGCTTCTCCTCAAAATCCAGCCTCTCAAGAGGAACTCCAGGACCGTCTAATATGCTCTCAAGCTGCTCTTGGGTCATTCCTTTGACAACCACGTGGATGTGGCTGATTTCCTTCACACTCTGGAGTGCGTCCCAATTTCTAAGCCACACAATATTCTCTCTGGGGATTCCAAGATGATCAACAAACGTCTTGTGCACGTATTTCTCTATAAGTTGTCTCGTTTGCGGCGAAACATCTCCCAAGGCGCTGTTTGGATCCGAGGGGATATTTTTTTTAGTCCAAACACACAAGTGAACCACGTCATTCTCAAAATAGTATGGGAAGTCATTCAAGACGATTTTCAAGTCTGATGCGTTGGTGAAAAGATCATCGCCACTTTCCTTAATATGGATTTCCAGGTCCTTTAGCGTGGCCACCTCCTCGGCGCTACACCATTTCAACGTATTGACCACCAAATGCTTGAAAACTGTGGAGTTTTGTTCTCGTAAATGCTTCTTAAATGCAAGATACTTCTCTGTGGCTGGTTTGGACCGGGCAAACGCCTCCAAGTCGTTCCTTTCAATGATCTCACGAACCTCGGCCCAGGTGAATGGTCGGTCACAAAATTTCGATGCTGCTGGCATGTCGGGACTGTGGACAACTGTTATCACAAGGTCATTCATTGGCTTAATCGGACCTAATGCGTGTATTGGGGTCGTGTGCACCTCAATCATGATAGAGGAATATTCCGGAACGCCAGGTATATGGTTAGGGGGAAGGTTTTTCTTAAATTTTATCCGGTTATCAAGGAATGTGATCTTCAGATTGGGCTTTCCTTTTATTTGGGTCCTGACTCCGTTTTGTAATCTGCCTGGGATTAATGTTACATCGCTCCTTATCAGGTTGCAATGCAACCCTCGACGGTTACACTTACAGGTTACATTGGTTTGACACTTTTGCATGTGCTCAACTTTTATTGAGCAGATATATCTAGCTGGGTTAAGGTAGAATCTGAGGTGAATGGATGAACATATTAATGAAACTATGAATACCAAAAGAAATATCTAATGTAATGGTGTGTCACGTGACATGCCCACCACTCCGGTATGTCTGGTCTTTCTATAGAAATGTTTCATACTGCGTCTGGATCCGACCTCAGAGCATACAGTAGTTAGTTATTACCGGACAGTGTTTCTTCTTCGAGTACTAGATCTATCTGTCTATATATGCATGTATGCAGGAGCATGGAGGATAGACGTAGTTTCTTATGATCATAGTTTCTTATGCTCATCCCAGGTATACCAAAATCGTACACATGCGTTCTATGGCTCTTCTCTGCCGCTATATTCCTCCCAATTATTGCTGCTGTATGCAGTCCTCTGCGTACCTATCTTCTGTGTGCATGCGAATAGTGCGATGATAACACACGTGATGAGCGAACGTCACTTGATGAACTTCAGCAAGAGAACAACCCAAGTGACATTTTTTTCACCCTTTGACCGGATAAAACCTAGTATTTCTCTAGAGATAAATACCGAAAAATGTCCCACAAACTCATTGTCCTCCGCCACGGAGAATCTCAATGGAATCATGAAAACAAATTCTGTGGATGGATCGATATTCCTTTATCAGCCAAAGGAGAGCAGGAGGCCAAGCACGCAGGCGAGTTGATTTTGAGGAATCGTATTTTGCCGGATATCATGTTCACGCTGATGCTTCGAAGGTCTATTAAAACGGGCCAAATTATCTTGGATACAATTGGTCGGCCGTGGATTCCTGACGTGAAATGCTGGCGGCTAAATGAGCGGCACTACGGCCTGTTTCAGGGGCGAGACAAAACGGAGGTGTTCAATGAGTACGGAAAGGAAAAGTTCCAATACTATCGGCGTAACTTCCATGCTGTTCCACCACCGCTGGCGGTTGATTCGGACCCCTCTATAGACGAACGATACGCCGGACTAGCCCGATCCGAAATCCCAACGGGAGAATCCTTGGAATTAACTATGAAGCGTGTCGTGCCATACGTTATGAAGGAGGTTGTTGGAAAGCAAATTTTGGAGCAAGGAAAGACGGTTTTGCTCGTTACGCACGGGTCAGTTGTGCGGGGTTTGATCAAGCATTTTAATGGAGTCAGCGATGAAGAAATCAGCAAAATCAATGCTCCCACTGGTGTCCCCTTGGTATTTGAACTCGACCAGAACGGGAAGTTGGCTGCTCCCCATTATTATTTGGACGAGGAATTGGCCCGCAAAGGAATGGCCAAGGTGGCTATGGAGGGCCAGCTGAAATTATAGATATGGTCACGTGGTTGGAGGAGAGAAGGAAAGGAAACGGGTAAAGAGAGGAGGAGAAAAAAAGAGAGAGAACATATACATTACGCTCAGTCTCATGATTACTATGGGGCTCATACTTATTTTAAACTCATAATTAGGGGCAATTTGACATCACTAGACATTTCGCTGCTGGAGCTTCGTTTAGCCCCGTTTCCGATTTCTTAGTCCTTCGCGAAAACAGTGTGCATGTGACCTCTCGGTCTAAGAGAATTACTCCGCCGAAATCACCTTATCGAAGTGTGGGTGCCACAGTGTGTTTTTGTTGGTTTCTCATTGATTGCGCCTTGTGTTATACGGCGCAATGGTCCGTTTAGGACAGCGAATCGTTATACTTCTTTTGCCCCCAAAATCGGTTCTGACTCATTTGTAACAAAGTAACGGCCGCTGCTACCGCATTAGGTATATCTCCGCCGAACCTTCTCGAACATGCGCGCAATTCAGATCATCCTGTGAGATAAACCACGTCACTGCTGGTGCAATGCCAAATGATTTCTAGTAAATGGTCTGGGCCAGGCTACACATCAAAGAGTTCGGCCAAAGAGCAAAATTAAAATAAAAAAAGGGAAAATAAGAATACTTGAGTGGCTATGTCGTCGCCGTTGCCCTTGCCGTCTGACACGGACTTAATGCTCCCCTTTCCGCATTTGACGCACACAATGCGGAAAGTAGTCCTATCAACTAAGTAAGGAACACATGCTCGCACGAGTAGGTGCGGCCGAATCGGCATGCGTTTGGTGTCTAAAAAGAAATAGTGAATTAATAGATGCCCATTCTCAACAAAATGGGAGAGTATGTGAAAACGTAGAAAATGTTCCAAAAATCTACTGCTAAGGAATTGCGGTGTTATATGTTGCAGTTATTTTTATTTTTGTGTTTATTTTTTTTTGGGATTGACAGTTGTAATTAACGCAGCCCGCTATCCCCGTTTCGATTCGTACATGCATGCACTGCCAGTCATCCCTACATCGGGTTAAATATCAAACCCCCAAAACGTGCTTGTGTGCAGTATGTCCGCGCTTAGTAAGCTTCGATATATATTGCCACCGTTTTGCCTTCAGAAGGGTGACACGATTTCGCACCTTTTTTTTTCCCTATCCCAGATTGGTTTACGCTGCAATAGCTGTGTTTTCATAATCAACCTCATATACGTCTAATACCCTGCTGACGTAAGTCACGAAACAAATCTCCAACTTATATTCTGAAACAGCAACGAAACCCCACGGTTAAGTCTTTTTTAGAGCGAAGCGGTTGCCAAATAAACGGCAAAAAAACAAAGAAACCAAAAGAACAACCAAACCCCAACCCGGGCGCTTTTTCTGCTTATAGCACTACAAGGCGTCTAACTCCCAACTTTACACTTCATTTTGAGTTCGAACGAATACCACCAACCAGATCAATCTGATACAGCCGAGATGACCTCTTTGGCAATTCACCCTACCTTGCAAAGAACTGCTACTGACTTAATGGAAGAAGAACTTTATCACATGCCTCCAAGCCCGGCGAACGAGCTGAGGAACACTGGAACATCGCCTAATGGAAATACCACATCTACCATACTTTCGAATTTGCTTAATATCCCCGACTCATTTGTGGAACATTACAACCGAATGAACGGATCGAATACCACATTGAACAACCAATACTACCCTGAATCTGCCAATGACTATAGCGTTTACAACTCTGACACAAGTGCTGCTAAGGTGAACCCCTTCAACATGTACGCCAACCCTGAACTACAGCTACAGCAGAAACAACTGCAGCCAGCTCAGCAACCATCGTACACAGCATTCGTGCAACCTGAACAGTTGCGCTCTAATATGAACATCACCAGAAGGAATAGAATCACCACGCTAGACCAGCATGAAAACGTTGTTGGCAAGCAATCGAAGGACGACGACTTTTACTTATTTAACACAGACATTCAACCATCTCAGCTTTTGACAAGCAGGAATTATTTCAACACGGAAGATTTTCTGGATAACTCTTTATTCATTATGAATGGTGACTTGGACTCCCCAAAGAAGACTGCGGGTGTCCCGGTTTTGCCTAATGCTGGACTCGAAAACGACTATTTTGGTATGAATGAATTTGCCGAAGATGTGGAAGACTTGAGTGAAGACTCAGATGACGATAATTATTTCCAGGATGAAAATGACGATTTCGAGGCTTATATGATGAGTAACGATTTTGCCACTAGATACACACCTTCAGACAACCAATTGATGAATAATGACTTTGCCACCAAACTTGCACTTACGGATAATTTCATGCCGCTAGAGAATCTGGACTCGTACATGGAAGAACTTCCCAAGCTCGATGCTGAGGACGGTTTGGAATCACCAGCGCAGCTTCACAGCATTAGTCCTGTGTCAAGTGATGACGTTATTATGGAGGATGAGGACTATCCTGCCACATCTCTAGAAGCTCCTGTCACAGAAGAATTCCATAAGACCCCAGCAGAGATCACAGCCAGCAATCCTAATCATCAATGTGATTTGATCAATCCATCGAGTGGACGGCCTTGTAATAAGCAATTCAGTCGTCCTTACGATTTGATCAGACATCAAGAAACTATCCATGCATCAAAGAAGAAGATATTCCGTTGTGTCATTTGCGAAGGCAGACAAAACGGAGGTGTCGGTAACGGCAAGCAAAAGACCTTTTCGAGAGGCGACGCTTTGTCGAGACACATTAAAGTCAAGCATGGATTAGGTGGACGAGAAGCTATGGACTTGATCCACCAAGCTAAGGAGAACGTCGAGTACGTTTCCATGTAAGGTGGCTGTTTATGCTACGGCAATATGTAAATAGATATTTATGTACGAAGGAAGCAAACAGGCTAATTATGGATTTACTTTCATTGAAGATACCAGGCTTGTCGGCGTTGTAACATTGGCGAAGGGTCAGGAAGGCCAATTGGGCGCTGGCGTGGCATTTTGAAGCACCCTGTCGTATTACGCTGTCTTTTTTTTTTTAATTTCTTTTTCATTTACTCCTGATGCTTAGTTTGTGTTTATAATTAATAGACATTTTGTGTACCTTTAAGGAACTGTGATTTTAAGAGTGTTGCAACTCTCGTCTGTATATCACGTGATAAATGTTTATATGTATGTAGGATTATATAATGAATTTAGATATATCTGACCATTGTTTATGTAGCTCAACGGGAGACGTTTCTAAATTTTGTATGGTATGATCACGTGTTGAATAAAGAAGAATGAAGGGAGGGGAGTTTAAGTAACTGATGTTTTTCTAGACATTTTATGTTCTTTCTAGAGATGACGACATAACGAACGTGCAGTTAAGAGACACTTTTAGCCTGAAGGCTGGTTGGACTTAATTAGGCTGCAGAAGCATGGCAATGCATGACGCTACGTCTGTACGCTGATGTGGTCCATTTCGTACTGAGGCAAGCGGTTGGCAGGCGCAGCTTCTGCGCGATCAACGGCACGAAAATGCAAGTATTGTGCTAAGATAATAAGATCCAACAGCGTCTGAAATAACCCTGCCACTACGAAGATGGGCGAGATGTTATCAGTTCCATAAAACAAATAGCTGAGTTTTAAGGCGTCGCCGCCGAGCCATGACACTAATAACACAAGTTTGAAATTGCGGACGGTCCCGAGGCGTTGGAGCATAAGAATCTGGGGAAGTGGGAGGAGGGCTTCTATAAAAAGACCCAAGACTCCAATAATAGACGCAAATACCGCATTTTCATGCAAGAATAATGTAAGTGTTGCGAAAAGTGCCCAGAAGTATCCGAGAAAACGCCAGTATGGTGCTTCTTCCTGCCATTGCCAAAAGCACCCTGGGCGGCGGTAGTGCACATCAAAAAGACGCAATACGTACGTCAATATCACCATCACATAGTTGGCTGCATAATTCACAAGGTACTTATAAAAGCGAGAACTCGAGTACTGGTACTGTGACAGCAGGAGTGGCGGGAGCTGCGCCAATGTGGGCGCAAGTGGAGGTAGCTCAGCCAATGCATCTGGCGTGTATGCAGCGGGGCGATGTCGCAACAGCACCCGAAGCAAAAGACATTGCACAATAACCATCACCACCGCCTGGCGGAGCAACAGCGGCTCGTATGGGGCAATAAAGTAGTAGAGAATACGAAGCAGTGCAGCCATAAGCATTGTGGCACATATATCGATGGAAAACCCCACGGATGTGCGGTTTCTATGAATAGCCCAGCATGCCGTACCATACGTGTAGAGTGGCGTTAGGGAGATGGCTATGTTTGCAGCTGCATGGATATCTTCCGCATTGAAGTTCGGTAGGTATTGCTGCGGGATGAGGTTTTCCATCATGTTGGACACTGTAGGCCAACGCTTGGTTGGAGATGAGAATTGCGAGAGATGAATTTTGAATGTCGCGTGGCCGAGGTGGTCTGCGACACGCCCCAGTGTCCGCGACATTTCACTTACGTACCGGCATATCGAGTAACCACTACGACAAGACAAGATGAGGACATAAAAGGAGCACGCATATTAGACACCCTGTGCATAGAATCTTCATTTTAGGGAAAGAAAAGCAAACTAGTCATCATGTTGTGCAGAACCAAGCTGTGGGGAAATAAATAAAAAAAAGAAGAAAAACAAGAAAAAGACTCAGTCGACCCATGTGTGGGGATATGCTCAACGTGTGAGAGTACTTGCGTATGATGTAGAAAGTTGCATAATGTCGTACGCTATCATAATCATTTCATCTCGGACGTTCCACTCCGTCCTGAGACATTATGATTAATCATGAATCGTGACATTGCGCATGGTCGATGAAGTGTACTAAACCTTCTTTTGGACTGGGGAGACTTCGAGCCTCTACTTGCCCGAAAAGTGCGCTACACAGGTAGCACAACAGTAGCTGCACATGTCCGACACTGTAACATGTACTCTTTACCATGTCAGATGCTGTCTGTAGCCTGTAATATATAGCGTGTTACTAAAGTGGAGAATAATTGCATGAAAGCTATCGGTGACTCTAATGAGTCAACTTCTCTAAAGGGGCAATGTCAGGTGCGTCCGAGGCAAAAGTCCGAGCACACTTACCATAAAGTCCGTGGCCCGGACGCCCGGAACCCTTCGGGACCGACCCCGGCAAAGCCCAAAGGTGACTACACCGCATGTTGTATGCAGGTCTACCCCAGATTTAAGCATGCTTGTGATTCGCACTCCGGGGAAAGTATGGACCAGGGTTTAATAAAGTTCCGAATGCCTGTAACCATTCAGATACACCGACAAATCCGTCCAAGGGGTTCCAGAGCTGTTCAAAATCAAACAGAGAACCTTTCTGTAAGATGCTCCAGAATAAATGTCGTAGGAAGTATTGCTTTTTTCCAGTCTAACGTGCGTACTGTTCCATGTCCGCATATCCGAGGCCGCCAAGGGCGAGCGGAACTTGTAAGTCTGGAGAATATGGAACATGCACTCTCCTAGTTTTTCCTCTAGTATAAAAGCACGCGAGTTTCCCCCCACATTAGTCTAGGTTTCTTCTCGCTATCCCAATCACCACGCACGATGCCTTACACTAAGATCGACGTTGATCAAGAAGACAAATTCTACAAAGACCAAGTTGCTGAAATCAAGCAATGGTGGTCCCAACCTCGTTGGAGAAAAACCAAGAGAATTTACACCCCTGAGGAAATTGCAGCTAAGCGTGGATCTCTTAAGATTGAGTACCCATCCTCTGTCCAGGCCAAGAAGTTGTTTCAACTTTTAGGTGAGCATGACAAGAACAAGACTGTGTCCTTCACCTTCGGAGCTTTGGACCCAGTTCAAGTTTCCCAAATGGCCAAGTACGTTGACACGATTTACATTTCTGGATGGCAATGTTCTTCTACGGCGTCGACTTCTAACGAGCCATCTCCTGATTTGGCTGACTACCCATACGACACTGTTCCAAACAAGTGTGAGCACTTGTGGTTTGCCCAACTTTTCCACGACAGAAAGCAAAGATCTGAGCGTTTGGGAATGACCAAGGAACAAAGAGCAAAGACGCCATACATTGACTACTTGCGTCCAATTATTGCTGACGCTGATACTGGTCACGGAGGTTTGACTGCTATCATTAAGTTGACCAAGTTATTTATTGAGCGTGGTGCTGCTGGTATTCACATTGAGGATCAAGCTCCTGGTACGAAAAAGTGTGGCCACATGGGAGGAAAAGTTTTGGTTCCTGTGCAAGAACACATCAACAGATTGGTTGCAATTAGAGCTTCCGCTGATATCTGTGGCTCTGACTTGTTGGCTGTTGCTAGAACCGACTCTGAGGCTGCTACTTTGATTACCTCTACTATTGACCACAGAGACCACTACTTTATCGCAGGTGCCACCAACCCAGACTCCCCTGACTTGGCCACTTTGATGGCTGAGGCTGAGGCTGAAGGTATTTACGGTGAGAAGTTGGCTGCCATTGAAACTGAGTGGAACAAGACCGCTGGCGTTAAGTTGTTCTCTGAAGCTGTCATTGACGAAATTAAGGCTTCCTCCTTGTCTAACAAGGATGCTATTATTGCCAAGTTCACTGCTAAGGTCAACCCATTGTCTGAAACTTCCCACAAGGAAGCCAGAAAGCTTGCTAAGGAGATTTTGGGCAAGGACATTTACTTCAACTGGGATGTTTCCAGAACTAGAGAAGGTTACTACAGATACATTGGTGGAACCCAATGTGCTGTTATGAGAGGCCGTGCCTTTGCTCCATACGCTGACTTGATCTGGATGGAGTCTGCTTTACCTGATTACGAACAAGCCAAGGAGTTTGCTGAGGGTGTTAAGTCTAAGTACCCAGACCAATGGCTTGCTTACAACTTGTCTCCATCTTTCAACTGGAACTCTGCCATGTCTCCTTCTGACCAAGAGACTTATATCAAGAGACTTGGAAAGTTGGGTTACGTCTGGCAATTCATCACTTTGGCTGGTTTGCACACCACCGCTTTGGCTGTGGACAGCTTCGCCAAGAACTATGCCGAGATTGGTATGAAGGCTTACGGTCAACAAGTGCAAAAGCACGAGATCGACTTGGGTGTCGAAGTTGTTAAGCACCAAAAGTGGTCTGGTGCCGAGTACATTGACTCTTTGTTGAAGATGGTTTCTGGAGGTGTTACTTCTACTGCTGCCATGGGTGCTGGTGTCACCGAGGAACAGTTCAAGGAAGATAAATCCAAGTTGTGATTTCAGTAAAAGAAATGAACGGAATAATTCTGATCTATATGTATTGTAGAGACATACAGTATGCGTCAAGTTGGTCTAAAGAAGATATCTCCATACAGAAGACATCAATCTACGTACCGCAAGCAAGGTAGTAGCAACTCAATGCTCTTTGTCATACATAACTAGCAGTCTCATTTATGCCAATCCAAATACGTCAACAGATGCAATCCTGAGTTTATTCTTATAGATCTCAATAGAACAAGTGTTGTGAGTTATTTCGAATAGCGATCAGACTATATCTGTCTTGGCCTGCATACCCAAGCATATGCGATGCGATGTGGCAGTATCTACGACACAATCATCTCCATTTACTCCCCTATGGGCTTCTTAGTCACCGGCGCCAGTTATAGTGAAGGCGGAAGAAAGCGCCGGTGTCTTTATGACTTTTCACATAGGCGACGTGCGCCCCCGATACTGCCGTGGTCCCCTGTTCTAGTACACCCGACATCGTCAATCACCACCAAAAGCCCTAGATCCGTAGCTACTACGGTTATCCCGCATGATCCCTTTCTACATGAAGACGCATTACCTCCATCGTTTCAAACGCTAGGCACAGACATTCTTTTTCGCATATTCAGTTACGTCGGAGTCGGTGAGGCCAACTCACTTCCACTCGTGAATAAGCACTTACATCGCATCTTTTCGCGGCCCAGTCCCTGGTGGCTCGAGCGAATTGCATTCCTCCATTATACGGAACATCTCAACCTAAAGGTGAGTCGAAGGTGGCGCTCCAAGTTTGCCCGCAAGTGTGCACAGCTCCCGCAGGCGGAGGCGCGTGAGTACATGGAATATGTGGAGGCAGTCGAGCAATCGCATGAAGCGTTGGATGCGCGGTTTTTCCTTCTCCGCGCAGTAACTCCAGTGGCCGTGGAGCACGTCGCAGCACATGTTGCACCGCTTGTTTTGGATTCCAGTACAATTGCTCGTGAACGTGCACATCGTCACCGTTTCCTCCAGTGGAAGTATGCCGAGCTTTGTGCAAAAGCAGATGCTAGAAATTCTCCAGAACCATCAGATGAAAGGATCTCCCCTAGTGGTACCATAAGCGAGGAGGCTGCACGCGAATGCGACATGCTTCGTGAGAAGTACAACTTGAGTGGGTACCAACTACAGACATGCAGCATACCTGTTCCTATGTCCATGTACCGCCGTGCAGACGAACGTGTGCTCACAGTTGTTATACAGCTCAACCGCCATTTTGGAATGGAACTTGCACCAGCTGCGTTAGTGGCTGCCGCTGTCGATTTCTCATTACGGGAAGGAACCTACATGGCAGCCAATACAGCATTGACGGTGATTGAATACACTAATGACAATTGCCAGGCTCCTGCTATTCACAATGATGTGGTTCAGGTACTTAGCACTCTTGTCAAGGTACAAGACGCAGTGATGCGTTTACCATTGGAAACACGCGCCCAGCTGCCGCTTGCAATGGTGATTGAGCAGGTGACTTTGCTCGCACGACATGCATTGTCAGCATACTACCAGCAGGGGCCACAGCACGACCATGTGATATGGCAGCTACTACTGCAGCTTCAGCTCCCAGAGCTCTCGGACTTGGCGCTCGATTTGGGGGGCACTCCTTCGTTCTAGCAAATATATACATTCTACAAACAGATAAATGTCACACAAATCTCCTTTAAAACCTTTTACTGGTGATGGTAAGTGTCAGCCATAGGCTGCATTGCAGGATTGGCCATTTCGTGGAACCAAGGGTGCTGCAACGCTTGGCGTGCTGTGATGCGCGCCTCAGGACGCATCTGTAATAAGCTAGTTAACAAATTGAAACCCATAGAGTCTAAGTCAGGAATCAACGACCGCAAGTCTTGAGGCACATAAATCTGCCAATTGTTCTTGTAATTAGGGTACTGAGACACACCCGGCCACGTCCGCTCGTTTGGTGTGCCCATCAACCGGAAAATCTTGTTCAACTGATCCTCATTAGTAGTTCCTGGGAAAAGGGGCCTTCCCGTACACATTTCCGCAAAGATACATCCAGCAGACCATATATCAATAGAAGTAGTGTAGGCACGCAGACCCAAGAGAACATCCGGGGCCCTGTACCACAATGTCACCACCTCATTGGAAAATGTATTGAAGGGGATACCGAACGCCCGCGCCAACCCAAAATCGCCAATCTTGAGCTCGCCCTTGGAATTGATCAACAAGTTCTGCGGCTTCAAATCACGATGCAACACCGAGTTGTCATGGCAAAACATGATACCCTTAAGCAACTGGAACATAAACAGTTTGACGATTTTCATGTCAAGAGCGCCGTTGTTGCCGTTTGTCTCCATATATTTCTTCAAGTCCTTGTCCATGTACTCAAACACCAAAGTCAACTTGTTTTCCGTGTGAATCACATCATAAAGGGTTACGATGTTTTGGTAGTCCAATTCCTTCATCAATGAGATTTCCCGGATGGCTGTGGATGGAGTACCTTCCTCGGAATCCAAGTTAATTTCCTTGAGAGCCACCAACGCTCCAGTGGCGCGGTTTCGGCCCTTGTACACGGTGGCATAGGTACCTTCGCCTAGCTTCTCAAGCTGCTGAAATCTGACATGTTAGTAACGGGGGTCCTTTTACAATTCTTCATTGATTGTACGTACTGGGACGATGATCCGGTCATGGCTGTGGAGTGGTTGTGGGTCAAGAAAGTTGAGGTTGTGAGAGTGCAGGATTGTCTGGGGTGATCATAGAGCAGGTGTCTACCAAAACAGAAAGAGGTGGTTTTTTTTCCTGTAAGTTCTAGTGTATGTATAAGATTCCTTTCGGGGTGTATTTTTGGAATTTGGGCTGATTTGGAGTTAATGCTGATTTTTTGTAGGTATTTGTACTTGTATGGAGTTTGGCGGAAGAGGGTATTTTGCATGAAATGGCCACATTCGCACCCATTTTGCGTTACATAGTGAGTACATACTGAGGTTTGCATTACATAAGATTTGCATTATGAGATGATTCTTAACATTCGTAATCCTTTACAAATAACATTGACAATGAACGTTTGATATAGCAGAAGGCTGTCAGAGTGAACGCTGTATGGCATGGATACGAATGAAGAGGATGAAATGGTATTTGAAGCACAACCTGCCCGGGATAGAAAAGTGTGACACACAGATGATGTCAGGTATCAGGAAAAATATAGAGGGTAGCAAATTAATGCAACTGAGGACACGCCCAAGATGCTAGCATTGTAGTAAATCTATGAGGGTAAGACTTTACGAAGCCACTTTAATTTCATTTATATTCTGAATTTAGTTGTGGAGTACTTAATGTTGTCTAGTATTCTGTATCTAGTATAATATGTTAAATCTTCTCTGAAGAGCTTAATATTTGAGATGCATATTCTGTCGCTCTAGTATTCTGTAGTATTGAGTGTTTTGGAAATTTATGTAACCCTATTCTGTAGTCCTATTTTGTAGTCCTATTCTGTAGTCCTATTTTGTAACCCTATTCTGCAACCCTATGCTGTGACCCTATTCTGTAGTCCTATTCTGCAATCCTATTCTGTAGTCCTATTCTGTAGTCCTATTTTGTGGTCCTATTCTGTAGTCCTATTCTGTAGTCCTATTCTGCAACCCTATTCTGTAACCCTATTCTGTGACCCTATTCTGTAGTCCTATTCTGTAATCCTACTCTGTATTCTAGTATTCTGCATCCAACCTTCCATTACAAGTCCACGATATGCTATGTCAGCGCATGCGACATGTCACTGACTTCATCATTTTAATAAGATTTCACTCATTCTAACCTTATGGTTAATACTTGAAATATATGTAAGCGTCTAGGTTGTATATCTATAGCAATAATCCTGGCTTCTTCTGAAGTAATACGTTCGCTTAAAAACTCATAAGTTATGTACCCCCAAAGATATATAAGAGCTGCAACTTAAATTAAGGCTATACTAATCATGCAGCTCTCTGTCAGTCCAGATCTGACACACCGCACACCCTTGGAGATTGCCAGTACAGCTGTATAAGAATGTAATGTATAGTATTAGTATTAGTATTAGTATTAGTATTAGTATTAGTATTAGTATTAGTATTAGTATTAGTACTAGTATTAGTATTAGTATTAGTATTAGTATTTCTACCTCACTATTCCTACTCCAGAAATATCAATGCCCTAAATTAGAAGCTCATTGATAATGAAAGAATCCGCCAATGAAGTCAATTGATGCTTCGACTAATGATTGCTTTTTGCTATTATTTGCTTCTAATTGTAACTATGGGATACACAATCGATGGAGTACTTCAAGATTCTCATATCAAGAACCCACACACAGGCAGAGAATAAGCTTTTTTCATTCAATCTAACGTATATACGTTCATAGCAATTAATGATGATGCTATAATCATGGAACTATTAGGCAGATACACGAAACCAAGCCCGCTTTGATAATGTATCATACAATAAAGGGCGAAAGTAAGAGTCGTGAGTGCATGCGTTGGCCAAAAATGGCCCTTCTATAATCATGCAGTAGTTCTGCTGTAGCCTTAGGATGATCCGTCACGCTACTGACCTCCACGACGCACCTTTGCACAATTATTCAGTCTCTCTATCAATCCTTTCTTATGAATAAACTCTCGCCAAAAATATCCACACAAACAGTTCTCAGTGGTTCTTAGGACTCTTTTTCATAAGGGCCATCAGGTTCTCAACCCAGCCTTCTGCACCACCATCTGTGGCTATTATATCGATGGTTCTTATTTCAGTCTGTGCTGGCGTCTCAGCCATAAACGCGGGCGTCTTTTCCATGCCAATCACCGCAGCGTTTCTTGTACTTGGAATCCGCAAGATTTCCTTCTCAACCACCCAACCCATACGTGTGGCGAGCTCTTCAACATGGTCAACTAACGCCGCATAAGTAGATCCATTATGTCCCACGCGAGTCTTTTGCTGGACCGGAGTCTTTTGTTGGACCGGAGTCTTTTGCTCAGCTTCGCGATGGCTCTCAGTATTAGGCGCCTCTTCTGTGGCTCCTTGGGCGTGCTCTTCCACTTCCTCTCCAGTAGATTCCGTCGAGGTTTCGACATTAGTATGGTTCTTTGGAGCAAACCGAACTCTGGCACCGGACAAAGCATGAGAACAACATGGAATCACCATGAATGGAAAGCCCAATAGGGGAAGCCAGCACGTGAGCTCGTCCAGATGGTTTCCAATAAGGAAGGTCTCCGGAGGGAATTCCTCAGTCGTGCAGACCTGCGACAGCTCAAGCAAATTGGCAGCAGAATAGTATTTCAAGAGTGGTGCGCCTGACGCCGTGGGCGGGGCGGCCCGACCAAACTCAGGCACCAGGAAAAAGCGTCCGTTGTCGCGCATGTGCGGCGCCATTTGGGCCACCGCAGGATGCGGTTTGAGCAACACGCTAGGAATGATGATCTGTTCTAACAAGTTGGCTTGTGTAGTGCGTGGGTATGTCTTCCACGACTTGCGAGCACGTGCGTCGATACCTTTACCTTTGAACCCTTCCAGAATCAAAATGTGCACCAAGAGACCGTTTCCGCACCCTAAGTCTCGGAACTCGAACGGGGCGCCGCGATACCGTGCGCGCCATAACTCAATGAGAAACGCGGCCACGGCCAAATCTTCAAAAACGTGCTTTTTAGGGTCTGTGCTCTCGACCCACCCTGCAACCAACGCTGCCAGGTATTTTTTCTTGAGAGAAATATATCGGTTCTGGAACTCCACACGTGGGACCACCACGTCGTGAGTGACCCTTTTTTCGTAGCCCGATTTGGCTCCTTTGGAATGCTTTGCTGATGTCTGAAGAAGACGGAGCGCAATGCGCACTGGCCGCGCCAGGTCGTCAAGCGCGCGAAGGCCTTGCGAGTCGCCCTCAAACGGGGCATAGTGAATGGAAAGCTCGCCAGCGTGATACAAAATTCCCACGGCCGACACAGGCGGCAAGTAAAACGGCGTTTCTGTCTCGTTCGAAATATGCGGCACATAAACAACAAGCACAGCATCGTCGCCCGTGTACACAAGACAAGTCTGGTTGATGATATGATCTTTGAATGGATTGCGAGGGATGATACGTCTAATGCTGGCGGTATGAAGAGCCAACAGAATGCTGGCCTCAGAAACATCCACTAGTCGAAGCGTGACATCTGTCAAGTCACGATGAAGTACACCTGTTTGGGGCGCCTGCAGATTCTGCTCGTCCACTTGAGCATTGTCTTGCTGCTTCTGAACTTCCCGTTTCTGGTCGCCCAGTTTTTGGTCGTCCAATTTCTGTCCATCTAGTTTCTGCTCATCCAGTGGGGTCTTTCCCTCTTCAACACCCTCTGGAAGTGGAGGATTGTAGGTTTGTGTTTGCTCTTCACCCTTGTGATATGTCGTTTCTTGTAAAATGTCGGCACGGAGAATTACCGTCGAGTTTATGTTGGGCTCGCGGATCAAATGGGCCATGGCCGTTTGGAAATGGCCCGCCTGGAATTCTACCAGCATCAGATACATCGGCACCCATTGCTGGCCAAGCTTCAGAGCCTGTCCATTTAGAAGCTGAGGCATTGACTGTTGAAAATTTCGCGATGCGGTTGCCGCGAAGAATGTGGGGGATAAGTAACACTAGGTGCAAAGAGATGCTTACACAGAGAAAAAAAAAAACCCTTCGAAATACAAGCTGTCCGAAATCTGATGCACATTTTTATGTCATGTGAAAACATTTCTTATATTTGTCCCAATAGGAATTTCGTACACCCAAGTTTCACAACTTTTCACACCTTTTCGCACCAACCTTTTTGCACCTAACCTCACACCCATTACGGGCATAGAAGTGGAGGAGAGCAGAACCAACGTCGGAGAACAACGTCGGAGAACAACGTCGGAGAACAACGTCGGAGAACAACGTCGGAGAACAACGTCGGAGAACAACGTCGGAGAACAACGTCGGAGAACAACGTCGGAGAACAACGTCGGAGAACAACATCGGAGAACAACGTCGGAGAACAACGTCGGAGAACAACGTAAATGATTAACAACGTAAATGAAGAACAACTCTATGTCGTTATGTAGAGTACCGCAAATATTAATGACCCATTAAACTATTAGCACAACCATAAAATCACTTATAGATCTATGAAGTACGCCTCACTAACGTCCAGTAGCTTGTGTTTCTTATAACAGTAATGGCATTTGAACACTTCTGTACCTCCTTTTGTTAAACTGCGTACACTATCCTTCAAAGCCAAATGGCGACAGTGATTGAACACCACCACAGGGTTGGCCATAGGAATAAGGTTGTCAAACTTACGTTTCGGACTCGACGTCACTTCCGGCATCTGGCCTATTCCAGTAAGAGGTACTAATTGCTCTTTTGAAACAGGACAAATAAAAATTGGGTGGTGGCTGAACAAGAACTGGTTCTTATCTGGAAGCTGGAAGGGAAGCTCTTGAGGGTGTGGCTCAGAAGCACGGCCGAGTTTCTTCTGAAGCTGGCTATATTTGTAGAAGTTTGGAAGATTCACAAAGCCAGCCAAGACGCTCTCAAATAATGCCGACTCGCTTGAGAGAGACATACATGCGCCGAAGCCGCCAACAAACTCGTGAGCCATGCGATCGAAGAGTGCCTGTTGGCTGTCGATTCGATCAAAACACCCGAGAATCTCAGCAACAAATCGTGACTCCCGAGCATGGTTGCTTGAACCACGTGTGCGTCCATATTGTTCGAATAATTGCACAATTTGCTGTCGAAACACGCCAGTGTCGTCGTTGTCTGCTGACCTGAAAAGCAAGAGTGTCATCATGGGAAGCATTTCGTTAACGTAGTTTTTGAAGAGCTTAGGGAAATGGACTTTAGCATATGAGTACGCGGCGAGTGTTCCCAGACCTGCGGTAGAGTTTTCGTCCAGACTGTGGTGATTCTCTGAAGAGTCCAGTGCCAGTCTATTGGCTGAGATCTGCCCATTCTCGCCATCCATAGAATTATGGCTTCTCTTGAGATTAGAGCCATTTACGGGCTCGTTTCTGTTCAAGTGTAGAGCAAACTGAAGCACATGAAACTTAAATCGGAGCTCGTCCAATTGAGCAGGATTACGAGGGTGATGTGCCTCCAACCATGCTAGTACTCGAGACAAGTCGTGACGACACCGAACATCATCCACAAGATAATTGAGCTGCTGGAGCTGCTGCATCATATCCCGATTCACTTCTCCGTCCATATCATAGTCACGAAGCAATTCTGCAACTGCTTCCCCTTGGCCAAGTTTAAGTAGATGTAACAGAATGGACTTGATCAATTGCTGAGCATTGTCAGCCTGCACGTGTTTAGCTTCCTTGAAGTTTACATCTAAAATGTCTGTGGATGCAAAACCCGACACGGGATTGCCCGGTGAGGCTCCAGAAGATGAAATGCCAGTATGGGAATCTGACACTGAATGTAATCCAGGACCAGCCTCAGGTTGTAGCGTCTTTTGTGGATAAGAGTGAAGTTGGAGTGGGAAAACGTATGCACTATCAAGGTCCACATGGTATTTGCTGCTGCTCGCCACATTTTTGCTGTAGCGGTTGATATGGTGGTTGTATTCCTTGAGCGAGGAAATGGTTCGCTTGTACCAACGAGCTTGCGCCTTTTCGACTGAAATAGGGGGTTCCGTCTTTTCTAGAGCCATTTCCTTGACATTTGACGCTTCTGACGGCGCCATTAATTGTGTGTTTATCAGATGTTGCCCCAAGTTTGCCCCATTCGGATCCTGCCGTACCTCTTGCTCAAGCTGAGCTTCCAATGCCCGTAGATCGCTAAGAAATTCGCCTGTATCTTTCATTATGGCGTCTAACGCCGAATTACCAGCACCATCGAGTGCCGTCACCTCCTTGTTCAAATTGTCCACGAGAAACGTCATGGAGAGTGATTCTGGGGATGGTCCTCGTGCAGGAGATAGGTGCTAAGTATGCGGAGGCGGACTGCGACAGTACACACCACACGATGAAGAACAAGCCACATTACACACAGAAATAGGAAACTTTATAAAAACAAAGCCAAAAACCCACTGCCATCTACATAGAAAAAAGCATCACACCTTCTCTTTTCTCTCCAAACTCTTTATTGTATTTCGTTCCAGTATATCGTATTTCATTGCGCGTGCTATATGTCCAAAAAATCTGCCTTCACAAGAAGTTCCAAAGCCAAATGCGTCGGGATCTTGAACTCCGGCACACTCTCCTGTTCTCCTAGCTCCTTGTATTTGTGGAAATAGTGCAAATAATCCACCACGACCTCCAAAATTTCTGCATCCATATCTAAAGTGATGCGGCCCGTTTGCCCTTCCTCAAACTCGTGAGAGCTGCGAAGAACGGGTGAGATCAGTGCCACCTCGCGCAAAACAACAAACTTATGCTTGTCATTAGAGATGAGCGTCACGTAGTCCATGACGCCTGATGTGTACGCTCTGATGGGGTTTTGGACGTGTCACACTGGGAAATAGAGACCAAGCGCAATATATACTAATGCGACTATCAATGCCGTCTCACGTGACCCAACAACCTCACTAGAACCTGATTAGACTATAATCCCAGGGCACTATTCCGTGCGATCACGGGCATTTTCTTTTGAAGGCGCCTCCATAACAATCACAAACGATGCCTCTGAACCCCAGCTTAGCGTGGCAGAAATTGCAGAATGTCTACTACAGTATTCGAACCTGCTACAGCTCTCTTCAATGGCCAATTGACCATCTCTACTCAAATTACCGGGTAGCCATCTCTACTCACACTACGCTTTTGGCATTGGCGTCAAAATATGTTCCGTATCCCAATGTGATTGACATTTACTCAATCAGTGGAATAAAAGTGTGGTCACTTGTATATAATTCCTCACCAAGCGATTACATTGTGGATTTCTGTTTTTATAATGAGAACCTAATATTGGTTTTGGCCAACCAGAAGTTCCGAGTCTACACTGACTTTGAAGGATCCTTTAACGAGTATTCATATGGAGATAACTGGACCACTTTAACGTGTTCCTCCGAGGACAATCGCTCCCCAGAACCTAGACATTATGTTATCACAAATCTCGAGACCAATCAGGTTGAGGAACCTTTGCAAGTACTAGAGGCTGTTAATTGGGGTCGGTTCCTTGTTCTCAGATGCCGAAACAGATTGATAATCTGCGATTTACACTCATTCATGTCGTATAATGTTCCTTTCATACTGCTGATGGATTACTCCAAAGTGCTTACTATGGCAATCCTCAACGTGCAAGACTGTGGTTTCCTGTGTCTCTTGAGCTACGAAAATACCGTTTACAAGATATGTGTTGATGTCATAGAATCGTCATATGAATTTGTCGACGAAGGTTTGACTGATGGACCTTTCTCGCTCATTGCTGCGTCACCTAACGGGGCGATTGTTGCGCTATTAAACCCAACAAAGGCCAAGATTGTTGTTACTACAAGTGACTTCAATCGAATTCTTCTTGAGTATGACACTTCCAACGAGTCTAGTACTCCGTACATGATGCAATGGGCGGGCAATGATGCTATCATTCTATCGTTACGAGATGAGATCAAACTTATTGGACCTGGACAAAAATCGATCTCTTTTTTCTATGACATTATAGAACAAGAGGATTTTGATATCGATGTGGTACTCAATGGGAACACAGAAAACGATTTGTCCTTCACAATCCCTATTATTAAGACGGAAAAGGATGGCTTGAAGATCATAACAGGAAACAAAGTTGAGTTCTTAGATCGCGTTCCAGCATGCTGTTTGAATATCCATTTGGTAGGCTCATCTTACCCATCACTGATCCTTCTTGATTGTGTGGACAAATTATCATCACAACCTTCGAAAGCTTACACCAATATCACGTTCTTACAGAACGAAAATGCACTAATCCACGCTATGGAATCTTGTTTAGAAGCGGCGGTGTATGAGTTTTCACCATCTTGGCAGAAGAAAATCCTCAAGGCAGTGTCTTTTGGTAAAATCTATGAAAGCGGCACGTTCGACTCTAACAAATACTTGCATATTCTTGATATTGTCAAAGTATTGAATCAAATAAGATCACCAGAGATTGGATTGTTCCTTACATTTTCCGAAATCGAAGAAATGGGATGGGAGAATGTGATTGAGATGCTATTGAGACGCGGGCTTTTCTTCTTAGCATTGACAATTGTGAACATTTTAAAACTCGAGGATTCTAGAAGCACAATTTACGTCAGGTGGTGCTCCAGCAAAATAAAAAAAGAAATGAATATGTCTGATGTCAAACTTTTCAAAATCATTTCAAAGAAACTCATGTCTACACCAACAGCAGGCGCTGGAAATACCAAGAAAAATCACATTTCTGTGTCAGAGATTTCTAATGTCGCTTATGAAGAAGGAAGATTAGATTTGTGCAAACTTCTCATCAATTTAGAGCCTTCGGTTATTGAAAGAGTGAAGCAATTGTTACAAATAGAGGAGATCGAATTGGCCTTGACGAAATGCTTTCAATCTGCCGACTTCGACTTGTGCCGTTTCCTCTTATTGCATTTAAAAGACAAACTATCAACAGCACAATTGTTTCGCGTACTAGAACAGAACGAACAAAAGGGCATAGTGGAAGAGAAATCAATGAAAGAACTTATTGAAGACAAAGAAATGAGTCCCATTTTTGAGGAGAATTTATTTGTTCATGGTGATTTGATTGGCAACTTCTGGGAGAAGAATGTTGCGAGGTACGATCCAAAACTTTTAGATTCCTACCTTAAGCTTCTGGACAAAACCCAGGAGAGGAACATCATAAGGCTTAAGACTTTTCTTAAACAAGTTCCTCTTCACAATTATGGTGATGGATCTGAGTCAGTCTTTGAGTCCGAATATCTGGCACAGAAAAGCAAATTGCAATCTTTAATGAGTGCTCGCAAATACAGCAAGATTCTCAGACAGGAACTTGATATTCTTGACTTAAAACTCAAGCTCTCAGAAACGTTTCAACAATCTTTCTTTGGAGAGAAATCGCTAGTTGACATATTATGCAAGCTTATAAAGATGCACCAATTAAAACCAGCGTCTAAAATTGTGAAGGATTTCAAGCTACCGCAAGAGAAACTTTGGAACTTGATATTGGAAATCTATTGCATGTCAGGAGATTTTGAACGTCTCCATCGATTCGTTACTCTATCCAACTCCAAGGCAAATGCACGTTTAACTTCACCAATTGGTTTCGAAACAATTGCAGAAACCTGCATGAATTACGGCGGACCGAAAGACAAGGTTTCCGTTTACATCGAGCATTGTTCAGACGTCCCATATCAAAGAAGAGTTGATCTCTTTTTGAAGAATGGCGACTATACTAAAGCTGCCGAAGAAGCTTATACGAACAAGGATGGAGAGGCACTTAACAAAATGCTTAAATCAGCCTCGGGCTTAGAAAACGAGACACTAACGTTGATTAAACTGTACTTGTCTCGCTTGGGTTACAATGCCTAAAGATGGAATGAATAATTATGAATGCATACTTTTTTTATGCCACAGAGGAACCCTTAGAATTCCGACGGCGAGTGCCCATTCTCATTGAAGTGGGTTTCCGACTAAATTCCTTGATGTAGGTAACGATTTCCATTGGATGGAAATCTGCGAGTCTAGTGTACCGTGGAACGATGCCCATCAATTGGGAGTGAAAATACCATTTCGGACCGTTCCACAACTCAATCCCTCTTCACCTGTAAGCCAGCCAGGTAAATTAGTAGGATCAACCACGGCATCCTCTGGACTCTTTGCTCTTGTTGCCAACTCATGTAAGCCTGCAAACACGTCTGTACCAACAAGTTTCAAACGAACGTTGCTAATTTCATTAGTCTGGGCAATTTCGTTTTTGATCACGAATTCGGCATACCCAATGGGTGCCAAAGAACTGAACGGAGTCTTGTATCGTGACCGGAGACTAGACTCATTGTCATCTTCGTCGTTCGCTTCCTTCTTTCTGCGTTTGCGAAGCGACGGATGGTCGTCAAATAATGATTCTGAATTGACGTTGCCTGAAGCGGTGCCCTTAAATCTGATATTTGCCAATGCATAGGCCTTTTCTTCCGGTGATGTACATTGGATTTGGTCAGAAGTTGAAACTGGGTGGTTCTCAAAGTCTGCAAACGGCGAAATATCGGCTTCTCCATCAGCATACGGAATCCAGGCGCCTAAACTATTAGCAAAGCGTGAACAACCTTTCAAGATTTGCATTGACTCTAGAGAACGAACAGCCTTCTGAGTTTCCGGAGTGATTAGGCGGAGTAGTTCCCCAGGAGACCGAGATAAACTTGATTCCACCACCTGTAGCACAATTTCTGACACAAGGTCGGACCCTGGGGTATGAATGATGTGAGGAGAATTCATAGGAATGGCAAGAAAATAAGGCTTATGTGACGTGATATGGGGATTTCCTAACCGAGCACCGGAGCCTGCTTTCTTGCTTGACGGCATAATATCAAAAACTTGGATTCTAATAATGATCAACGGGAGATTTGGATGGGTGCAAACGTAAATGTAGGACATGAATATTTTGCTCAATTCCTGCGCTAGGCGCTTCAAAAAGGAGGAAGGATCTAGCGAAAGAGGAACCTCTTTGTTCCAGGCATCTCTAACGGTGGACAGGATCCAGAAATATGAGTTGGGGTTGTCGACTATCAACTGACAATCTACCTGTGCCAACTGGAGTAAGTTCAAGCCATTCGTCCAAAACTCAAAGAGAATTCGTTCGACAATCTTAGCCTTCTTCCACTTGGAGCTGTTGTGCCGCATTACTTTGGCATCTTCTCGTACTTGGCGATTGAAGTCTCTCTCAGACAAATTGGACCGAGGACTGGGACACTGAGTATTCTTGGCCAGAGACCAAAGAGTAATAAGAGCAAACAAACTAGACTTCGGGAGTCTACTCAAAACGGCTGTGAGGACCTTTTTGGAGAGGATTGGAACATAGGTATTCGGTAAAACGTTATTCAATTTGCGTTTTGCCATGTCGTCCTGGTGATTCACAAGCTTGTGTTTACCTCTAGACTACAGTGCAAAACCCGTACCGCCGGGATAACCATGAAGTCGATGGATAAAGATACGAGGGCACAACTGGGGCACAATAAGGAAAAGGAGGACGAGAATCTTAGATGCTTCAATAGTGTATGGTAAGACTAAGACAAAGAGTCCAGAACCAACTTGTGATAAGAATCATAGCACTGAAGTATCCGTATTCAAGAACTGGAGGCACTGTATGCAGAACCACATCATATCTTTTCTAGCGATGCACCTCATCGCACATCAGTTAGCGCATTTTCACCCACATCTTCCGCCATGTCAGAATCAGAAGTAAATAAAGAAGAAGTGAAAAAAGAAGATAATTTGGACAGAAGAACTTTGTTCGTCAGATCCATACCACAAACAGCCACCAATGATGAACTTTCTGAGTACTTCTCCCAGTTTGTGCCAGTCAAGCACGCGGTCATAGTTAATGACGAAGAAGGAAACTCTAGAGGGTTTGGATTTGTTTCATTTACTATGGATGACGATACATTGACAGCTTTAGTGGAGGCAAAGAAAAACAAATTCCAAGGCCGTTTTCTTCGGGTAGATATTGCCAAAAGAAGAGACAGAAAGAATAGGGACAAGACCGACGCCGGCGAGGAACAGGAAAAGCCACAACGCGAGCCAGTGGAGAAAAGAAAGTCACGTATCATTATCAGAAACTTGCCATGGTCTTGCAAAACCCCAGACACATTAAAAAAGATTTTCCAAAAGTATGGTGCTGTGCACGATGCCTACATTCCAACGAAAAAAGGCGGTTTAATGAGAGGATTTGGATTTGTGACTATGAAAAAGACTGCAGCTGCAGAAAAAGCAGTCAAGGAATGTGTCGGGTTGAAAATAGACGGCAGAGAAGTTGCGGTAGACTTGGCCGTCGAGAAGTCCAAGTGGGAAAAGATCCAAGAAGAAACCAGGACAGAGCCTGAGGCGGAGATCAAGTCAACTGGCCGTGAAAGACCAGCAGAAAGTGACGAAATGGAAGTTGAAGACGAGAGCGAAGACGAAAGCGAGGAGAAAAACGAAGACGACGAAGACGAGGACGAAGACGACAATGACGAAGGCGAAGATTTCAACAAGCTCAATGAACTCAAGTCAGATTCCGAAGACGATGACGAAGACGGGGACGAAGAAGAGGAGGAGGAATCAAATAAACCCAAAAAGAATACGCAAGAAGCATTTTCAGTATTTGTCAGAAACATTCCATACGATGCAGACAAAGAGAGCTTGAAACAACACTTTGAGCAGTTCGGACCTGTCAAATATGCATTGCCAGTAATTGACAAAGTGACAGGATTGGCGCGTGGGTCTGCTTTCGTGGCCTTCAAAACCCATGAAGCGTACCAAGAGTGTTTATCGCAAGCTCCTTCGGTTTCCAGCACCTCCATGTTAATTTCCGACGATGTTTCTCCAGCCTACGTTTACCAGGGCCGTATTTTATCTATCGCATCAACGGTGGATAGAGATTCCGCATCCAGATTGGCAGAGAGAAACACGATGAAGAGGAAGGAGGTGTTCGGAAAAGAAGAAGGTTTGAAGGATAAGAGAAACTTGTTCTTGTTGAACGAAGGACGGATCACCGAGAACTCCAAATTGGCGCAATTTATTTCCAAGACCGATATGGAGCTTAGAGAAAAATCCTACAAATTGAGAGTGCAACAATTGAACAAAAACCCCACATTGCATCTTTCTATGACCAGATTGGCTATCAGAAATCTTCCTCGTGCCATGAACAGCAAGGCGCTCAAGGCATTGGGACGTAAGGCTGTGGTACAATTTGCTACCGAGGTGAAGGAAGAAAAGAGGCAACCTTTATCCAAGGAGGAAGTGAACCGTTCTATCAAACTTAAGCACGGAGAAGATGGTAAGAAGTTGGTGGAAGAGGAGGAGGAGAAACAAAAGAAGAAGAACAAGAAACAAGGTGTTGTTAAGCAAGCCAAGGTCATTATGGAAGTCAAGGGCAGTGGTGATGTTGGAAGAAGTAGAGGATATGGTTTCGTGGAATTCAGAGACCATAAGGCCGCCTTGATGGGACTTCGTTGGTTGAATGCACATGAAGTCACCACCGAGGAAATTTTGGAAGGTTTGACTGAAGAAGAGAAGAAGGTTGCTGCTCTTGACGGGTTGAACAAGAGACGGTTGATTGTTGAGTTTGCGATTGAAAATGCCCAAGTTGTCAAGCGGAGAAAGGAGAAGGAGTTTGTTGCTCGTAATAACAAGAGAAAAAGAGACGAGGCAGACGATGAAGAGGCAGACGGCTCAAACAAGAGAGACAAGCGAAAGAAGAAGGGTCCTTCTCGTAAAGGAAATATGAACAAGGGACCAAAGGACACCAAAGAAAACAGCAAACCGTCTGAGAAGAGTCAAGAGAAAAAGCTGGGCATGTCTGACGATGTGAAGAGAATGATTGGAAGAAAGAGAAAGAGTAGAAAGGGCAAGAATTGAGCAAAGAGAAAAAAAATAGAAAGAAAGAAAAGAAAACATAACAATTCTAAATACTAGCATAACTACGAATTTTAAAAAGGCATTTCAATGAGCCAATTACGGCTGTGTATTCAGGGCAGCGATAGTATGCGCTGCACATTAACATACATAGAATGATGCAGATCATGAGGGAGCGTAAGCTATTAAAACAGAGAAAAGGGAAACCATTGTATTCGTCTCAATCATTAAGTATCAGCCCTGGTGCCGGCAAGGATGATTGGCCGAGATGTCAGACCGAAAGACAACGCAGGCAAAATTAAGCATAGAAGACAAACAACAGCAACAACGAAAGACTAGGAGAACATACGGACGCAATGCACACTATAAGAAATAATCAATACGTTGTTGTTTCGTCGTGTTGTTTTTCACAGCCAAATCACCATCTTGTACTGCGCTGAAGATCTTGAAGTTTGGATCCAAGTCACTGCCCACTTGCATCACACTTGCAACATTCCCACATCGGTAACAGTAGTTCGGAGCCGACCACACTGTCACAACGTCCTTATCTTTGAAGTGGTAACGGAAACCTTCCATCACCAATTGATGTGCTCTGGCAATCAATTCTAAATTGTTGATGTGATTAAATTCTCTGCTCACTTTGGAGCCAAACAACCAGCCCGCTCCTCTAGGAGACACTGCCCACGTATCAATATTGTCTGGATCTGACCACACCAAGTCGCAGAAACCTCCTTCGTGCGGGACTTCCTGAGCCCTGCTCAATACCCTGATCTGGTCGAGCATTCTGATTTCTGGCGACAACCCACCGTGCACACACAAAATCTTGCCGTCGATGATGGCTGCAAGAGTCAAAAAGTCAAATACTTGACAACAGTACTTCCAGACGGTGGTAGAACCATATTTGGTTAAACATTCATCATAGAAACCGTATACCTGAGTAATTTGTCTTGACTCGTGATTTCCACGGACCAAGGTGATACGGTTAGGGTACTTGACTTTGAGAACCATAAGAAGAGTGAAGGTTTCCAAAGAAAAATAGCCTCTGTCCACATAATCACCCAAGAATATATAACTTGTATTGTTATCCCCACTAGGCAAACCTCCGGAGATCTTAAAGAGTTCTAACAAATCGTGGAACTGGCCATGGATATCACCACACACAGTAACCGGAGATTGCACTGGCTGGATATTTGAATCTTCCATCAACAATTCCTTCACAAGCTCACAAAGTTGCTTCATGTCGGACTCCGACAAAGAAATGCATTTTTTAATCTGGTCCAACCACTGGTCGGGTCCACGTTCTCCCATTCTGGATATGGATGCGGAATTAGTGGCAAAAAGGAAAACCGAAACGGACAATGAAAGGCGTCCTCACGTGGTGATGGTGTAGGATTTTTTTAATGTATCTTTGATGTTATGATGGCCAAGCCAGCGAAACTTTGGTTGAGTTAAGTGTGACGGGAAAGAAAAGAAGATACTCTTGATGTTCTTGTGCAGGCCCAGTTGCCATTTGCTGTTAGTCTCTCACTTAGTACGGTCTGTAGGCGCGCGACAGTGGGCGCTGAAACTTGACTTTTTCCACTCATTTTTTTTTGGGCCGCCGCACGACATTCTTCTTGTCCTTTAATCCACAGACCCCCACCGTTTCTTCTATAATCTGCAAGGCAATATGTTGAGGCAAGTTGTCAGGCCTTCCTCAGGATGGACACGAATGTTGTCTGTGAGCCGCACCATTCAAAATGAGGCCAAAAAGGTGCTTCCCTCGTCAGCCGAAATGAGATCTACAGCATGGGCATCTTCCAATACCGACGAGAGTGCAATCACGAGCAAAGTCGTTGGAATGGCCAGAAACTTGCAAGAGACCAGCCGGCCGCCCGTGAACATCTCCAAGAACTTTTCCAAAACCTTTGTTGCCGGACAAACCTATGATCCATTCGATTTTTCTATGAACAGATTGGATATGGAAGCGAAGTGGGAAAAGCAGAGAAAAGATACCGCCAGAAACTACAAAAACGGCCAGGACGACATCTTCGAACGCGAGGGCATTGATCCGCTTGATTTGTACTCCATGCCTGAGATTTTGTCTCGTTTTGTGTCTACCACTGGCCAGATATTACCCAGAGAAGTAACCGGTTGTAATGCCAAAAACCAAAAGAAATTGGCGATTGCAATCAAGAGAGCCAGAAGTGTTGGCTTGTTGTCAACCACTCATAGACATGCCAGATACATGCCGAAGAGAATCTTGTAATTAGTGTACATAGTATAGGCAGGTGCCGTATTGATGTTGTAGCGGACGATGAACAATGGCTAAGCACAGCCATATGTAATATAACTGTGGGTAACAGTAGGGCTGACAGTAGGCTGCTCATGCATAAGCTGTGTCTGCATAAAATATAAAGTTCCTTCCAAATCAGCTTCGTTTCGGTATGGTAATTACGCCCTATGTCGTTCCTTCTAACCAATGTCGTTCCTTCTAACTAATGTAGTTCCTGCTAACCAATGTCTTTCCGATCGTACGCCATTTCTCCTGTCCATTGTTGTTGTCTAGGCTACTTGTCTGACCTACCAAACTTCCAACCTTCCTAGCGCATCTTACGTAATCGTTCGTCTGTAGCCTTTCCACTTACTCTTTCGTCCGTACGATTTAGTCAATGTCCTATTACATGGACACATCTTCCACTGGCATCTCAAAACTGCTTCTACTAAGCTGGTCTGACAGTAATCTCAACTCTACAGTAATATCAATTCTGAAGCTTGTCCGGCTCCAATCGGAATTGCTAGCTTACAATTGTCTAGCTACCACAAGTAATAGCCGACCAGAGCCACATCCCTTTCATCAAAACTCATCAAAAGCCTAATTACTCTGTAATTATTCCCGTTCCTACACCAAGAAATTATTAGAAACTAGCACCACTTCCCCAGACTTTTATGTGCAGTACAACAAACCCGACCTCACGGAGAAGTGATTGGCAAAGAGTAGCGTCGAAACGGGATAAAAGAAAAATACAGCTGAATCCAAATCCTTTAGATGCTGGCCTAATTTATCAAACAAAAGCCCCAAAAAATACAAGCAACATACGTTTGTACAGCGCTTCGTCGGCAAAGAGAAGGCTTCGGCGTAGACGTGTTCCTGTACATATCAACCAATGAGAACAAGTGGTGACACTAGATAAATTTGTTCTCTCTCCTTAGTATCACACTTTTTTCTGCACTTACTGATCAAAACACAATGTTGAGACAATTGACCACCAAGAGAGTTTCTGCCGTTAGAACCTTTTCCATGTCTGGCGTCGTCAGAATTGACGGCCCAAGCAAGACCGACTCCTTCAAGGAGAGAGAAAACGCCCAAGAAACCTCCTACATCAGAAAGCACGAGGCCGAGCAATTGAAGCAATTGAAGCAAAAGTTGGAGGAGCAAAAGAAGGCTGTCAGCGACCTTGAACAGGAGATCAAGGACTTGAAGAAATAAGCCCATTGGCGAAGAAAAACACTCTCATCTTAGTATATTCCAATGAATTTTAAATGGCATTTGCGACTGTAGGTGAAAGGCGAATATGGGAGCGACAACTGTGTGATCGATTCCAGTTGTCAGATCATGTTTTGTTAGTAATTGTTCTTTTATATCGTAATTTTTTTATTCGTCATTTTTTTTTTCTTTCTTTTTTTCTTTTTTGTTTTTGTCGTCGTATTGTTCGTTGTTTGGGTGTTCTTTGTTCCATTATATCTCTACGATTTCGTTGTCGCCTCACTTTGAAATGAATGTAGAGGCGCAAACAAAAATATGTAAACATCGAATTTTTGAGATCCAAATCTCAATTTGAATCAATGGCAATGGACTGAAGGCCCCTCAGCTATTTTAAGAGGGTTTGGAATTTTGGAGTGTCGTGCCAGGTCGTCAGTAAGTCTTTCCATAGTTATCTCCATAGTTAATGTCCATAGTTAATCTCCATAGTTAATGTCCATAGTTAATCTCCATAGTTACTCTCCATAATAATCTTTCTTTACAGATTCAAAGTTCCCAATGATTTTGAGTCCCTGAGGAGAGAACTCACGTGTCCGTCTTATAATCATCTTCTATCGCAGTCGCGTTGCTGCTTCCCGGTATATTTGTCAGGTCGCATGACCATCAACACTTCCCCATTTTCTAATCCGCGGCACGATAGAGGCTTCACTGTTATCTTAAGCGAGAGGCACGGGTGTGCTATTATTGCATGACGATTCTCACATGCAAAGTAAGCTAACGAAGTATATCGTGCTTTTTTATAAGAAACCTTTCCACTGAATGGAAAAATCGTGGAATTAAGAGAAAAGCAAATTAATATATTCAAAAATGGCAGACAAACGACTTTTCAAAGAATATAAGCAGCTTATGCGGAATCCGCCTCAGAACCGCCAGATAGTGAGCTTGTCACCCGTAGATTCTGAGGTTTCAATTCATAAGTGGCAAGCCGTGATTGCCAAACATTCTCGTGAGGAGAATCCTTACTATTATGGCGGGAAATGGGAGCTTGATATTGTTGCAGACAGCAGTTATCCGATCAAGCCTCCAAAGATCAAATTCAATCAAAAGACGCCCATCAACCATCCCAATATCAAGTTCGAAACGGGCGAAATTTGTTTGGATATTTTGAAGGAAGACTCTTGGTCACCTGCTTGGAATTTGGAGCATCTAGTAGGTGCCATCTTGATGCTATTGGACGATCCAGAGCCAGATTCGCCCTTGAACGTTGATCTGGCTAATCTCTTCCGTTGCGACAAGGAGGCATTTGAATCAGTGGTACAATACACTATGTGGAGGAATAATACCTTGGTTGATAGTGAATGGGATGCCACTGGTATTAAACATTCAAAGTACAGGAGCAAGACAATTTCTCCTAGTACCAAATCTGTTGTGGCTTCACACGATGAAGCAGTCGGTAAGGATATGCGGGAAGCCGAAATTGCGTTGGCAGAATACGAAAAGCAGGTGGAGTCGATACGCAGAGTTGGTAAGGAAGTCACAAAACAGCTTTTAGAGAAAGCCACAGAAGTTGAATCCAAACATGAAAGTGGATATCGACTTCTGGACGCGGTTCTGAACCAAGTGTCAAATAATGTGGCCAAGCAGGTGGAGGAAATTTGTCAAAATACAGCGAGTCAGCGAAACCTGGAGGATACACCGAGGAATCGCACGCCCCAATTTGTTGCCTAGTGTAATTACGCACGAGAAGAATCAAAAAGAAGCGGAGAGTATATTTTTGGACGGAGTGGATTTTACTGAAAGTCAACTAGACGACAGCCACACCGATGATGGAGAAACTAATGCATCTGAGTCCGTCACGGGGTACAGAATTGAAGAGAGCAAGACTGGTGAAGATTCTTTGGAACTGAGCAAATATTCAGTCCTCAAATCAGAAGAGAGCAAGACTGGTGAAGATTCTTTGGAACTGAGCAAATATTCAGTCCTCAAATCAGAAGAGAGTACTCTTCAATCTGGCGAAACGACGTCGAAGGATCTGGCTTCAAAGCAAAAGTCGAAAAAAAGTTACGGACTGTTAAGATCAGAGGGACTGTCTGAGCATTCCCTCGAGCGGCGCAGAAGCAGAATCTGGAAGAGAATCAAGAGCTTGGGTAAGGAAGAGGACAGCAGCCGGAGAGCAATGAGTTTTCACAACAAAAAGAAACGTGATTTGTAAATGAAAAGAAGTATCAAAGATTTTCTAATGATATGGGTAATGAGATACGACAACCTTTTCGTTAATTATGTTCCTGTAGACTTATGAAGTGGGAAACAGCCCAGTTCTTAAAAATTTCTTTTTTTATCCATTCCTTTGCAAGAGCTTTTTATACGACTGATACAACGATTAACACGGCCGATCTTGTGCCCAGTCCTCTTCCAATGACCGATCCTCAATATGGATACGCCCTAATAAATCAGGCGCAGTGTACAATCCTGGCGTCCTGCGCGGAAGCCGCATCAAGTACCAAAATTCTATTTCAACCCGTATAGCCGCGAACCACCATAACATAACATGGCTGTTGGAGAGTCCCGCTCCGAGCTTTTGCTGTGGCTCAATTCGACCCTCAGTCTCCAATATTCGAAAGTGGAGCAATGCGGCACGGGAGCTGCCTACTGCCAAATCCTTGACAGCATATACAACGACGTGCCTATGGCCAAGGTCAAATTCGACTACCCACTTAGTGACTACGACGCCCGCAACAATATGAAAATAGTACAGGCTGCTTTCAACAGGCACAACATTTCGAAGCAAATCCACGTGGAGAGGCTTATAAAATGCCGCCTTCAGGACAACTTGGAACTTCTTCAGTGGTTCAAGCGCCACTGGGCTGAGAACCAGACTGGCACGTATGACGCGACAGCGAGGCGGAAGGACAACGGTGGAAGTTCAAATAGTGCGAAGTTTCCCAGCGCGTCCAGCAGCCGAAGTGTCTCTGGGAGCGGATTGAATGGTGGAGGTAGCGGTGCTGGTGGTGCAAATGGTGGGGCTGGTGATTCCTCTACTGTGGGGTCGCGGCGGTCAACGCCAGGCAGTACGAAGCCGCGTGTGCCCAGTGTCGCACCGCGTGTTTCAAGCGTCAACAGTGCGAGTCTGCGCCGCAGAGTGGTTTCGGCCAGTTCGGGCGACCCAAGGGTACTTGAAGAGGTACAGGCGGCGCGCGAGTCTGCTTCTGCTGCCCGGGCCGAGGCACAGAGTGCGCAAGCAGACGCCCAAGCCGCCCGTGATGAGGCGGCGGACTTACGCATACTGGCTGAGAGTTTGGAGACCGAGCGCAATTTCTACTTCAATAAATTACGTGAAATTGAGATCCTCACTCAGACAGTCCAGGAAGAGCAGAACGACCCTGCGGTTAGGGCACTTGCTGACCAAATCCAAACCATTTTGTACTCGACTGAGAAAGGATTCGAAATACACGAGGGTGGGGATGCAGAGTCCTTCTAGCGATACAACATGATTTCACAAAATGGTGCCGAATTCACTACACTAGTATCGAGGGATCTCATCAGGTGATATAAACCATCTTCACGTGGTTTGCAGAAGTCCATTATAAAGTCGCATTTTTTGTGAGCGTTTGCTCCTGCCGTTTGGATGCATACGGTTATGGATATGCTTCGGTTGCGGTTATGGTCGCGGTCGCGGTACATTTGCAGTCTTATTGTCTCATATTTCACGAACGGATTCGCGAGTCTTACGCGCCAGTTTCGTGCCCATCCCTGCGCCGAGCCCTGCGCCATGGTCGCCCTCTTGGCCACAATTCAGTGCGCGTGGTTATGATTTCCTATCGCACAAAATCGTGAGTATGGCTCGCAACCACAGAAAAAAAAAAAAAGCGAAAAATGCAGGGCGATGAGAAGTTTTTTTTTTTTTTTGCTAGAATCATTATTATCTTCGTTTCACCCAGCCATTTAGGTCTCTTGGTACACTTATTGCAATAACCCTTGAGAATTAAAGTTTCTCCCCGTCAGCTCTTGGACTACCGTGTCTTTTTCGGACCTCGCGCTAACTCCGAATACCGTCTTTTTTGCTTTGTTTTATCATCGGCATTGGTCCCTGATCTTGTACCGTTTGTGTCCCCACATCACAGCCAGTAACCATGACTCAAGTTAATCAGCACCCACGTCGAAATTCCTCGGCACATCCATATTCAATTGTTACAAAAAGTTTACACAAACACCCTCAGCATCACCATCATCACCACCACCATCACCATCACAAAATTGCTTCAACTCAGCCTGCATTCCCACGTAATATTGTGGTACGCCGAACATCCGAGGGCGAGTCAGGAAGGCTTAAGGAACTGTTGAACTGTGAAACTTGCGGCAAAAGTTATAAACATATTTCTTCTCTCGCAAAGCACCTTTGGGAACATACGCCTGAGTGGAACATGACCAAAAAATTGCTCATATCAAAACATCAACAGGTACAGCTTTTAGAGGCAGCTTCCATTCTTGTGGGAATGAATGAGCCTTTAAGTGCCGAAACAGAAGAGCGCCTTCGATTATCAGAATCGTTTGATGCGTCCATGAAATCTGAAATGGGATTTTCGAAGCTATCGATTGCTAGTAGGTCGAATTCGATTCTGGAACATTCTCCTGCTGCTATTCCGTCGACCTACTCTCCAATGCCAGGGTGTGTAGGAGGATATTTCGATGTACCTAAAGTGAAGAGCAACAGTCCTGTGGGTGAGCAAAAACAGGATGTGGATGTAGTGCCGCTACTGGAAGTTACTTCACCTGTCAATGCAGAATCGTCTACATTAAATGTTGAGAATACGACTTCACCCTCTAGTACGGAGGCTGATGACAGTCAATTACCAAATATAAAGGAGATGAAGCAAGAGGGAAATGATGAGGTTATCGTGGGAAAAACGGATTACTAAGGCTTTGCACGGGATAGAGTGCGAGATGAATACATCTACCCACTAGAATATGTATACATGCAAGTAAAGTAATATTATAATATATGGGCATGTTTGTGATAAGTAGTCACACTACCTGTAACCCTAACAAATATGAAGATGGCACTGGCAGCTGAGAGAACGCAAAAAGAAACCCGTACACCACAAGTATATAAGAGGAAAAAAAGTCTCCCCCCCATAGAACAGTCAATAACAAGCCCTCCTTTAGGTCCTGGCTCGGCTGCACACAGCCAAACATCCTTATCTTGAAGACCCGTTTTGGTGATTCGCTTAAGGCAGGTCCATTCAAGGATTTCGGGCTCGCACAGCAAAATGGACACAGATCCTCAGTGTATCATAGTACATCCAGCTGGCGTCTCTTTGAGGACCATACCACGGGTGTCTCCATGCGCACAGACATTTATTTTACTTTCTTCATTACCAGTTTTGACAAGTGGGTCTTTTCGTTCACCTTCCGCTTTCGTTTCGTAGCCGTAACTTATTTTGATTGACTATGTGAGTCACTATGTACATGAGAGGCCATCTGGGTTGACCGTGTGACACTTTCCTATTTTTCTCCCGTAATAATCTCAGAATTCAATGGCTGGATCTTCTCATACAGTTGTCGTAAAGCCGTCTGCTCCTTGTGTTCCAAATCGTTGGCCAACTGTTTCTGTGTCATTTTCACCCTCATGCGCTCAGCATCTTTGATAGGCCCTTGTCTCAAATTATCACGCTCGATTCTTTGCTCGACGTTAATGTAAATGAAGGAGCCCACAGCGAAAAGGCACGATGCAGCAAACGTAGCTTTCGAGGCAGTAGACATGGTGTGTAAGACTAAGTGAATGTCTCTCCATATGGTGCAATTGTACTGCGGAAACCATCACCTTACACCCGTACACCAGCGAATATCGTCCGGTTTTGGTGGATGACGAAGGACAAGAGAGTCGGGCGTGTTAGGGTGCACCTTAGTAAGGGGTGTTTGTAGGGGGAGACATGTACAGACTGGACCAGCCATTGTTAATATTTCCCGTTAATAAACCAACTTTGAAGACAAGGCAGAACATAGTCATGACATAGTTGTACTGCAGGTAGTCATCCATAGTAGAGCCGCACAGAAGCTAATTTAAATAGACGCATTAAATCCAAGCCATTGGACGTTGAAACTCTATTTTGAGGTAAGGCTGAATGTGTGCAAAAAGCCGAATAAAGTGGGAAAAAAAAGAATTCAAATATAGGGAAAAGTAAACAAAGACAAAATGGAAAAGAAAACCAAACAAGGCCCATCGCAAGCCATAAATCACATCAGAAACACCACGATACGCAATTCATAAACTGTGTAGAAGTCAGTGTATAAACCCGGGAGTTGCACCCGTACACCGCAACTCAAAAGGCGAGATTATACACAATAACTCAATTCTTGGAACTACGAAAACTTAATCGCACACCATCTGCGGTAATCGAGACTCATCCTAGAACGACTCCATAGAACATCTGACTATTTTCACTCCCCAGTCGTCCTCTTCGCACACAAGCAGGTATGTCTATTTTTTCAATCCCTCGTCGGGGTTTCCCCGCAGCAAATCCACCAACCGTGATTCAGCGAATTGGCAACACACAAGTGTGTTGAAGCATCCAATGGCTTATCCAAGCGGGCATACAACTGGTACGGCGTACTGTTGTTGTTTTTGCTGAAGCTCTTTGGTTTGCCGCCGCCGTGGTGGATATTTTGCAGCATCTGCTCTCGTACTAACCCCCCTAGTAGCCGCAGCTCGCTTGATGAACCAATTCACCGAACCCAACCTGTCGGCGACAGCAGCAGCTGAGCTGCAAAAATACTCACATCCGATGTTCCATGCATCGACAGAACATCCTCGCCAGGTGTCCAACTTGACCAAAAACTTGATGAGCTCGTCGCAAAGAATCGACTCTCGTCCGCCTACTGTGGAGACTCAGAGCGCTCTGCTGCTCTCCAGTCAGCCACCAGCTTACGCTACTGCACCGAGCCTGTTTGGCCAGTATGGAAGCGGCGAACATGGGACAAGTGCTGCTGCCCCGCCGTCTCTGTCCCTCCACCTGCTGTCGCTTCACCTGCTGTCGTTCCACCTGCTGTCGCTACAGAACCATGCCAACTTGTACTCTGGCAGTCTGTTCACTCCCACTAATAACAACATGAACTATATTCCTTTGGGTCGCCATACTCCCACTGCAGTCTCATCATCGTACACGCTGAACTTCTCCACCACCCCATCCTTCTATAGTGGTGCCCAACAGTTTGAGCAACCTCCAAATGGGTTTGGTGGAACGAAACTCCCCATACCAGGAGGTTTGAGCGGACCATTCAAGATCCCTGGAGCAGCAACTACAACCGTTTCTATGGACCTGGCCAATCCTAGTTTGTCAGTACATACGCCTGCGTCACTGTACACCCGCAACAGTTTCTCTGCAGCACCGCCCGTCGTTCCGCTGGATCTGGATCCTGTTTCACTGCTTCCTATGTCCCTGTTGCCTCGTGGATTTCTTCTGCTGGCGAGAATGCCTGAACGACCGGACCAGTGTCAGGACAGAGACCTGGTAGACAAACAACCGCCGCCTCCATTTCTCCTGTACATACCCGCGGAGCCAGATCACTACATGACGTATAAGGAGTATTACGACTCGCTTAATTCACGTGATGCTATGGATGATGAAAACGGATACGACCAACATTTAAACATTGTGGATTTTCCCGTCAATGATTTGATAACCATGCTTGCATGTCTCTTGACAAAAATTATCGAGGCCAATGATAAACTTCATCCTAATCATTTTGATAACACAATTGCTGTTCGTCAGAAGCTTAAAGAACGTAAGAGACTCAAGCGACTTGAACGGGAAAATGAACGTGAACGCCGAAAAGAGTCATTTTCTTCCGGAGGAATCAGTACAACGGTAGAGCACCTTGGTGATTACCACAGTGATGACGATTCCGCTGATGAGGAGGAAGATGAATTGAAGAACCGTTACTTGGCCAATGTTCTTGCGTTTCATGGTACTAATATCCCAGGGATTCTGCTTGATGCATACCTCACGAGAGTACTCAAGTATTGTCCTGTAACCAATGAGGTTTTCCTTTCACTTCTTGTTTACTTTGACCGTATTGCTAAAAGGGTCAACAATTTGAAGACCCAACGAAAACATGACGAATCAGAAGAGGCTGGAGCAGAGGCCGAACAATTGTTTGTCATGGATTCCTATAATATTCATCGTCTCATCATCCTGGGTATCACTGTTAGCTCCAAATTTTTCAGTGATATTTTCTATAAAAACCTTCGGTATGCCAAGGTGGGTGGGTTACCACTTGAAGAACTTAATTACTTGGAGCTACAGTTTTTGCTCCTATTGGACTTTAAGCTTATGATTTCAGTGGAGGATTTACAAAATTATGGTGACCTTTTGCTCAAGTTCTGGAAACGTGAGCAATTAGCCAAGGAGCTTGTTGGACCAAAACAGGGCGAAGACAAACCTCCAGCCAATTAATCTCCATTGCTCGAATAAAAATCGACTAGTGATTTGGGAGTCAGTACTGTCAACTTTAATTCATGAAGACAGAAATTCTCGGCACCAAAGAGAAAAAAAAGCAAAAACAGAAAAGGACAATAGTTGCTTGACTAAATACCATCAATTCTTTTTGAACGCTTTGTTCAGCAGATTGAGATACACAACGGCATTTGCGGAGTTAAAGGAGTTATCATTCTCCTTCAACAAGAGTAAACTACCAATTGTGGCCCAATCGCGGATTTATTTTGAACTCTAAAACCTTATATGCTGGTGAACTGCATTGATGTTAGTCCGGCACATATCGCGATAGATCCTAATCGGACTTACCGTTTAAGGAACAATTGGATGCCATTGATATTATTGTGGGATCCACATCGGACTTACCAATAACAGGCTTGCACACACTCTGGCGTTATAGCCGGTTCACATCCAGCTCACGGCTATAACGCTAGAATGTGACACGTCCAGTTTCACCGAGTGCGGATGTTAATAGATATATCCGGCCCGGTTACTAGGGCATGTTTTTGGAATACTGCATATTCTGATATTATGTGCAGCGGCTTACATCTTATTTCAATATAATTCCGATTATCCCGTTTTCTAAAAAGAAGAAACTTAATAGGTGTTTCAATGAACTCCACGTCTATTAACCCGACCCATGTATCGGGTTTGATACTGACTTTGACTTCAGCCACCGCTATTTTGGCCACAGAAACTAACTCGCCTAAGCTTTACACCTATTCACAATATGCACGAGGGGCATCAGCATCGTTGGAAATCTTGAGTGCTGAATCTGTATTGGCTACAGCTACAGACTCTGTTGTTCAAGCATCTGCACTGGCAGTTATCGGTGCAGCTATGCAAGATTTGGCGGATTTGAAATGGCAGCAAAATCAGTATTCAGAATGGCTTACACTTTGGCCAAATCTTCTATTTACCATCCTATTTGCCATTCTTCTCGTCTCTCACACTTCATTGATGATATTGTCTCGATACTGGTACTTTGGTGGAACATTTTTTTGTGGGTGTGGATTAACATTTGCAGGATACTTATCACGCCTGCTTTCGGTAGATGATGAAAGCAACCAGAATACATTTCTATGCCAGATCATTGTTCTTACCATATCACCAGCATTCATTATGGCAGGAGTCTACTATTTATTGGGAATCCAATTGATTATCCACGGCGGCCATTTCTCACTGTTGAGACCTCGATGGTTTCTGTACATTTTTGTGCTGTGTGATGTGATTTCATTAGTTATACAAGCTGTTGGTGGTGGAATGGCAGCAGTTGCAGTCACAGAACTCAAAAGTCCTGATTCTGGAACACATGTCATGGTGGCAGGTATCGCATTCCAAGTAGCATCCATGTCGTTGTTCTATGCTGTTTTGTTTCAATTTCTCCATCGCATCTACTTTCGCAGTTCGCCAAACATCCGGTTTTCTGTGAAAAATCTATTGGCATTGTTCCTCAATACCTCTAGGGGTCGCCTGCTCCGACAGGAAATGGAACCACACTATAGCGATACCTATGCTATCATCCGGTCACGTGCATTGTTTCCATATATTCCATTGGTGATCTTTCTCTCGGTATTTTTCATCTACATAAGATGTATTTATCGGTTGGTGGAATTGTCTGGGGGATGGACTGGGTACGTCATTACCCATGAAGCGTTTCTAATGTCCTTAGATGCCCTACAGGTTGCTTTCACGTGCGTGGTGTTGGTGTTCTTCCACCCACTTTTCATCTGGGGGCCTAATAAGAATCTTAAAGCATTGGAGAGAGAAGCGCACGATAACGAACTCAAAGACATTCAAAATGAGAATTCTGAAATGGTTTGTGATACACATTCTAAAGAGACACTGACACGTGGAGAAATGCATTGAGCGAGCTTAATAGATTGCTTTGTGGGGTAATTAAACCACATCTGGGAAAGGATAATAGTAATTAATATCAAGATATTGAAAGACTTTTTTTTTCTTTTTCTCTTTTGGCTATTTTGGTGTATCCATGCTCTAGTGAATCATGTGCTCACGAGATATAAACCTGATGCTATGAGTAGTAAAAACGGAAGGTTATCCCGGTCCGGATAAGAAAGGTGCATGGCTCATCTCGTACTGTCGTTGAAGCCTCAACGGCAGACTACAAAAAAAAAGAAAGATTCAATGAGATACTAACTATAGGAAGTGCAACCACCGTGCCTATCTCTTCGTAAACACCACGGGTTTATAGTTACCCTTCCGTCAACCGCAGAAAACCACATTGTAAGAAAGAAACAATATATGCAGGAACATGAAGTTTGATCGTGGGTTTAATGAACAGTCAACTATTAGGAGATGGAAAAGTCTTTGGCTGCTGATACGTGAACGAAGGCACGTTGTATCCTCTAGTAGACGTAATTTTCTTATGGATGTTTTTTTCTTGTGAATGTGACTTGTGGATGTGACTTCCTTATGGATGTATTATTCTATACTAACTCCAACGGACCCGTATGCAGTCCCTACATTAATGTACCATATTCCAATCTATTACCTATTCACCATAATCTCTGACGTAGCGCCCTCAGTAAGGAGAGCGAGGAATCCATGCTGGAGCGTTTTTCACGCAATAATTATCAGCACAGCCGCATTCCTTAACTTTGTTGACGTCCGTTTGGGAGTCCTGTACTATAAGACATGGGTGGTAATTAGGCACCTCTTTTTTGGCCTGAGGACACGCAGGAGGAACGTAAAGATTATCAAGAAGATGTGATAAGCGTCCAGAATCCATGACTAGTGGATGATATGTATGACAACGGATGCTTTGTTTGCCAATTGGGCGCTGGGGATCAATCTGTATTTATGTCCCTTTACTGATAAGAAAGATACGGATGGCATTGCTGATAAGAAGGGCGCGAGGGTGCATAGGCACGGGCCAGGGATCCGATGCGACAGAAGCCTTTGAGTAGTACTGGGGAAGGAAAGCGCAGAACGGAACGGAGAGAAGTTTGGGAGACATAACGAGTCAGCCATGTGATAAATGTTCTATGTGCATGCGTGCATTTTTAGTATTATTTTATTTCATTCTTATTTTTTTTTCTGATTTGCTTGCTTATGCTTTAGTGAAATTCATCGAAACTGGTGCGTGCATATAGGAAAGTACTTTCCGCAAGCAAAGACATAACTGCTTTCCGTCACATGACTGCAAGTAGTGAAAATGTGTAGTAAGTGCGCACGTGACCAACTTCCACATGAGCCTACAAGCATCGAGGCCTACAACAACTCTGAGATAATGTGTATTAGCAGATATAAAGTACAAGAGCAAGGACGCCTAGTGCTTAGCAGACGCTTAGTTCTTAGCAGCCTTCTTCTCCTTCTCTTGTTGGTCCTTCAACACTCTCTTGACGATCTTTTGCTCCTCAATCAAGAAAGCTCTGACAATTCTCTCCTTGACACAGTTGGCACATCTGGAACCACCGTAAGCTCTTTGGACGGTCTTGTGAGTCTTGGAAACTTGAGCGTATTGTCTTGGTCTCAAAGAAGCAACACCTGGCAATTGAATACCACAGTCACCACACTTGACCTTAGAAGCTTGCTTCTTGACGTGTTGAGCAACCAACTTTCCACCTGGGGTCTTGACGACCTTGATCTTGTTGGATCTGGTGTTGTCTATTTCTGTTAGTATACGAGTACTTGTGAGCGAGTATTAACTGGGACATCACATCGATTTTGGAGATAACTTCGATAGCATAAGAAAATGAGAAATGTTGTAATTCAAAAGAAAATGATTGAATACTATTTTGGACGAATTTGTTGGGTATGGAGTGGTTTTATGGACGGTGAAAAAAATATCAATGGGACGGGCAGAAACTGACAAATGGGGATCGCTTATGTGATGGGAGAATACTCTAACAAGATCGGCGGGGGAAACATACATGGAGTTTGTCTTCTGTAGGTAACACGTTGAGCCATTTTTGGTTTTCAAGTGGATTAGGCAAGACTTTCAATTTCAATGGGCAGAGTGAAAGAGAATTTTTCGGGCCACCCAGAGTGCGACTTGGAACATGCAGGAAACAATAGTGCCATCTTTCTGCAAGACTAGTGGGATGTAGCGCGAGTCACGTGTATGATTCGCATAGTAGGGTATGAGCCCTAAGTAATTTGATAAGAGGGTGCTAATGAAAGAATACAAATGGTGGATACCAAGGGTAGATAATAATGGTGAGTGTTTTTTTATTTTTAGAATATTAGGCTTGTATGTGGTCGTTCTTGAATGGCTTTTGTAAATAGGAAGTGCTTTTGTAAACACAAGTTCCAAACTCTCTGTCTGATTCTACTTGTTGCTTCAACAACTACTGCCTTGGTTTGTATATTGGTAGTATGCACACCGAATACGTCTGGTCAACTACAACTTGTTATCATCCTTTTCGACAGCAACAACCTCCATTTCCAAGTCAACGCCCAATGGCAACTCCTTAACAGCCACACATGATCTAGCAGGCTTGTGCTCGTTAAAGTACTTGGCGTAAACCCCGTTGAATTCAGCGAACTGGGCCTTCATATCAGTCAAGAAGATATTGGCCTTGACAATGTGATTCAAAGAAGAATTGGAAGCTTCCAAAATGTTGGACACGTTTTGGATCACCTGTTCGGCTTGTTCGGCAATGGTTGGGTTCTCAGATAATGGCTTATTCTCTGGGGTGTAAGGAATTTGGCCAGAAACGTAAATGAAGCCATTGACCTTGATGGCTTGGGAATAAGAAGCAGCAGGAGGTGGGGCAGCGGCAGTCTTGACTGGAGTAATGAGAGTTCTTTGCGACATTCTGAATCTGGAGGCTGCACGGGAAAACATATATGAATTTGAAGTCTAAGGTGACTACGAGCGAAACGGGGAAAGACCACCGTTACCGGAGGTACCGGTGCACACACCCCCCGGATTTCAAGTGCCGCTATCATACTAATGTAGGCCACACTGGAGGCGTGAGTAATATCATGACATGTCGTTAATTCTTCTTTTTCTTCTTTTTCTTCTTTTTATTTTTCTTTTTCGGAGTAGCAGTTTCCGTGCCAAATTTGCCCTGTCCATCGAGGAATTCGTCACTGAATTCCGAATCCGCAGGCACACTGCTGATTTCTTCCCCTGCGTCTGCTCGACGGCCTGGCCGTTCGCCGATCACTTCAGGTCTTAAGTAATCAAAAAGTAGGAGCAAGAAATGGTTGCAACGTGCCAATTGCCTGTAATAAGTGAAAAATATGCGGAAATCTTCATCCTCCAGAGTGGTGACATTAAATTCAGATTCATTTAGTGTGAGGCCATGACGCTTGCATATATGGTAAAAGATTCTTTGTGCAAAATCAGTGAAAACGTTAAGCGCCTTGTCTGACACGGAATATTTGTAGATCTCATGATCTGAGAGCTTGGCAAAATCTTCCATTGCCTCTTGAATATTCCCCGGACGGTCGGAGGATGTGGGTAATGATGCTGATGATGATTCCTCAACCTTATTGTCTGGCGATTCCTCTTTCTCTTTCCTCTTTTTCGAATCACCTTCGTGCGGTTGCTGCTCCTGGTACATTTCCTGTTTAACTGTGAAAAATAAGTCGCGTGCTTCTGGTACCTTTCCCACCCATGGGAACAAGAGGACCTGAATGTCATGAGAATAATCCTCGAAGTAATCAGTTTCTGTTTTGTTAAGTACAATAACATGACGAGAAATTAACATCAGAATCATGAGACACATATAGCTCACCAATTTTTTAGCCCGCAGTTCTGGTAATTCCGAGGAACTATCAAAGTCGCCTTGAAATAACCACGAGCTGGCATTCATAAAAAATTCGTGCAAGAGCATCAGCTGCTCAATAGGAGATAAGATCAACAGATCACCCTTTCTTGAAAATTTGTATCTTGATTGCCTCTCAGGATTGTTTCCACGTAGTCCCACCGCCAATTCATATATATAATTAATGAGAGACATCTGGAGGTTGACACTATGAGTCAAATACCAAATCAACGATCTTCGTAGCCCTGGACACATGAAAAGTTCGTCCAACATGGCAAATGCAACATTTGGATTATTAATGAGAATGAGTTCAAAGTTAGTGATGCGTCGGAATTGAACAAGGTACCCCTTCTGCAGAAATGTGCCATCTAGCATTGAACTAGCTGCTGGAGACACAAAGAATTTATAGAACTTATCTGGATTGATATCGCTGTCTGTCTCTGTGTCTTCATCTTTGATTGCTTTAGCAATAGTATTCACAAATACTTGTCCCATTTTCAGGAAGAAATTATTAGAATTCTCAATGTCAAGTTGTTCCATAAACTCCATGGCCTTCTTGACATCTTCCCACGTGCAGAAAAAATCATTGGAGCACATTTTCACAGGGAGTTTATTGTATTTTGCATCAATCTCCAAGAATTCGTCAGTAAATTCGACGTTCTCTCCTCTGACACAATCCCGCCAATCTCTGCCGTCATCATCAAAGTCAATGACACCTTCACGCGAACGAAGGGCCATTGCAACATTATCTTGGTCTGAAACTGCAGATTCACTTTCTTCGTCAGAGTCGTAGTACCCGAAAACATATTTGATGTCCTCGTCAAATTGGTCGCCGTGATACGTATCGACAACCAAATCGCCTGCAGCACCTGCCTGCGTAGTTCGGGCAAGTCTTCGGAACTTGTAATCATCGACGTCAAAGAGCGGGAAATTAATTTTGGAGACAGGCTTTCTGCGAAGAGTTCGCGTATTCTTCGGAGATAGAATGAGTAACGCAACCATGTACAAGCGTTCATCGGCAACTAAAGCTCCACAATTACGGGCCGTTCGTGACAACGGATCGAAAAAGTCGAGCATAGCAAGATGCTTGATATCATAGTCTCTATTTTCGGCCTGGGAATGTGATTCTTCATGAATTGGAGGCAGAGATTTGTTTAATATACTCGCCAACACTGCGCGAATGGCACTAGAGCCCAAAAGAACACGTTTAACTGTTTCTGGAGTGTCAAAGTATTCTCCTTTGGCAGACCATGCCTCCTCTTCTAGTTCTCGGTCCATTTCCAATGCCAATGCCACTATGCTGGTATGAGTTTTCCATAATCGGAGAAAGTAATCTGTATATGGATTGAGTGCTGCGCAGAACGAGTCTGTTGGGAAAAGCTTATAGAGGGAAATGATGATGACACAGCACATATAGTATAAAATCTTAACACCGGCATCATTTTCAAGCGCAGGGAGCCAAAAAATCCCCAACTCTTCGAACTTCTCCTTGTCAGTCTTAAGATATCGAACACGGAGCTCGTCATCCGCTCTGAGCACACACTGAATCGCGTTGAGGATTTCGAAAAGATGTATGGATAATGCAAAACGCAAAGATGCCACTGTATCCTCTTCAGGGACATCAGCTGCTGTTCTAGATACTATGGTTGTGCTTTCTATGCGTGTTGGTTCCGCTGCTGTTCTGGCGTCGATTGCTGATTCAATCTCCGGGGAAATCTCGTCACCAGAACCTTCTACCTCCAATTGGCTTTCCGAGCCCTTCTGATCATTTACTGACTCAGAAGAAGATTCTCCATCATCTTTGAATATCGACTGGTTGCCCTTAGGAAGATACACCTGCTGAGCAGCAAGTTGGTACCCTAACGCTACCACAACGTCAGCCAAGCAGTCTATACTTAGAGGGAGCTCGTCTGTATCCTCCGGCTGTGTTAAAGGATCACACAAGCCTGCAACCACGTAGAAAAGAATCTCAGTTAGCGTACGAGACTGAAGCTTGCACGTGTGGAAAAGTAGCGAGTGTAGTGACTGGAGAGGCTGATGCTGTGGGGCGGAAGCCAACAACTGCTTAAGCTGCAGCTGCTTGTGATGCATCAATTCGTTCAATGGCCGTATGTCTGGTCTAGCGTGCTCAGGTTCCTTCAGCATTGCATCTCTTACTTATAAAAGCAACGATGCGATTTCCATAGTTTGAGACTATTTGAGCCGCGCGCACCTGGTGCACGGATGCACCACAGACTACGATGGAGAACCCAAGACTACAATTCTATTAAAATGAGTGTTGAATTGGTTGCCGAAGTTGGTGGTTATTTTGCTCATATGGCCATTTAATCGGCTGGTACTATTTGTGGACAATGCACGATCCTCATTGTTGCGCGCTCTCATCAAGTACCAGTAAAGGACCCGTATAGGTCTCGTACTATCATGGATAATACACCTGGTTAGGTAGACATCCCCAGTTCATATAAACGCTTTTTCTGCAATTTTATGAAAAATTTCCGAGGCGTAGTCATCTGGCATTCTTAATGTCACTATCGTAATTGAAAGGGAATCAAAACCGCAAATACAACAAATCCGTTGTTGCACCACCTCTTTCTGTAACACTTATGATCCAACATCACATCCTGAATAATGAAAATGAAGACAAATATTAGGTGTATGAGCGTAAACTGAACACCATTTCAAGACCTTTTCCAAAGATTCCACGTACCTTGGCCGGATCACGACGCGAGTACGCCACCAAAACTGCCATGCTGAGTGCAAATGCAACACTTTCAATTCTCAAATTGCGTGGTGAAGGATCTGCTGATACCAATGTTCCTACCGCCCGCGGTGCAACAAACAATGCCAACTCCTTACGACGCTGTGGAGTATCTACGAAGCAACTAAGCCCACAAAGTGCAGACCCGCTAGCCACACAAACAGTGTCATCCCAACGTTCTTTTGGAACTTTAGGAAAGAGTCTTGGTAACAATTGCTTTCGGGCCAAACAGACTCCGTACCAACAAAGAGTGATAAATGTTCCGAGGAAACAAGATGATCTCACAGTGGACTTGAGAGAACGAAGTATTGCTGGCCACAGCAAGCGGCCCTTCAGCCGCAACAAAAGCACCACGGTATTAAGACCGCCGTAAAGTTTGAATGCAAAGCAGAAACCCCGCCAGAAGCGCCATGCGGCATGTTTTTCGCAGCTTTTGAATCGAAATGCGTGTACAACATCACATTCAAGCGGGATATGCGTAGTTGTGTTGCCACGGTCAGGATCTTGGCCGTAACGGCGACAATAATCATCAAGCATATGTGATTTAGGACCTTCAACACCGTAGACCAATGTACCGTCCTTTACCAGACGAAGCATCTCAACGATCTCGTCATCCATACATGCAGCCAGTGTGATCCATTGGCGATAAGCGGGAGGCAATCTTTCAGGAAAATAGAACCACGAGTACATCACCAAAAATGACGAAGCTATGAAAAGCACGCCGTCTCCGAGAGAGCCAGCACCACACCCCAGCATGGCAGACAGCAAGACCGTGTCAACAGCACGCGTTGCCACTAAAAGAGTCAAATCCAATGAATGATGGCGTCCGTATGCAAGCACATGATTCTGGAACCTTGGGAACGTTGAAATTGACGCTAAGAAACTAGCCACAAATGTGCTTGCGGTCAACGCTGCGCGGGGACTCTTCAACATGCCACCGCGCCGGAAGACCGTATATAAACATGGTTCCAAAATATTGATGAGAAGCAGAAGACAACCGGCCAAAGCTGGAAATTTTCTGCTTCGAAGAGCAGATCTCATCGAGCGGCCGATTCGTGGAAGAATTTCAGAGTATTTCTTTTGACGAGCCAATCTGGCAGCAGCCGCCAATGCCTTGGGTACAACAATGTATAAGTATGCGAAAAGAAATGCCTTAAGCGAGGGGAAAACAGCAAATTTGAGAAGACGATGCAAGAGACGCCGTCTAACCACAGCGCTCACGAGAGCAGGTGGAATGCCTGTTTTTGTTTTCAACATGGCGAGAAAGAAGGTGGTGTTGGGCGATACGATGGTAAGGGCCTCGGATGTAGTGCGCGATGTTTATTGCTGCGAGCCGACTATCAGTTTTCAATTTGGAGTAGCTCCGGCACTCATTATGGACAATGGGGAAAAGCCGAACAATAATTTAGACGTCTTCAGAGAAATCGAGATTGAGTGCCTTTTCCCTAAATAATAATTAGCAGAATGGAATGTAGTAAAAAGTTATAGTGAACGAATTCAAGCACGTCAATCTAAAGATCTCATAGAAGATCAGAATTGCGCCCATAAGTGCGAGTCGCCGAGGATCCATTGTCTACCGAGGTCTGTACAACTTCGTTATTTTTATTATTTATTTTTTGTTTTTTTTTTCTCATTTTCTCTCCTATATCTACTTGACTTTTTCTACTATTCTGTTATCCATTGATACTTAATTTCACTTTTTGCACGCTTTTCCGTGGTTTTATTACTCTACTTTTGGGACCACTTTTGTAGTTTTCCGGCACAATTGCCCAAGAACCGCGTTATGCTCTGCCATATGTTTGATTAAATTCTGTTAGCTGTGATACCAAAAAGGGCCACTTGATACCAGAAATCCTCAGATTCGTGAAAAACTCGAAATCTTTTTCCAGCAAAAGCTTTATAAAATTCCTTCAATCGCCTTTTCAACCGCCTGTTGCTTCTCACCCCAGCTCATTATACACATCCTGCATAATACTCAGACGTAGCATTCCCAATTGGGTTGAGAGTTTAGTCGGTACGATGACACTAACGAAACCGTAGTAGATAGAAGATACAACGACAAGAATTTAAACAACATTTCTTGAAAAACTTATAAAAAAAACTCCGTGCAAAAGAAAATACCGTAGGCACAAGTAATGGTGTTACTAGTCAACGAACACGGTAGTATATACAGGACAGTGCGTTGGCCAAATCACCAACGAAAATGACAAGTTAAGTTGTACACATAACGGAACGGAAACCGCTGTCCAACAACTTGGCTCTTGTATCTAGCGCTCTAAGCAGCAAGAAATATTTGACGAATACAAGCGAGTTGACCCCTCTTGTGATCAATTAACTTTCTGATTGTCCGCTTCCTTCCCCTGGAACCACAACCATGAAGATCCAAGAAATCACCCGAACATCTACCTTTGCGTGGAGTCCTGATGTGATTCCACTCTTGGCCACTGCATCAGTAGCAGGAGCTGTGGATTTGGACTTCTCAGCATCTGCTTCGCTTGAATTGTGGGACGTTTTTGGTCCTCACAAGGACACTCCTATTTTCTCAGCTAAACTTGAAAACAAATTCACTGCGTTGGCATGGCTGCGTCCAATCCAGGGCCATAAGCGAGGTATTCTTGTTGGAGCTTTGGAAACTGGTGAAATTGAGTTTTGGGATGTTGATCGTATGATCTCCACAATGTCCTTAGAACAGTCTCTAGTTCACAAATCCCAGAAACACTCGGGATCAGTCAAATGTATTCTGTTCAACCCCCACCAGCCGCATGTGTTGGCCACAGGTGGACAACATGGCGAGATCTACATTTGGGATGTGCGTACCTTTGCTGAACCTTTCTCTCCAGGCCGTGCCATGACTCCTATAGACGAGGTTACTTCGCTCGCGTGGAATAATGCAGTCAGCCATATTTTAGCATCCACTAGCAACGGAGGATTCACGAGCATCTGGGACTTGAAAGCCAAGCGTGAAGTTTTGCACTTGTCTTATAATGGTGTGCTCGGCCGTGCTGATTTTTCATGTGTTGTATGGCATCCACTGCAGCTGACCAAATTGGCTACTGCCAGTCAGAACGATGCATGCCCTCTCATTATGACTTGGGACTTGCGGAATGCCAGTGAACCTGAAAAAATATTGCAGGGTCACGATAAGGGCGTGTTATCGATCGATTGGTGTACTCAAGATGCCAATTTGTTACTTTCATGTGGAAAGGACAACACCACCAAGTTATGGAATCCAATTCTGGCTACTAAGTTGGGTGAATATCCTGTTGCTACTAACTGGTCGTTCTTGGCTAAGTTTGCTCCTAGGGCTCCAGATGTGATTGCCAATGCTTCCTTTGATGGTAAGATCGTGGTACAAACAATGCAAGATACTTCCCCTCCTGTCGCTGAATCCGTAAAGGTTGCTGATGAAAACGACTTCTGGTCCAATATCGGGTCTACCGAAATGAATCAGGCTGTATTCGAGGTCAGGCAGGCACCTCAATGGTTGAAAAGACCATGCTCTGCTTCGTTTGGATTTGGTTCCAAGCTCGTGACTGTCAAGACTACAAACGGCAAGAGTGTGGTTGAAGTGACCAAATACTCGTCGGACAAGTTTTCTGGTGACATTACTGCTAAGTTGGCGGAGGCAGTTAAATCAAATGACTACTCCACTATTCTCGAGGAAAAGTTGAAAGCTGATAATGAAGACACCGACTGGGAAGTCTTGCATAAGTTGGCAGAAAACGGAAAGGATCACTTCTTCCAAACTATTGTGGATGGCACAAGCTCGCCAACTGAAAATGGTGACGCTGCATTTGATTTGGACGACAAATTAGATGACAATAACGGTTTCCTCGATGATGGTGACAATTTCTTCAGCCATCTCTCAAGCGCACCTGCCTCAGCAAAAGGACTTGGTGTAACCTCCTCGTATGTTCCTTCAGGTGAATTCAAGCTCTTTGAAAATGGACAATCATCGTCAGATGCTCGCTTGTTCAAGCTCATCTTGAATAAGAAAATCGAAGATGCCGTGCAAGTTTGCCTTGAAGAAGGTAAATTGTTGCATGCCTTTGCATTGGCTTTAGACCAACTGCCTACTGTGAAGGATAAGGTACGCAATAAATTTTTTGAGCTGCAGGCCGGTGACAATTTGTCTCGGTTAATCTACCTGGCTACATCGGGTGATGTGTTGGATATTGTGGCTAATGCTGATATTTCCGATTGGAAAGAAATTGCTTTGAGTATCTCTTCATACTGTGAGGATGAGGCTGAGTTCAATTCCAAGATCGTTGAGTTGGGTGACCGTATTTTGTCCAGCGGACCAGCTTCTGATGAGCAGCGTGAAAATGCTCTTACTTGTTACTTAGCCGGAAATGCTTTAGACAAGGTTTCTGCTATTTGGCTCCACGAGTTACCAAACTTGGAGACTAAGCTTTTGCAACTGCCAGACAATGGTGTTTCCACTGCATTTGAAGCTCGGTATGCCGCCTTATGCACATTTGCCGAGAAGCTTTTTATCTACCGCAGTATCACAAAGATTTCCGAGCCACTCTCTGGTCCTGCAATTGATCCAGTTTGCAAGACAGTTTTGGAGTTCGCAAATATGACCGCATCATCTGGTCACTTTGATTTGGCAAGCCAATTCTTGTCCATTTTGCCAGAGGAGTTTGCAGGTTTGAAAGCAGAGAAGGAACGTATTGCTAAAGCTTTGGGGTCTGACAAGTCTACCACTCATCAGAGAGCTACTACTAGCGCTCGTCCAGGTGTAACCCAGAATGGAAGTAGAGCTGCCCATCGCTATGCTGTTCCACCTCAACAACAACAACCGCAACAGAACCAACCTTTCGGATACTCTCAAACTGGTCCAGCAACTGGTGGAGCAGCTCCATCTGTGTCTGCTGTTCCTCCACCCCATCGGGCACATGTTAGCGGTTTACTGGGCTTGAAGCTGCCTGTTGCTCCCGCCGCCACACTCTCATCTGCAGCTCCAGCAAATCCATACATGCCTACCGCGCCAGTGAACAATTTGTCTGCTCCTCAGACACAATTCAATCCTTACGGGGCTGTTTCATCCCCAAGCAAGCCACGTGCTAGTTCCGTTGCACCCATGGGATCTGTTCGTCCACCCGCGGTTCCTTCAATAATCTCGTCAGAATTGCCTGCTGCCAACAAATATGGCGGACAGCCCCGTTCTGCTTCAGTTGTTTCGCAAGTGCCTCCTCCACCACTGAAACCGGATTATAAGACTGAGACTGACGGCTGGAATGATTTGCCTGATACATTCAAGCCATCCAGACCTGCCCGTCGTGCTGCTGCTGCCCCTGTTGTAGCACCTGCATCTCCAGCTTTGGCACCATCCTCTGCGCCTATTAAGCACCCACAACCACCACAGATGCCACCACCACCACGTCGTGGCTCGAGATCTGCGTCGACATACAACGTGTCTACTGCGCCATCAGTTCCACCACCACGCCTGAGTTCTCAATCCGGAAAGAAGTACGCACCACCAGCACCTGCTATGCCGACCCAACCTCATGTTCCTTCAAATGGTGGTACGCCTGGGGCTCAATCCCCAAATTTGGGCACTCCAGCGGCTTCTGCACCCCCACGTAACCCGTATGCCCCATCGGCTTCCCCTGCGGAGCAACCAAAAGTTTCATACGCTCCTCCCCCACTCAACAACTTTACTGCTCCTTCGAGACAGCCACTGAGTACTTCTGTGGTGACTCTGGTTCATAATCCATACGCTCCTCCTCCTTCTTCAGGTGCTGTGGCTCCGCCACAAGGTGTGTTACCTCCTCCAAACCGTTCCCACAGTAGAACATCATCAACTCACAGTTTCACTATGCATGGAACTGGAACTCCTCATGGCCCTCCACGTACGGCACCACCTCAGGCTTCTCACGTTGCACCACCTCCACAAAAGGCAGCCCCACCTCCACAGAAAGTAGGACCACCTCCACAGACGCAACACACAGCACCTGCTGCACCACCTCAGAAGGCACCAACTAATACTGTGCCACCTTCTGCTCCACCACAGAGACTGGCTCCTTCTCAATCAAGACAGACTGCTCAAGCTCCACCTCGTTTGTCACGTCAGCCCTCTGCCCAGGTTTCTTCTACACCTGCACCTTCGGTGCCAGCATCCAGAAAGGTTTCGATAATGTCTGTTGTAGGTGACCGGTCTCAAATACCTGAAGTCGCCCAGCCTATTTATGACACCTTCACCAAAATCATGGGCCATATTAAACCTGCGGCCCCTGCTAAGTACAGTAAGCATGTGGCTGATATGGAAAAGAGATTGAACATTTTGTTTGACATCTTGAACAGACAAACTTTGTCAGAGGGAGTGATTGCATCTTTGAATAATGTGGCTTCATCATTGAACGTTAAGAATTACACCGAGGCTGCTACTGCCAATAATGCAATTCTCAGCAAGTTTGCCGCAGAAGTAGGCGATTGGCACACCGGAGTCAAACGTCTTGTCACAATGGCAGAAGCTTTCGATGCTTAGTACTAAAGAACAAAAATAAGTAAATGTGTATAACTAAGAAAAACCATTATGGACAGTACGGCGAACAATAGGAAAGTTAATGCAAACGTTAAATTTTATATAAGAGTTGAAAGAAAGAAAATTTTGAAAAAGAATATCAAACCAAAAGGTTCTAATCAGAGATGCATTCTATCAAAGTGAAGCTAATCCTCTGGATTTTACCCAACCCATTCATTCTGCCACTTAAAAGAAATTCGCTTCACAGATCTTAGGGCCGTTGTCATGATCGCCATCATGTACTCCCTCAATTTCCACCAATACAAAGCGTGAACGCAGGCCCGTTGGTATTTCAAAGTCGGTAGTATTGTGGCGTGTGGAAAGTGCAACCAATTTAGCCTCTTTTTCGTCATAACTGGCAGTAATGTTCACGGGCGTAGAGTAGATATTCTCAAATACTTGCTGCTGATTTAGTTTCGTCAGCCCACCTCCCAGGGTAGTCTCATTTTTAGTTGTATTAGAATCAAAGTCCACAGCATTTAAAAGCTCTTCAGACAGAGAATAATTTCCTTTAGACAACAAATACAAGCGCAATGATGTTGGAGGACGGTCGCCCCAGTTAAAGGAAGCACGACCCAAGTCTCTTGTTTCAAACAAATCAAACAAAACTTTGCCATTAGACAGTGACTGGGACTGCCAGCATGTGGAGTTGTCTCCATCATTTATCAGCACTGGTAAATCACCGAATGCACTATCAGTTATGTTAGTAACTAATGCACCACTACATTCTGTCAAACTTCCAGGAAACGCCATGTCTGGTTTACGAACTGGAATGGTTATTTCATGACCACAACAGAGCGTCCAGTTACGGTCACCCAGAACAACATAAATTTGGTTTGGTGCAGCCAGTTTCTGATCAACAGGGCCATTGTCACGTACAATGAGACCGTCATGCGTTAAGTTCATGGAAAGGGTGCGGTTCATGTAGTGAATGGAATCAAGAAAGATGCCCGACGGCAAAGTTGCGGGTGCAAGTGGATTCAAACGCAAAACACGAACAATCCGATCACCCGCCCACATGAAATCAAAACGAAGTCCAAGAAGTCCATGAACAATCGCCTGAAGAAGTCCACCATGGGCGGTCATAAATGGGAAAGCTGGGTGCGTACCTCCATTGAGATTGTAGTCATCGAAGTTCTGCTCAGAGAACTGGGCAAATGGGCCACGGAGGAAAGGTTGAATAGCTTTTGCCAAATACGACATTGCAGAACAACCTTTGGGAGAAATGGCCGCTGAAACAGCCGAAAAGATCGGGTATGTCATCGCTGGCCCGACGCTCAGCTGTTTAGTGGCGTAGTAATTTAAGTTTGTAAGAGCTTGCGCATCAGAAATAAGCTCACTATCCAACGGATACGTAAGCATCACCACATCAGCCTGCTTAATTTCCACCGAAGAGTTCATTCCAGAATATTCCAACACAAGATCTGGGTCGTCCGGAGATACGGGGAGGTAGACATTGTCAATAATATCAACATACAGGGAGGTATTGCCTGCGGCCAAATGACGCAGAACAGCTTCAGCCCACCGGAGTGTAGCAGAGATCGCCGCGTTCGTATATGCTCCATTGTCTATATGGTTAGCGTACTCATCTGGATCAGTCAAGTTTGCAGTGGTAAATCCACCCACGGTGGCGTTGTACTTGACATAACTGGCGAAGAAACGTGCGGCGTCATCTATGAGCGGGAGAGCAACGTCCCGAAGATAATTGTCATCGCCAGCACCGCTGAGGTACACTTGCCACGCAGAGTAAGCAACCGCCGCATTGATGTGATACTCGTAGTCAAAGCAAGGGCCGGTACCGGTACAGTTACCAAAACGACCACTCGTCCAAGGATAAACAGCTCCTTGGAATTCAGAGTGGGGAGCCAGTGGCGAATTGAGATTCTTTACTGCCTGAGCATGGGTGTGTGCTCGATAGTTTACCAAGGTGCGCGCGTGGGAAGGAGCGTAGGGCAAAAGGCCGCCCAGCATCCACAAGTCGGTGTCCCAGAACACCATTCCACCGTAGGAATCCGACGAAAGACCGGTAACACCAACTGCGGCAGAGACGCCTTCAGCATCAGCACGGGTATTGGCCACAAGATGGAAAATCGATGCGCGGACGGCCAAAGTTAGGAGCAGAGAATCCGGCGCAGATACTGCGAGAGCGCGCTTCGTGGCGCGCATCCAAGCAGCACGGTGGGTAGCGAGCGACCGAGAGAAATGGGGCGCACCCACAGCAACTGCGCGCGCAGCAGCAACAACCTTATCTGGCAGAGTATATTTCAGCGGGGCAACATCCAGAGTCACCACCCCCACATTCTTGGTCAAGTAAACCGAGCAACCGGGCTCAATCACAAAGTGCACTGAATGACGGACAGTGCCGTTATGTATCGTGGTGTCTTCATTCTTGGAGTCGCGTGTCCGAAGCACCAGGTAAGTTGCGCCCCAAACATCGCGCGTGCCCTCAGGCAGATACACCATGAAGGTGCCCGCACCTGAGGAGCTTGGCCTAATGCCGGCGTCTCCGTCACTGCCAGCTTTATGCAAAACACACCGCTGTGCCAGAGCAAAATCCAACTCATCGGTGACATCCACCTCCGCCGATTTTGTACCAGTGTTAGTCAACATTAAATGCACTACGCCCAAATGTGGATCGGCGCGATGCGCAAGCACATCGTAGCGCACATCTAACGAGCCCCACAGGTACAGAGTGGACACAACACCGTCGGCAAAAGACAAATTTTGTGAGTAATTCTGGAGCGATTTCGGCGGACGAACAGGATCTAACGTTTCATTGGCCATCGACACAAACAACGTAGTCCATTGTGGAACTGCCGAGATGACGCTCTCCGCGCCGTACTGAAGGAGCCACGGGAAATTGGTACCATTTGTGCGCGGCTGAGCATCATAAAACCCGGCCACGAATGCGCCTGCGTACCTTGGATTGAATAATGGCCAGCCATTAGAAAGCGTCTCAGCCAGTGCGTTTGCATGCGCAAGTGTATCGTAAACAAACCCCTGCCCCAAATTTGGAATTCGACTGCCAATGTACCCATTGCTAACGTACGGTTGTTTCTGGTACAGGTGAGTAGAAATATACTGAGAGGTGCCGGCGACATTGGCGTGGGGATCAAAATAGGACGCATGGTCGTCAGAGTACGGAGAGCCCGCCGAGTCAAAGTTGGCGCCAGGTCCTTCAGATACGCGATCAAAAGGAACGTCACTTTCACCATCCCAGGTGATCGTCTTGACCAAAATAGGGTTGGCGGCACTGAGCTGGACAACAACAGAAACCGCCGCTAACAACATCAATAATATCATAATCCGAAATTTGGAGAGCGGGATCCCCTGCGGCAGCGGACCCATATATGTCTTGCCGTACCTGCCGATGGTTCGGGAAAACACCCTGCCGGAGTGTCTGAGGATGACCCACACGATGAGGTAATGTGAAGAATGCTAAAAAATATGAATAATGGGCAAGAAAGAATGAATAAAAAGTTCGTATAAGAGTTGATACGCGATAGCGAGCTCCTGCCACAACTCACCACCAGGTCAGATCGAAGTCTTGTTGTCCTTAGAGAGACAGATTGTGCATGGAAACCGTTGGGAAAGACGTTCGGGAACGTGAGATTTGGTTTCGCGGGGAAACGTTGCGCGCTATTCTTGCTGTGGCAATGTCCCGGTTAGGAATACAATACTCCAAATAGAGCGGAGTGAACTCGCTTTTGGAGGTGCTAAAATACCACATAGTATGACTACATATTTTACCTAATTTTCCTTTTGTTTCTAGTCTTTTTGCCTGATCTAGCTGGTGGGCGAAGATTCGCCACCAAAACTTCCTAACCCCACCTGGTCGTAGGATAGCGGAACGTGATCTTACTTGGTCACCTGCAGGACACCATCTCATTACTACGCATGCACCTGAGTATTTTCTGCCAGTCATACCACGAAGTTAATATTACACCTATTGTTACATAATTATTGTACATCATTTGGCCTTGGGACCATCTACCCGCAGAATCCCTCGCAAAAGCTCCTTGCAGCTCAATCTTGACTGCTGTCCCGCCTGACCCCGCTCCATGAATTGGCGCACAATCTGCGCCGTTTGTGCTGAGAGCCGTTCCTTTTCAATTGTATCGACAAGCGCCATACCTTGCTTCATACGATGCAGTACATGGTACAATCGGTCCACCAGCTCCTCGAGTCTTTCTTTAACACTGTTTTCGACAGAAGTATGCATTTTCTGCATGTCGTCTAAAGCTTTCCCTTGTAATACTTCCTGTATCATTTCTCCTCTATTTTGGTCACTCAAGTACTTCTTCAATTGTGCCTCATTTACTGTTCCTCGTTCCACAAACAATTGCCCAAGAGGTTCCACACATTGTTCGTATGCTCGGTGCCAACTATTTTTCTCAGACTCCAACTGCCGGAGCTTACGCGTGAACACTTCGATATTCTCCTTATTGGTTTCATTCACTGGATTGGGTCGTAGAATCCGCTTACCAGGAACAATATCAAGTGTAGGTTCCTTATCTGCGCGACTATACCAACTAGTAGATATTGAACCATCAACCAAATCTGCAAGAAGCTCCTGCTTAATCACTTTGAAGATTCCACGTGCCGTTTCCAGTTCTCCATCGCGTCGCTGATCACCGTCCTTTTCCAGCTGTTTCCGGAAACACCATACCAAAAGCTGTCTCATTTGACTAGGCTCTGGAAGAGATGTGTCGAGTAGTTTGTAGTAGTCTGTCTCAGGTACTTCCTCGTGAGGTTTTCCTTCAAAACCATTACCAATTGACAGCACTCGCTTCCCGCGGTTATTGTACGATGAACGTCGCTTAGAAACACCTGTTGTTTCATTGTCGGTGAGATCAAGCGTATGGTGAGAAACCTGCTCAACATAACTCTCGGTGTCGTCAGCAAACACCGACTTCGTTACCGCCGACTTAACCTTTGGTTTCGGAGGTACACCATTCTTGTTCTTGCGCCGCGGAAGAATCTGAGTCGTCCTACTAGGCTCAGTCGGGGTGGGTTTCTTAAATGGGCGACCACGTTTCTTTGGAAGCGTATGCTCATCAATATCATCAAAATGAATGGATTTTCTCTTCGTCAGATCCGGAGATTCAAGAAGCGCTGTGGCATGCTTAAGACGGGAGATTGGAGTGGATGCTGTTGGTACGGGGGATTTAGGTGATGCTTGGGGCTGTTTTGGTTTACGTCCTCTCTTTTTAGGCACTTTCGGCGGAGGTTCAGACACAACGTTATTAGGGCCAGATAGGAGCTGCTTTAAAGAGTTGTGTGGTCCCAAAATTGTTTGGCTCAGTCTCACGTGTGGCTGCAATTCTAGCTGACTGTCTGATTCAGAATCAGAGCTCATGAAATTATTTCGCAGAGGAACATGTTTTATACCTGGAAGCAGTTTGGATTTTCTTGAAGAGTCTCGCCCTGTGTGTTTTTTGGGCGGCATGATTTCACGATTAAAGCGGCGTCATAAATTGGCAGAAATGAATGCTTAATAGTCGTAGATAATGGGTGTATTGCCAATGTGCAGCGACAGTCAGTCTGGATTTCTGTTGCCTTGTTTTTTTCTGCACTAGTAGGAATAAGCGCTTATGTTGTAGTTGTTTTTGTTCTCTACACTTAGAAGACAGTCGCATGGCTTGCGTGCAGTACCACAGTAGATAAGTTTCGTATGAGGAAAGAATACGGGGTGCTAGAGTTCTTACGCTTTTCTTTCTTATTAACCGTCATAGGAGAGTAAAGACGTTTCAGTATTTATTGATCAAATCAATGACCATTCCTTTCAGGGAGAATTAACTATACAGTATACTTTTACCCCGCCCTTGTATGGTGTCTCTGGGTGCAAATCGCGAACGTATAGTAAACAACAGGCCATCGCACGCCTATATTACCGTACCGCTTCAGCAGGAAATCTCCGTGACTTTCTTTAGTACGTCGTTCTTTCTTTTCCTTTTGGAATGAAACTATCTGTGTCAGGCTGCTCGAATTATATTGCCCTTATGGCTGGCCATGAGTTGCAAATACATCTGGTTCTGCCGGCTAAACTTGTCCGAAATTACAATGTTGATCAGTGCTTCTCCGACCATCGAAATCAAAACAATCTTCCAAAATCTAAAGGAATTAAAGTTGAAAGTATCACGTGGGAGCGAAATACCTTGTCTCCATGTACCAAGCTTGCTCTTGTTGTTTCCAGCTCAGATCTAACCGCGGTTCTAATATTTGTCATAAGTGATGATACGCCGATAGTGATTGAACAGGATAAAGATGGAGTGGGCTCAATTTCGTGGATTCCTGCTGTTCCAAGCGGAGGTGCATACTCCGGATGTACTCAATTATGTGTCTTTTCCGCTCTTGGGCTTGAAGCACGTGTTTATTCATTGGACTGTACTCGAATGTTGTTCACAATCCCAAAACCGTTATTTAATGATATCATCATACGCCCGGGGAAAAGGGATATCTGGTGTGTGGTTGCAACTCCGTATTATGACAAAAACTCGTCGCACCGCTCGATTTTGGCTGACGCAACGGACACATTTCCAGTATTACTCCATTTCCATAATCAAGGTGCCGTAAGTAAGCTTCTCGCGTCCTTGGCTCTTGATTACGATCCTTCGCCCGATTCAAGATTTTTGTGGTCAATTTCCGGAAAGTGGCTCCAATTTTTTGATCCAGGCCTCGACCAATTCTCCTTGAGAATTTATAATTTATTTGCCATACATACTTCTCGGGTGAAGAATGTAACGTCCCATTTGGCCCAGCATACGGTGTCCTACGTTCTGCCGACACCATTTGAAGTACTCCTGTGGAAGTCTATGTGGGGATCACTTCAGGACAACGAAATTGTATTGGCAGTTTCCGCACCACAAGATAAAAGCTTTTGCATACGAGCATATGAGATATCAGAGCTATTGGTTTCCCAGCCCAAATGGATTAACCTCGGCCGCCAACAAAGCTGGTTATACGCACAAGATTTGAAGCGGAACATCATATACAAAAAAGCAGTAGGCGTACCTTCATCCATGCCACAGAAATGGACTACTTTGCAATCGTTTGGAGATCGCTTTTTAGTCGCCACTAGAAACCTAATTGCTTTGATAAGTATGAAAAAAGAGGATCTTTTATCCTTTGATGTTGAGCTTTTGGTATCAGCACCACTGCTGTTTGTTAGTGCACAAGCACTCAATGGTAACGGGTTTATTTTTGCATTTGGTGATCATGTTGCCATCAAGACGACTTCTGGACTAGAGATTCTCGCCACGAGTCGGTATAACTTTTCTGAGGCGCTATTCAAAGAAACCAACAATGCGGTGAATATCACCTTGGTAGAGGAAACACACAGTGGCCCTGTTTGGAGACAATTCACACACAAATTAGCACAGAGCTCATCAGAAACCCCTCAAGTGTCGCTCATGTCACCTTTAGACTACACAGAAGAAAGCTCCAAGGTTGTTGGTCTCATTAAGGATGTGCAATTTAATGAGTTACAACTGAAACGGGAACCTACCGAGCTCTCGGATACATTTCAGGCCAAGCGAAGGTTTGCAGCGAACTGAAACGCTATTTACACCGAAAATTTTTTCAGAACTTTTTCTTTTTTCATCAAAATATCTTCTATTATATGTACAAGATGCTAGTTTACAATGGTCGTAGGACCATGAGATTCAAACAACAGCTCAACTGGACTTTTTCTTGGGAGCACCCTTGTTTCTCTTCTTTCTGTCAGCCACCATCTTCACTCTGTAAGCCTCTTTTGGATCAACCAATTTCAACTCTGGGAACCATTCTTTGAAGTCCTTGAAAGTTGGTGCAGCGTCGTTGACTCCGTACCAAGACGCAACTTCCGGGCCCCTCAAAGGAGCTCGTAACACCTTCGCACCGTTTCTTGCATTGGAAGGATTATAAGTCTCGCCGAAAATTTGAGCGGAGAGCTTCTTGACCTCCTTCAACTGTTGCACATTTATCTTCCGCAAGATCGACATGTTGATGCAAAGTGAACAATTGAAAAATGTTTCGCGGATGTAGCTTCCAACAGGGATGTACGGGTGCAAACATTGAAGGTGTAGATCAATTCCATTAGGTGGGGGACCCGGTGTTTTCAGCCATAATTAGTGTAACATTTCTCTGAAGGGAGATTGCCTAGTAGATTGTGAGTTGCAATCAATAGTCATTAACTTTTTTTGAGTTTTTCTACTTTTTTTAGTTTATCAGTACTGTCACGTCACATCAGCATCGCCCACTCACAGACACATCTACATGCAGGATAATAGATTTAGCACAGCCTTGAAAGAATTATATTTGACATAGGGAGTATGTGAATGGTAAAGGACCGAATTGAATATTGTATTCTTTTCCCCATCCCAAGGTACAACTCTTTGAAAAGAGTTCATAAAAAAAAACCGGTAAAAAATTGGCCCTCAGTAGTCCCTCCAATTCTGTATGGGCCTATGGCTCAGGTGCATCTTTTGTGTCCATATGAAGGAGTATGTATAAATAGGAATACCCGTCCCTAGGCTCCGATATCCACCAGACAATAAGGCTTGTTGAATTCTCGACAACTCTAATCAAGATTCATTGCTCAATTAATATCGCAGGGTAATTTCTTTTCTCAGAGGTCGAATCACCACCAGCCTACCTACCAGACAAGCTTCGTCTCCGCACAAGCTCTATCACAAACCAAGCGAATGAAATGACTTTAGAGAACCCCTTCCAAGATCATGACAGTTCCATCCTTCGACATCGGTCAGTCAGGCAAAACAACGCTGAACAAACTCTCCGATATGTGCCGCAAAGCTCATATGAAAATTTACAAGACGCCTTAGAATATGATCCAGGAAATCTCCAGGAAGAAATGACTTCAGCACTAGGAACTTCCGATCATGACGGAGAATGGATGAGAACACGTAACGTTAACCAAAACACCGCAGGACTGTCTCCAAAGACCACCGACTTTTTGGAGTATCCAGAAGTCAGTACAACGTACGATATTCCCCTAATAACTTTAGATCCTGCTGGCCGTGCAGGCGAAGCTCTGGTTGATCTAGAAGCTGGACTCTATAAACAACAGAAGGAACTAAAGCCAGACGCTTCAGGATCTCCTTCTAAAATTTCGCATTTGATTACCAGAATCTCCGATAGAATTGCTGGTAGTAATAATCCTACTACGCCAACCTCTGAGTCCACACCTAACTTTGAAATGTTTGACAGGTTTCCTGAAGTTAGCTCTAACGTAGACGCTTCGCACAAGCCTGCTAATCTGCGCCGATCGTCAATGATCGACCCATTTGTTGATGTTTCCACGGTGGGAACAAACCACTCGACACATCCATCCTCGAACCACGAGTTTAATAATTTGAATATCAGTGCCCCCACACTACAGTACTCTACATCCGAGCTATATTCTGCTCAATCAGGACCTTCCCTTCTCAGGCCCCAGCTTAACGCGTCGTCGGAATTCTACGATCTATATTTATATGGCAATACATTGGGTTATTTTCTGCCATCGCTGAAATTGAGAATTTGGTGCTACAAGGTAGCAACGCACAAATACTCAAATGCATTTTTATTAGGTGCGCTTATAGCACAGACAATTGTCCTCATCGCGCAGCAATGGAGCTCCTTAGAATCTTTGACGCCGCCCTGGAGTACCATACCGTTAGTGGTCATCAATATCTTTTACGTCTCCGAAATAATGATTAAGGTGATAGCTTTTGGTCTTATTGATGATAGGGCCATGTTTGCTGCTTTGGGATTGGATTACCCCGACAGTTGGTTGAGATACACGGGAATTGGATTTTATGAGAACGCCAAAAACAATTTCTTCTTTTGGGTCAAACCAATTTGGAACAAATTATCAAAAAAAGAGCGTCCTGACTCAAGGAATGAAGCAACAGAGCAGTCAAAATATAACCCATTTACATCTTCAGAAGACTCGAGCTCATCTCCTCAAACCCCAGATATAGAAGTCACACCATTGAATGATGAAGATCTCAATCAAGATATCACTTCTGGAGACACTGACTCTCATAGGGTCGACTCTCATAGGGCACAAGGTGTTTCTTTTCACGATCCTCCTAGTAGATCACCTTCTTTGACCTCTGTGGTGGCCGCTGAGCCTCCGAATATGCATATCCCTGCTGCTAATACATTCCTCAAGTCTAACGATATCCATAAAAAAGTGGACCAAATGAACCTTCATAGAGCATACTTGAAGAACAGTTGGCAACGGTTGGATTTTATATCTACAGTCTCATTTTGGATTTCACTATTCCTATCTTGCTTTTCACCTGACCTCAACCGGAAGTTTATGCTTTTCCGTGCCTTTGGTTGCTTGAGAATATTACGTTTGTGCAACTTGACAACAGGTACTAACATTATTTTGAAAGCATGTTATTCAGCTGTGCCACAGCTCATGGACATCTCTCTCGTGATTGCATGTTTCTGGACAATTTTTGGCATAATCGGGGTCCAGTCATTCAAATCCTCACTCACAAGAACATGCCTTTGGACAAATCCAGACGACCCATCAGAGACATTCAGAAATACAAACCAATTTTGTGGGTCTTACATTGGATTAGATGGCAAACCAAAACCTTATTTGTACCGGGATGGAGAGGCTTCCAACGTCATCAAAGGCTTTCGATGCCCGATGTACTCTGTTTGCCTGAGCGGCGACAATCCAAGCGGAGGCACGGTCAACTTTGATAATATTTTTCAATCGATGCAACTCGTCTTTGTGATCATGTCAATTAATTCGTTCTCAGATCTCATGTATCATTTGATGGATACGGACGATATTGGAGCATCTTTATTCTTTGTGTTCGGTATATTTATTTTGACCATTTGGCTTATGAATATCTTCATTGCCATTATTGTTTCGTCATTCAAGATTGTTCAAATGGAGGAGCAAGAAGACAAGAGACGAAGGGCAGAAAAAAGCAAGCTTTCATTCAAGTCTTGGTTTTTCGATGAAGACCTGCAAAATAAAAAAGTTCGTACGCTACTTCAAGAAAAGAAATGGCTCAGACTATATTATCGGTTCGAATTCACAATTGTTGGATTGATCGCGTCCGATTTGATAATTCAGTGCTTAAGACTGCGAGATATGTCTGACAATTTGTCACACATGCTCTACCGATATGAATTGGTAGTGACAATAATCCTTGCACTCGAAATTATTATTCGTTTTTCATTGTACATGCCGCATTGGAAGGTATTTATTTCTTCAAAGAGGAATTTAATTGATCTATTTCTTGCCGTTATCACCACTGTGATCATCGTTAAAAGGGTAAAGGAGAAGTTGGGTCAGGCATATTACTGGCTTACATTTTTCCAGATTGCAAGGTTTTACCGATTTGTTTTGGCCTTTCAAATTACGCGAGAACTTGTGATGAAGGTCTTAAAGAATATCAAGGCGATTTTCGATTTAACCTTGTTCTACTTCATTTTGTTGCTGCTTGTGAGTGTTATTTTGTCCGTTTATTTCCAAGGCACAGTACCCAAATCTGCTGTCGATGATGTGCAATTCGCAATGAACACATTTTCTAATTCTTTCATCAGTTTATACGTGATAACTTCCACGGAAAACTGGGCCGGCATCATGTATAACCTTCAAGAATACGCTGCATCTACTGCTCAACGTGTGTGTGGATCAATTTTCTTTATAATGTGGTTTGCTATCTCGAATTCTATTTTGATGAATATTTTTATAGCCGTCATTGCGAATGCGTTAGAGGTTTCAGAGGAAGGTAAGAGAAAGCATCAGCTTCAACAATTCATTGATGATATGACAGTCAAACTTGAAACAATTAATGTCAAGTCAGATTGGTTCAATAAAGTGAAAACTAAAATTTTCAAGGCAAATAAGGACAAGAATATGCAAACTGCAGTGACGAATCTTTTATTGAGTGGCAGTGCTGTCAATGACTTCCTCAAGAATGATGAAGGGGATGCTGCTGTAACCATAGAGAAGAAAGAGCAGGTTAACACTAATCCCATGCGTGGCTGGTTATCACGGAGACGCAAGATTTTAAGGCCCTTCTCAGATAACCCTTTCTTCATAAAACGCAAGAAACAAGAACTCCCAGAGGGTGAATTTGATCCCGCCGTCTTTGCAAAGCGAGCTTTGGAAGAGCGCCGGCAAATGATAACACAACAAGACCAGTACTTGAGAGAGAATCCTTCATTTAATACCGTGTTCTACATGCTAGCACCAGGGCATCCTCTTCGTCGAATGTGCCAGAAGATCGTCCCATCAAGTTATGGTGAACGGGTGGATGGAGTGGAACCAAACAAGAAAGTTCAAGAGCTGTTTATTTTATTCATGTTGTTATCGACTATAGGAATTGTTGTCACTGCATGTTACCTTACGCCATTGTTCAGACGGAGTGTTGGCAGTAGTCATGGACAGTGGAACTGGACAACTTATATTGATAGTGTTTTTCTCCTTGTCTTCAGCTTGGAGTTTATCATCAAGATTACTGCTGACGGAATTCTCTATACCCCAAATGGATATTTCCGGTCCCCATGGAATTGGCTTGATTTCTGTGCTTTACTGTCATTATTGATTGAATTTGTTGCCCTAGTCAGGAACGATGGTGATCTTTCCAGAATTGTTCGGGGACTCAAAGCATTGAGAGCATTGAGAATCCTAACCATAAGTGAGACAGCCAAGAATAATTTCCAGTACACAATGATTTCTGGTTTTGGGAAAATCGTTAGTGCAGCAATTATTTCGCTTACTTTGTTATTCCCCTTTTCCATTTGGGGCCTCAACCTTTTCAATGGTCGTCTCGGATATTGCAATGATGGTCTGTCATACGCCAATGATTGTTTCAATGAATACTCAAACACAGTATACGAATGGGAAATTTACAGCCCTCGAGTGTATGTGCAACCTCCTTTGAAGTTGAATCTGTTTGCTTCTGCGTTTTCATCCATGTACCAGATTATTTCTTTGGAAGGATGGACAGATCTTCTTATCAACGTGATGCAGAGTACTGGTGTCGGGACTCCGCAACAAATGTTTTACAATCCGTTCAATGGATTTTTCGTTGTCCTTTTCAATTTCATCAGTATGGTTTTTATTCTTACGTTGTTCGTCTCTGTTATTATTGATAATTATGCCAAGGTTACTGGAAGGGCATACTTAACTGACGAACAAATACAATGGTATCATGTGAAAAAGTTTCTTTCGAAAGTCAAGCCTTCAAAGAGAAGAAATATCGAATCTGAATCGAAGATAAGGAAAATTTCCTATAGAATGACTGTCGAGAAAAACCAGGTCTGGAGATCGGTTTTGAATGTGGTGTTGTTCCTTCATTTCTTAGCCTTGTTATGTGAGACTTATCCTCTGGTCTTCTATGTCGACTTGGTCAGATATTGTGCTTTTATGCTCTGCTCATCTTGCTTCACTATTCATTACATTATGCTCTTAATAGCCCAGGGGTACAAAGTATTCATTTCTAACAAATGGAATATTTTCTCTTTCGCTATTTCTCTCGGTGCATGGATTTTGACTATTCTCGGATTTGCGATTGAGTCAGGAACCGTTTTTACCAACTTTAACAAGTTGTTTTTAGTGGGAATGTTAGCATTTCTTTTTCCACGAAGCGACCGGCTCAATCAACTTCTCAAATTTGCATCAGCATCTCTTTCTCGGCTTGTCTCCTTGATGTTCACATGGTTTGTGATATACTTAGTGTATGCAATTGCTATGAACCAAGTGTTCGGAATGACAAAAATTGGGCCGAATACAACGGGTAATATCAATCTTAGATCCGTCCCCAAGGCCTTAATTTTGCTTTTCAGATGTTCTATGGGTGAGGGCTGGAACTATATCATGGATGATTTTGCTCTAGAGCATCCCTTCTGCACTAACGATGGCTCGTTTGATGATTCTGATTGTGGAAACAAACAGTATGCATATTTGTTATTCATGTCGTGGAATATTATATCCATGTATATTATGATGAATTTGTTTATTTCACTCATTTTGGATAGCTTTAGTTATATCAGTGGAGGAGGAAAATATGCCCATTTGATAAGCAGAAGCGAGATCAGAAATTTCAAGAGATGCTGGGAAAAATTCGATCCGGAAGGAACGGGGTACATTGATCCCAAAAATTTGCCAAAATTGTTGCATAGTTTGAATGGTTCTCTCAGTTTTCACTTTTATCATGGATCACTTAGTATCCCTGAATTATGCTCAAAATGGATCAAGAGGAATAACATCCATGATCCATACGATGTCACAATTAACTACGATTGTATTAATGAGACGGTTGCAAGGATGGATATTGCCAAAATCAGAGAACGAAGAAAACAATATGAACTCTTTATGGAAGAAGCGCTTTTGAACGTGGAGTTACACAACGAACCAGGAATTTCCTTTTCTCGTCTATTGACTCAATTGCCGTTATACAGCTCTTTTGACATGGAACAATGTCTTGTTCTCGTTGATTACTTGGAGCGCAAGCTCTTGTATCAGAAGTTGGAAACACGACTCAAGAGGAAGCGATGCAGAGAATTGATTGATGGTTATGCTTGCCGCTGGAAATACGTTCAAGCAAGGAGAGTAGAAGCTCGCAAATCCAATGCATCCCAGCAATATAGTGCTCATACAGTTAACCCGTTTGAAGATAGCGATGGATTTCTGATCGAGGAGATCTATCAGGCGCCTTAGTTAAAAATCTGTGGAAGTGGCACATCCATGAAAGCTACACATCTATGGACACATCCATGAAAGCTACACATCTATGGACACATTTATGGACACATCTACGGACACATCTACGGACACATCTATGGACACATCTATGGACATATCCATGGACACATCTATGGAAGTTACACATGAAAGCTACACCAAAGTTGGTACATGCCTCAAAATCCAGTTAAACTCATATTTGAATTATTCTGTATATATACTAATCCAATCAAGACTGGAAGGACTAAATGTCAGCCTCAAAAGGAAATTAACTATGGTACACTGTTTATATGCATCGTTACAATTAATCGGTCTTCATGTCGTTCAACCCCAAGTCTTCGTTTTGCTCATGAGTTCTCTCAAAGTCTTCAATAACCATATTTGGATCATTGTCTGGAGCGTAAACGTTTTGAATGTAAGAAGAAGCCAATGGATCTTCCATAATAATGGTGAAGCCAATCTTACCGTGGGCAGCATCTTCCAACTTTGCAAAGAAGGCCGTCCATCTTTGTTTAGTAGCTTCATCCATAGAGTCAGATGTTTGGGTGAACACTCTGGTGTGCAATTCTTCGTAGACTTGAGTCAATAACCCTTCGATGGTTGTGAATCTTCCACCAAGGGTACCTGGAGTCAAATCCAAGTTCAAGTCAGGAACCTTCAAACCACAAGTTTCAGACTTCAAAATGTCTCTCGCCAAATCCTCTGGGTCAGTAACCTTAAGAGTGATCTTTCTACCCTTTGGAGGAATTTCTCCACCGGTCTTAACTTCGTTAGACTTGTAACCACAGTTGTCACAAACAGTGGACATGATGATCACGTCTTTGAAATGAGGAATATTGACAGTCTTCATGTGGGTCTCACATGGCTTGTAACAAGATGAGCAGGTGGCATGGAACGTTTGAACCTCATTGTTAAGATTCTCAATTTCAGAATTATCAGAAGTGAAACCAGTAGATCTAGGGTTCTCTGATTCAAGTGAAGAAGTGACATTTGTGCTGGTAGCAGCCTTCTTCTGTTCCAGCTCAATTTGCTTATGTTTAGCAACATCATCAGCTGAAATCAAACCCAAGAACACATTTTGTTCAGCAGTTCTGTTGTACTCGTACATAGACCATTTGTGTGCGGGCTGGCCCGGAGTATATTCAATCCAAGAGTTTCCTGCTGGGTCATCCACATAGAAGGTCAAAGGCAAGCCTTCGCCATTGAGACATCCCTTCACCTTGGCAATAAAGGCCTCAATCTTCTCATATATCTCAGGTTGAGCTTCCTTTCTTGCCGGTTGGTCGTTGCTCAAGCTCTCAATCATTTCAGAAAGTAAACCTTCTATGTTAGTCAACTGGCCTCTCTCTGGAGGGATCTCAAGTTCCAATTCAGTAAACATACAGGTGGCAGTTTCACTCTTCACCACCTGTCTGCTGAAATCCTCCTTGCTTTCAATTTTGAAGACATAACGAGAACCCTTCTCTGCGATTTGCGCCGCAGGCTGGATCTCTGAATTCTTAAAGCCACAGTGTGGACATTCAAACGACATCACGATGATTTCACGGAAGAACGGAATACGGGTCAAAAGCATTCTTGTGGTTCCGTTCTTGTGGCAGTTCATACACATGGATTCAACTTCTTGCACCGGGTGTCCCTCAACATCAGCAGCACCGGTCTGGGTCACAGAGTTATTCAACTCTTGAGCCTGCTCGCCGACGGTGGCGAATGGGGAGTTGTTTTGGTTTTCTTGTTCAGTCATATCAAGACGAGGTTTTTTGTCTTCTGGTAAATCGGGGTTACCGGTTTGTTCGGGTCTCTTCATGTTTATTAGTGATTGATTTTTTTTTTTGCCTGGTGGGTCCATGCAGGTAGAAGAGGGTAGGGAAATTCGAGAAGGATCCAGCAAAGGCTCAGCAGACAAAGTACATCTGCCCACTTACCAGTCACATTGGTGAGGAAAAAGCAATAAAATGTGAAGAGGGAAGAAGGATGGAAAGGAAAGAAGGATGGAAAGGAAAGAAGGATGGAAAGGAAAGAAGGATGGAAAGGAAAGAAGGCAATCGAATACGACCTTATCTCGTGACAAGTGCATGGATACTTTTCGGTGCTTATTGTGTCTGAAGACATTTTACTAGTGCAACAAAATGCGACATTCTGCGAATACTTGATTGCAAAAATGTCTCCACATAGAATCTATCTACCATAGCGAGTCCATTCACCATAGAGTAGATCACCTTAAAACAGAAGCCAAACAGACATGCACAATAAATTGAACAGATTAAAGCCTAAATTCCCTTTAACCGTTCCGATCTGAGTTTGAGATTATTGCCTTGTCTTACTACCTGAAATATTCCACCTTGAGCCTAATACTCAATCAATTATCACACGGATACTTTTGGTATGATTGTCTTTCTTTAACATATTCACATCACCACCTTCAGGTCTCCAACGTTACATCTGTATCGTCAAGATTACTAATCATATATCTAAACGTGTCGAAACTTTTGTTCCTGGTTCTTCACTGATCATGGGACCGTCCTGCACGCATCGATTATCTAACCTCTTAATAAATCTAGTTCCGATACAAGGTGTAGAGATGAGTAGAAATTACCCGCTAACAATAAAGAAACAATTCCTGAAATAGCTGAATTGCTCCCGTAATCGACCAAAACAGGATGGCTCGCTTTGTTGTCAGCTGCACGGCACCGGAGCCACAGATCCACCACAGAGACCGCGAATTAACCGTTATGCTTACCATCCCGTATCCACAATTAAGTGGTTGTTTGGTTTCGGTTGTCACAGACCAATTTGGTGGTACTTGTTTGCTTCTTCTTCTTATCCTTCATTTTGTCCTTTTAATCTTTTTTTTCTTTGTACATCACTTGACCTTGGCATTGCACGAGACTACTCATCACCAAACTATTGTTATACTGCACGTGCATAGTGCCACTGGCTGCTGCATGCATATAATGCTCAGAATACCACAAGAGAGAAAAAAGCCACACTTTTGAGGGAGTGACCAGATAAACCCATAGCGATATTCCATCGGCTAAGTAGCCACAATTTTAGTTAGGATTATAATTTATTGCCCGTCGTTCCTTCTTTCCGCGCCTGAGTATAACAAGCTACCAAACCCATGGATTTGCACGATTCATGCTTGACTTCTGAAACAAATTCAGATCAGACGACACAAAACCTAAGTGCCATTCTACAGAAAGGCGTTTTGTCTACCAAAACTCTTGCTAAAGAAAACATCGTGATGGAAAATACAGAAGCATTTTCCGAAAATGAGGGCAAAGATTCAAAGGGCCGTTGTTTCAAGGATGGCTTGATACTTACACCATCTCCTGCTATAAGACCCACCGAAGATGTGCTGGTGGTGACTCCGTTCTTAGCAAAACATATAGCAGACCACTCTAATATCCCCAAGGATAACTTTCACAAATTTTGCTATCGGCACAATCCGGATATTGTTTGCAACAAACAGGCAGATGCTGCTAAAATGCGTGAGATCCAGAAGGAGCTTGATACTCTTCCTTCACGCGACCAGGAAGCTATAAGCCACGTTTGGCTGATCTTTTCTGCTGCTCCCCATGCACATCGTACGCTTATCTTGCGTGGGTTGCTCAGTCAATGTTGCTTTCCTCAGCTTTCAACCATTTCTCAGGAAATCAGTCTGCTTATTCGTATAGACTTTATTGCGACTCTTCCTGTTGAGATTTCCTTGAAAATCTTATGTTATTTGGACTGCAAATCGCTTTGTAATGCAGCACAAGTGTCTCGCAGATGGAAAGAATTGGCTGATGATGATCGTGTGTGGCACCACATGTGTGAGCAACACATTGACCGCAAATGCCCTAACTGTGGTTGGGGTTTACCTTTAATGCACATGAAACGGGCACGTGAGAATCATTCCGAAGACGAGCAACATGATGTTAAAAGGAAGAAAACAGAATTGAAGAAACGCCCATGGAAAAGTGTCTACAGTGAACGGTTCCAGCTTGAAAAGAACTGGCGAAATGGGACCTACAAACTTAGTGAGTTCATTGGACACCAGGATGGTGTTACGTGTCTACAGTTCAATCGCAAGTACTTGATTTCAGGATCATATGACGCAACTGTCAAAATCTGGGACATTGAGTCTCGTAAATGCATTAGAACATTGACGGGTCATCAGAAGGGTGCCCGTGCATTAGCATTTGATTCTCAGAAGTTGATTACTGGCGGTTTGGACTCCACCATTAAGGTGTGGAATTATCATACAGGCCAATGTATCTCTACATATCGTGGCCATGATGATGCGGTTTCCAGTGTGGATTTTGCAAACAAAACTATTGTTTCAGGGTCCGCCGACTGTACAGTAAAGGTGTGGCATGTAGATCTGCGGACATGCTATACATTAAGGGGCCATAGTGATTGCATCAACTGCGTTAAGATCCACGTACCATCAAATACAGTCTTTAGTGCATCTGATGATACTATGGTTAAAATGTGGGACTTGAACACCAACGAATGTCTTCGTGTGTTTGGCGGTATTGAAAATAATGGGCATGTTGGTCAAGTCGAGACGGTTATTCCTTTTGTTTACAAATCTGATGACCTATTGACGGACGCCTGTGATAGCGAGAATGAGTCCTCGCCATGTGATGCCGTAAGGCGTGGTAGTCCTGGATCAAGTACGGACTCATCAATGCCACAGGAGTCTGCGATGGACAGCGTGCGTCCTAGAATGGAAGAATTGCCTGAGAATGCCAACTATCCAACTCATCTTTTAACATCGTCATTGGATAATACGATTAAGTTATGGGATGTGAAGACTGGAAAGTGCATTCGTACACAGTTTGGACATATAGAAGGTGTGTGGTCGATCAGTGCAGACACATTTCGGATCGTGAGCGGGGCACACGATCGATTAATTAAGGTATGGGATTTACAAGATGGGAAGTGTTTGCATACCTTTGCCAATAACGCTGGGGTTAGCTGTGTTGGCTTGAGCAGTCACAGTTTTGCAGCAGGTTTAGAAAACGGAACCATCAAGATGTACAACTTTAGCTCTGGGTAAATATGTATTTGGGTAAGAATTGAATTGGGTATTTAGGCACCGGGCCTGTAGATGTTGATTCAGATATGCTCAATGGCGCAACAAGGACGATACCGTAAAAGGAGCATCTGGATCAGTGGTTTTCATCAGCAGCAGCTGTGATGAGTCCCTATTAGATTCGAAAATATCAGAGGGTCCTTCACTCAAAACTAATGTTGCGCTGGACGAATTTGATCCAGATGGAGCAGAGAAAAAGCAATATGAGTCCAACAACTCCTTATATGACATAGTAGTTGGTTTCCGTGTAGGCGACAGAGGTGATGGCAGTGGCACTGGCAGGGGATCAAGTGGAGACAACTCCTCTTCATCGCTGTTGTGCGGTTTCAAGGAAGTTGACGAGCCAGTGCCAGCAAGCTCAGATGATGAAGTCTTCTGATTTTCCTGAGATTCCACATTAGTGGCACCCAGTTTGTCCCCGACATTGTTATTATAGGCACGATATGGGAAGTCGGGGCCGAGGCTCGATAGGAGCGGCGACAGGAGATAAAAGTCGTTACGGTCAAAGTCATCACGGGGAAAGCTACGCAGAGGCAGAGGTGGTGTAGGCAGTTGAGCAGGCGAACCGTCGCGCAGGGCCAGAATGGCGCTGTCTGAATTAATGCGCTTCAAATACAGCGAAGAATACTTCGGCCGGCGCCGCAGAGGATCGGGTCTGGACCGCGCAGTAGGCGGCATAGGTTGAGGATGAGGCGGCGTAGGCGAGCGACGCTCGAGGCGTACAGTGTAATTGGAGCCACCATTGTTATCCCAGTGTTCAACCCCATTCGCTCGAAACCTCAAGCAAAACTGCACCACATATGGACCCTTGCGACTAGGTCTGTGCAAATTTGATAAGTCAATCTTGAAAATGAAGCGGTCATAGCCGTGACGCAGAAGAACAAGAGGAGGATCTGATACATATGACGCTTGTATTTCGGACACACGAGTCCAATTGTCAGTTGTGAACCGAAGCAGAACTGTCTTCTCGTAGGAAAGGTTACGCACCGCCACATGGCCCAACACATAACGCTGGTTAGACAGAACAAACACATGTTCGAGGAAAACAGGCAACTGGCGTACTTCAATCCTTTCGTGATATGACAAGGTTGGAAGGTCTACTGACTCAAGCAGCCAACCATACATTTGATCCTCTGCAGTTGCGTCAAGATCGGAAGCAGACTCAAAGGCAACATCTGCAGGGACTGTATTGCCGTAACGGTCCAAGCCTAGGCGACCGAAACCACCCGTTGTGCCGTCTGTATCTGAACTGGAGTCATCGTCAAGATCTTCCATGTCGTCAATGAGAGAAAACAGCTCTAAAGTTGGGGAGTTCAGTGCCAGGATAGCCGCAGGGCGGTCCTTCTTTTTGAAATATCGTACATCAGCATCACCTCCAAAATGAACTTGTTTGTATGTTGGTGTTGAAGGGAGCGACAACAGACGTCCTCGGTCCTTTAACAGGGGTTTGACGATCTCGCCCAGTTTTTTCCGGACAAGACGATGCATCTCTGAGAGGGCCCCCGAAACAGGCAGTGACGGCAGTGGCAGTCTCGGAGTTGTACTATCACCCGACCCGTTATAAGCATGATTGTCATTATTAGTGCCTTTCGGATTTCTATCAGTATTACTTTTTTCGGTTGCAGACGAAAGGGCATTCAACAACGAATTGCGGCGCGTGGGATCACTGGCCTTGGTGAGTTCCTCTTGAGCTCTCAGGGGTTTGTGCATAAACCTCATCAGTAGAGGTGCATCTTCTTCCAGACTCTGTGACCCCGAGCGGTAAAATGAGGCCTTACGGGAGCCCCTAGCTGTATGAGAGGTGTAGACCGAATTCGAGTCCGGCGAAGGCTTACTCTCATTGTGGGGTGACGAGCAAGAAGTTGAAACGTTCGACTTTGAAGCAGACGATGAATTTGTCGCCAGCAGTTTTATGTCTGAGTCCGAAGGTTTACCAACAGCCATAGATGGCGACGACCGGTGAGAAGCCATGGCGTACCTAGTAATCAGAGAAGACTACTTGAGGTACTAAGGAGTGCGCAAGATCGGCAGATAGCACAATTAAGGGCAGGGGATGGAACAAAGGGGTGGAGAAAAAACACCTGGAGACAAAGATAAAACAGTAGTAAACCCCACTTGACGCGAGAGTTTATCCGTGTCTGTGTTAGTCGCTATGTCAAGAGGGCTTGCTAAGTCCAAGTCAGGAGACACCAGCCGGAGTGCATCGGGCAACGGCAGTTCGGGATGTGGAGCGCGGTGTGCCGGAAGGGTCCACGCAGAAAGTGTAGTAGGGACGCGCGGGCGCAAACAGAATCAGGAATAAGGCCACTGGCATTGGAATTTTTAACTAGCTGGCCCCTTTTCACTTTTATCTTATTCACTTTCAGTTTCATTTTTGTCTCTATTATTTTCTTCTAGTTTTTTATCTTTGTTTCTTTATCTTTGTTTCTTTTACTTTGATTTCTTTATTTGATTTTTTTATTTCTGTTGTCTTTCATTTTTGCTTTTTGCTTTCTTATTTTCGACTGTGGTTTCAGTCATGTCTGCAAGTTTGTTAAATTGTGTGTTGTTACTATTTTAGCTGACACTTTTTGCGGCGATACTATGCAATACTGAGACATAAAGTTTCCCTCACTGATTGAGGCGGATAGCCAATTTAGCCCGCACATCATGATAATCTGAGGCTCAGATTATGCAAATGCTGCGTGAACACTGCGTCGAAGGAAATAATTTCACAGCTACATGCAATTGTTCGACGGGCCCTAGCATTACAATGGCGTATAATGTTACTGAAGCGAATCAGAAAGGAATGTGTTTTCCTGTTCCTGCCCACTTTTATTAGCCCATACTGTATCCTTGCCATGTCCACTATTGGTACTGTGCGGCTCACAAGTATGTTCGCATTGGCTGTTTCGCTCAGTAGTCATGCACTTCGCAGAACATTTCCGATGGGTGCGAGGACCCGAAGGCTTCAATTTTGCACCCACTCAGCTTCTCTGCGCCCTCCCCGCGCTCCACTTTTGTTCATTGGCCCAACACAGCCCTCATTCGATTCTCACACCACCATCATTCTAGGCGTCACGCATGCAAATCAACCCGTTTGGATTCAGTCCGGTATCATAGATTCCTTTCTCTGTTCACGGATTCCCTCCTTTGGCCCGTACGGTCAAATTCTTCCACCAATCCCTGGTTTCAATTTTCGGCGTTTTCGGTTGTCCCTATCTTTGCGCATGTAGGTAGTGCGCACGCGCCTCGTCCTAATCTGTTCAAACGACTTGGCAATCAAAACCTCTCCCAAAACAGAAAATACACGCCTGAAACGAAATTCCATCTTTTGATTTCAAAACAAAACGGCTATCTAAAACCGCTTGGCATTTCTTCTTTCCCTGGATCGTTCACTAGACCCAAACTAAAATTCGCATTCATATCAAATATTGTTTCACGTGACTGCATCATCCTCATCTCCCACGTTCATATCCACACCCGTGCACATGTTGCATCGATAGTCCATTGAGTTTGTATATTCGGCTGACTCTTGTCCTCCTCTTAATGCCCGAACATGGCAGATGCTCACCTGCCATACAAATCGCGCGACCTGAACTCCAGAATGCAAAGAAGAGGGGATGAAGTCCCTCGTGATAGAAAACCTTCCCGGATATCCGCTGACCTAGACGTCATTAGCAAACTCTCACGGTCATCGCAGGAAACGGAGGAGGATGTCTTCTTTCCTATTCACGGGAAAACCCGTCGGGCAGATGATATTGATTTCTCTGAAATTGATATTTTTGTTAAGCAGGAACGCCTCTTTCCAGAAAAGCGTCGCCGCTTCCGTAGCGATAGCTATGGGTCCAAAAGACTGCACCATCTGACATCTGACCTGGAATTTTCGGGCCCCGTTCCTACTCGGTTTACCTTTTTCCATTCAGCGCAGGAAGAAAGTATCCATTCTCCGGACTTGCCTTCTCTTATTCCGCCGGATACATCTGCTACAGACTTTTTTTTAAATGGAGACAGCACGTGGTGGTTGGATTGTACTTGTCCTACTGATACTGAGATGAAGGCGCTTACACGGGCGTTTGGTCTACATCCGTTAACTGCCGAGGATATTCGTATGCAAGAACCTCGAGAGAAGGTGGAGATGTTCCATGAATACTATTTCGTTTCATTCCATACATTTGAGCCTGACCGTGAGTCCGAGGAATTTCTAGAACCCATCCATATGTACTTGGTTGTGTTCCGAGCCGGAGTCTTATCTGTGCACTTCAGTCCAACGTCACATCCTGCCAGTGTCCGTCGACGGATGCGCCAGCTCCGTGACCACATGGCAGTACTGTCTGATTGGATCTGTTATGCACTAATTGATGATATCACTGATGGCTTTGCTCCTGTCATAACTTCCATAGAGTATGAGGCCGAAGCTATAGAGGACTCGGTGTTCATAGTACGTCAGGCAGATTTTGGAGGTATGTTGGCTCGTATTGGCGATTGCCGTCGGACGGTCATGGCGCTAATGAAGCTTTTATCCAATAAAGCAGACGTGATTAAAATGTTTGCCAAACGGTGTCAGGAAGGAGCGTGGGCAGAAAATGCAATGAATGGAGGCGAAAAGATTACGAACCCATGTATCTACCCTCGCATGGAAATCGGACTCTATTTGGGCGACATTCAAGATCACATTGTCACCATGTTCCAAAATCTATCAGCATATGAAAAAATCTTCTCACGATCACAGGCTAACTACTTGGCTCAAATGCAAGTGGAGTCGTTCGACTCCAATTTGGCATTTACAAACATGTTAGAGACTCTTACCATTTTGGGTACCATTCTCGTCCCAATCAATGTGCTTACAGGTTTATTCGGCATGAACGTACGTGTTCCAGGAAAAAACGTGCATAATCTATGGTGGTTCTTTGGCATTGTGATGGCAATTATACTTCTTGGGGTGCTTCTGTTTGCTATTATTAAGGCCTGGACTGCCCGTAATACGAGAAAACGGGAGGAGGATTTTGATGTTCTAATTAACAAGTCCATCAAAAGTGCAGAACTTAAGAAGCGGTCTAAGGCAAGGTCCATCCTTAGTTTACCGAAACTGGAAGTATAATATTTCGACTCATACAAATTTACTAGACGTTCGCAGAAAGATGAAGATATTCTTTCAATAAATATGACAAACCGTGAAAAAAGTTAAAAAAATCTAAGCGATTTGAAGATAGAAAGAATTAAATGTGAAATCAAAAACATAAAAAAAAAAATAGAATAATTTGTATATGCTATTGCCAATTAGGATTTAGAGTAAAAAAATCTCCCGGGGGTGAGTCGAACACCCGATCTCAAGATTACAATTCCATTACAGTCTCGCGCCTTAGCCAGCTTGGCCACCGGGAGGATTTCTGGATGGGAACCGAAAAATGTGTCCCTTAAGGGTGCTACCATCCAACCAATCAGCCATTATTATCAGTTTTACTATCTAAATTCCAACTTATACACATTATTATAGCAGCTACCGAAAGAGTAGCACACAGCACCACCACCGATAACGTAATCTCCAGCTAATTGGGACCCAATAAAGACAGGATGGGAATTCCACGACTCATCATCTAAAGGAACAGCTTTGATAGTTTTTGAGCCAAGGTCTATTTGAAGAATCGTATTCGTTTGGTTGAGAAGCTCATGGCCAACGCCACCAATAATGAATATCTTTGAATCGCTCATTCTAACGGTACACCCAAAACGTTCTAAATAGTCCGATTGTAAAAATGGCTCCACCATAACCGTATGACCTGATAGAGTGAACTTGTACATTGTGGAGCTGAATTCAGGTTTAACCTCATCGATAATGCCACCGAGAATATATCCAACTCTCAAGTTACGATCGAAAGTCAATCCGCAACTCTCCATGCTTGGGATATGACCATGGACAGAAAGTTTCGTAACCTTGAGTTCAGTTGCGTTGGTATCAATCAAATGGAACTTTCCATTCGAAAATATCAAAGCAATACCAGGAGCAACACATACAGCAGAATGACGACTCATTAGTTCACCAGAGAAAAAACCTAATTCTGTCCATTTCTTAAGCTCCTCGTTAAAGAGCCAAATATCATCAAACTTTTGTCCTGGGCGTGTCCTGCCTCCTGCTAAAAGAAGGTTGCCGTTTTCTAGATTCGTAAGGCTGTGTGCCATCCTAGCAGAAGGCTGCATGTCCAGAATGATCAAAGACATAGAGCCATCACGTATGTAGTTAAATGCACCGGATCTGGATTGTCCTGAGCCTCCATGGAGATATATCGTTTCGCTCGTAGCACATGCTGCGGGGAACTTTAGTTCTATTGGTGTTGAAAGAGTTTGCTTCTGCATGGTTAGCAGCATGGAATGCTCTAATGGGGGTAACTGTTGCAGCTCTTTAAAAATCTTGTGAGATGAGTTTGTGGCATGAATGATCACGTAATGTTGACAGAAAACAATAAACTCTTCCCATTCATCAAAGTCTTCCACTGAAGCAACTTTCTTTCTTCTTTCCTCGGGCACAAGTTGACACCAGGCCTCAAATAAGTCTATAATCTCGGTTGTTGGATAATATTCAAGAAACCTATCTGCCTGCTTCTGCTTTGTGGAGTAAGTTTCCACACATTGAAGGGGAGACCCTAGGTGACTAAAGTGGTACAACATCTTCTCAGCAAAGAAATGGCGAGAGCCAGACGGCATGATTTGCTCAAGAACCACATGATGAGAGTTTGGCACTTGAGAGGAAATATCAACCACAGGGTTTGCATGTTCTGGTTTCATATAAGCCAATGAGACTTCGGCAATAAAGATCGTGGCCCCCGCCTGGCTGAACATGGACTCAGTTTGCGTGCGGTAAAGAATTGTGTTTTTCAAATCACAGCCAACAAGTTTGTATGACTCTGTCGCCATGACCACACCTTGACTACGAAGACTGGTATCCACCTCAATTTCGGGTCCCACAACGTCCAAAATTTTGGGTGACTGACGAATCATGGACAATTTCCGCAGCACAAGCTCAGGATAATCAAAATCGTAAAACTCAAGATCTGTTGAGGAGCCTGAAAGAAGCTGAAAGGGAAGAGGATCAAAACCACATCCCAAATTGACCACACGAATCTTTTGGCCAGGATACTGAGCAACAATGCGTGAGATGACTTGCTTGATACTTTCCATTCTGATCCAATATCCTCTGTTGATCGCAGGTGACCGCCTTTTCCCTTTAGGGACAAAATAATGGAACCAAGGAGCCACGCCTGGATCCACTATTGGGTCATATATCATTTCAACAGATCTTTTGGACACGATCGACAGATTATTGGTTCCTTGGACTTGAGAATCATGGTACTGTTTTTTGCGGCGGTCCTTTTCGATTTTGCGGCGGTTATTTGCAAGAACTGAGGGATCGGTGTTCTTGTGCTTCTTAGTGTCTTTGCCGGCCCCATTTTGGGTCGGTTTCTCTTCACCGGCACTCATAAATAACGATGGTAACTGCTTATTGAAAATCTTAGTGCATCGCGCCGTTTTTCGCAGTCTGACATCTCATGGGACTTACGTCACCGCCCATATTGACATCCATTAAAGAGTAGACACGGCATATAAAGAGCATAGAATCCTGCCATTACTTCAAGAAAACAATTTTTGAAAAGTTAAGCAAATTAAACGAATTACACCCTGCGTGAATTATGCTAAATATCTCTTGTCATAGTCACTGCTATAATATAGCCCGTTGCACTACACTCTATTGGTAATATACATTTAAACTCACCCCAGGTGAGCATAGGTTCCCACAATTTCAAATAGCATGCTTGAATGCTTTCTTCAATTCTGCGTCAGCCTGGTCGGTTGTCACGTGCTGGCAACTTTGTAAGTACCGGGCAGCAGCCAACGTCAACTTCATATCTCTCAACGATGCCTCTTGTACTGCGGCGTCTTCCATCTCCACATCCTCATTGGTTTGGTTTACAGCTGGTCCATTCTGAAGGCCATCTCCACATTTGATCCATATACGTCCATTGATTCCAATGGCAATCTCAAAAGCATATTTTGCAGCAAGCTTCTCCAAGAATACACATTTCTTGTTGAAGAGCAATTCACGGGCAAAGTTCAAATTAACTTCAAAGATATATCCGGACTCGTCAAGTAAACCAAAGCCCCCCTCCTTGCCTGTTTCGGGATCTATGCACTCAAGCTCGGTGTCTGCTTCCGTAACTGCATCGCTAACTCTTGCATAGACAGCCTGATCAACCTTCAAATTTGGTCTGTTTTTTTTCGTGGCATTTGGAAAAGCCATCATAGAAAGCTGGACTTGAGCCGAATAAGGTTGAAGCAGAACCTTGAAAAAGTCGCCATAAACTCCAGTAATGAACCCAATCACATAATCATTTACCTGAGGAATGTATCGCTTGGAATTGGAGTCCACATACAAAAGTTTCTCTGTGGATTTCTTGCTGGCGGCTACTGATTTTAGATAGCCTGCTTGCTGAGGAATAATTTCTTGTGACTTTGGAAACTTATAAATCCCTGGCCCAATAATGATTTGGGACTCGCCTTGTAACTCGGACTTCAAGGAATCACCCGGTAATATGATCTTGCTCATGTCACAAGAATGATGTAGCTTGTGTGCGATGAGAAGAACTGGACTTAACCTTGTATTATTGATTATATGCAGTATTACAAATATGAAAGATTATCTGTTGACGGTTAGTGCAACGGTCATTAGTAGAAATTATTATTAGGTGTAGTTAGAAGTATAGACCAGATACCTCTGCAGATTATTACACAAGTTCTCGTAAAAGTTTGTGACGATCCTTGAAATAGTTCACAAGTAGTTGAGGATCAAGCTCGTCATCACGAATTTTGCGCCTAACATCTGAAGGAACATAGTCCTGCTTGCATGACAAAGTTTTTGCCAGGAATTCCATTGGGACAGATAGATCAAATAAATCCAAATAACTAGGCTGGTGCATGTTACTTGTATTACTTTCAAAGTCGTTTTCTCGAGTATAAATTGCTGTGACAGTCGGATCCTTCATTAACAGGTCAAAATGGCTGTGGATTGTTTTAGCATAATGCTCTGGTCTTATAGCGTGTTTAAAATTTTGCACTGATATTTCCAAAGCATTTTTGATTTGTCGACTGGCGAGGGTAGGCTGTGAAAGTTCACCGGTGAATGTTTTTAGAATGATATTTTCAAGATGGATATCAAACCTTCTCTCGAAAAATGCTCTAGTTCTTAAGCAGTATACCTGGACTCGCCACAAATACTCGGCAATATCAATATCAGGATGATAATAAGTTCCCGAGTAGTTGCGAGGGTTTGGTTTTATCTCTTCTTCGGTGAACGAGATTCGCTCGTCCAAACAGTAAAAACCTTTAGAAAAAATGTATCTTGCGGCAGGCCAAATCGCCTCCAACGAAATGCTGATGGTGTGTTTGATCAAATTAAGGGTTTTGCAAAAATCAGTGTACGGACCGGGGATTTGGTGGTGCATTAAAACATCAATCGGGCTAACGAGATACCAATTTTGCATCGCATTGTACATAATTTTTGGTGGGTATGACGTAACAAGGTGCTCGTTTCGCGTCATGTAAATCATGTCAAGAACATAATTGTCCAAAAAGCCTAGGATTTGCAAGTAATATGTGTGGAGCAGTTTGATGTACTGTAGATGAAGCGGGTGCGACGTATGCGAAAGAATATGGTTGAAAATGAAGCCCAAGCTCTGCAAAATTTCCCTAAATTCAAATAGAAATTTCGGTTCATACGACGGAATATGAATGAAGATGAAGTTTCTCTTTAAGACTTGCATCATCGAACTGAGACAATTGCTAGTATGAGTCTTGGGCAAATAGTTTATGTCAATGAAATGAGTTCGGGGGAATGCGAGAGGCATTTCAAGCACAGCTTTCTTTGGAAAGTTAAGCAACATCAGGGTATTTATATGGAGCCAAGAAGCTACCACGATAATTGATTTCTGCTCAAACAACTGGATTGTGTTGAAAGGGTCATGTGGCATCTTCTGTAGTTCCTTCATGGTTTGGGACACTTCATCCTTGCCCCTTTCAGTTTCATGGTAAGCTCTAGCCTCAAGGTGGTTTGTTAAGGCTTGCGAATAGTACGGAGAATTAAGAGCACGGGCCTGGCGATTAGAGTTCAATAGTATTGCCCAGCCGAGACGAGCCAAACAGCGAAGAAAAATGAGTTCCGAATTCGTCCGCTTACGAAAACTGAGACGTAAGTGCCACGACACGAACAACAGAATGAGCAGGGATTTCTGAGGGGAGTGACTTTTTAAGGAAGGTAATTTTCTAAATGTCTTGAAACACTTGCGGAAACGTGGGAGTGCGTGGGAAGGCATGTTTTCCAGACTCTCATATTCTAAGCTGGATCGGCGAGTTATGCCACTGGTATACTCCTTATGGAAGTCAGAAACATAAGTGTTGCGGAACTGAAATCGGATAGATGGTAACGACGGGAATGGCTGGTCAAACTTACTGAACTCAAAGCAAAATTCCAATGTGCTTTCTGGACCGCTATTAGCTGTTAGTTGAGGAACGGGGTGCAGTTCCTGTGCTGAAGAACGGCCAGCATTTGTTGGAAGACGGAACTCCTCAGTGATGAGTTTATTTTGTGAATCTCGCAAGGAATGTGTGAGCTTCATACGGTTTATTTCAGCTATTGTTAGTGACAAATACGAGCACGACTCCTTCTTTGCTCTAGTACAATTCTCGCATTGTGGTAGTGATTCATCACAGCGGATCTTCTTGCGTTTACAGTTGGAACATCCGAGTTTAGAGTTTGTATGTTTTCTGCGTGTTACTGCTCGCACTGATTTGGGCATGTTAGCCGGTGGCGTCAATGTAGCCCTGATTGTTCGTCCTGTTTGTTTGACTTTGGGTGATAGTCTGATGTTCAGGTGTTTGTTTTGTTAGCCACCAAAGACAAGGTCCCACGCCGATGTATTGATTGTATTCCTGTCGTTCGAGTAATGTATGTTCCCGTTTAATGTACTAGAGCCTTTCCATGGCAATATTTTAGAACGAATGAACGACTGATGTGGAAGAAATCTTAATGCAGACAAACGCCTTCTGGTATACATTAGCCGTGCCGCACATCGAATTGAATTGCGCGCAGATGCTACTATTTTAAAGAAAACCGCACAAGTGCGCCGCCACAGGGCCGGAAGGACAGAAGGGGCTGGTGAACGAAGCGTTGTTGATTTTGAAAAACACGCTTCTTCTTCAATAAACGGTATTTTTTTTTAAAAAAAAAAAAAAAAGAGAACTGCCATCGACACAGAATCGGGGAAGTCCGTGGACAAAAATAGCTGTGCAGGTGTAACTTTTAAAGATCATTTAGTCTCTGACGGGTTAGGTGAATCTATCTGACACAATAAAGTTATCTCCGTGGAGATCTACGCTGGTAGTTTATTTTTAACTCCGCTCTACCAAATGAGGGATTCTTGGGAGTGCTGTCGCATTGTGGTGCAACAAAATCGGAGGATTATCAAATGGCCTGTTGCAACAGAACATGCCGAAGGCATCAGGTGCAGACACGAACATAGGCACTGGGACTATGGCATTTGGCATGGAACCTGCCATACCTAAAATAAGGCGCAGTAGCTGCAGAATATGCAGTTCGGAAGCAGAGTATCTGCTGTGATCCGTTCCATATGCAATGCCGTACCACAGTATGTAGAGCTGGCCGTTTTTGGATCGCGGCGTCGCGGCGTCGATCTCGGATTAGGTTCCCTATTCAGTTCGAAATTTTTCTTAATCACTCTTTGGTATGAGCACCCGCACGCCGAGTTTCTTTGAGCGCTACTACATTTGCCGTGACACATGTGGATTGCTCAATCGAGGCTTTAACTTGTCTGCGTCACTTAATAGGCCTGTCACAGACATCCAGTTGGCCACAGCTTTACGTACATTGATATCACAGCACCCGCATTTTCTATTAGGCGCGCGCCGTGACAACAGTAGATGTACAACAGAAGACAGAGAAACTGACCCATTCCAGAACGGCGATGACGCTCGCATAGCTGCTGATGCTGCTGCCAATGGTAAAAACTATAGTGTTGTACTTATAGACCGTTTAGTGTTTTCTGATGTGGTGCGACATTCAGAGACGCCTACGCTAAACGAAAAGGAGTTGGCCCGCCTCGCGTCAGTTCGCGTTCCCTGTAGCGACAAGACTCCGTCGTGGTACCTCAACGTGTTAACTGAATCTGTCCTGGGGCGGCAGTATCTCACATTCGCGTGCAATCACGTTTTTTTCGACGGACGGTCCTCGGTCCATTTCTTCGAAGACCTTGTGAGTGCGCTCGCTCAGGACGAAGTCAACAATACAGATCTGGGAAGTGCGTCTGCTGGTGACATTCTGCAGTTTGTGCTATTTGACTCTAGTATGGATTCGGCCATTTTGCCTCCTTCTAGTGTCGATGTAGTCGATTTGTACGAATCGCCATGGTGGTACAAGTTGGCGGTGTGTGCCAGGGTCTTTATTATGGGCCCCGTGAAAGCTTGGTGGGGCAGAATAGCGCGCTCAATGTGGGGTAGTGCACTTTCATCCAAGACGTCGTTTTCTATTCCCGAAAGCACAAACTTGCTTACACATGATGGGCAAAATGATGGTTGTTCTGATGTGTCCACTCACAACAAAAGTGTTTTCTGCCTAATCAATGTTCCTCCGGCTCAGGTGGCGAAGTTGTTGTCTTCTTGCAAGGAACGTGGTGTTACATTGACTCCTCATCTTGCGGCGTGCGCACACGATGCCCTCAGTCGCAGTTTCCCAATTCGCCCTGCACCGTCGACTTTCTCATACCATCTCATTGTGTGTGGTCGCCGTTACTATCCGGAGCTTAAGGAGGCAACGCGCTACGGGCTCTACGTGTCTCCGGTGGATTATGATGTTCTGGCAACCATGTCACAGGATGAGGCCGGGGCTGAGATTGCGCAGGAGTTAGCAAAAGGTGTCAAGGCTCGCACATGTTTCTGGCTTACAGGGCTACTTGCCATAGTCAACATTTGGCAGTTCTTGGCTGAACTGCTGAAGAAGAAAAAAAAGAAAACACTCGAAGTGTCCAATCTTGGAGCCGTGAAAATTGAGGCCGGCACTTGGGCGGTCGATGACTTGGTGTTTAGTCAGGGTGTGTCGCTGACCTATTTCTCATTATCGGTTTGCAGTACGCCAGCCGGCGGTCTCAATGTGGTGGTGGCCGCGCACAATTCCGTGGCCCTATGGGATGGTGGTGCTGCTTGGCGCGCCTTCTGTCTGCAGTTACTGAACAAATTCAACGGTAGCAATTAAAAAGGGCGCCTTTGACTAAAAAGGGCGCCTTTGACTCAAGCCTTCGAAATACCCACACTAGAACGAAATCACCATAGTCAAATCGGTTTCTACTGCCGCACGCCACTTTCATTACGTTTGTTCATCGATCGAGACTTTTCCTATTTTTCTAGAGAATAGTCTTTTCTTGGAGGATACTTCTTATGCTGCCAAGGAATTGATAGAGATGAAAAAAGATGAAAAGAAAAAAATAAAAGATAAAAGAGATGAGAAAGATGAAGAAATGAAATAAAAAGACAATATAAACCCGTACTACGGAAGTCTAACCAGGCGCAGAACCAGAGGACACTCATCTAAAGCACCAATTAATGTTCCGGATTGCTCGGCACGAGAATAAAAAGTGTCTGCTCCGATAAAAAGACTTGATTACTTGCATTCTTGCACGTGTCTTTGCACACCTGTGCCCCACAGATAATGTCTAGTGACATGCAAACGATTCTTCAGTTGCGTAGTGCGAAAAATGGTTAACTCTGCTGGCTAAGACGAGTGACTTAGTTTGTATTTCTGATTGTGTATTTATATTACCCTCCTACATTATACGCCCAAAATCTCTTGACAATTTGCATTTGATACTGTCTTCTCTATTGTGCTCGTGCTTTCTCACCAAAGCACCTTCCATTTAGTCCTGCAGATGACCTAATGGTGCCGCCCACATGGACCCACGTGTGTCTGATAACGAGTGCTGCACTAAATTGCAGCTTGGCAGATAATTAGCCGCACAAGACCATGTGGCCATAATCTCCTCGTGTGACAGATAAAAGTCCCTGCACCATCAAACAAATACACGTTGATGGGCAAAACGTGGGAAAAACGTGCATTGGAACTGACGGGTTTTATTGTGTTTTCTTTTTTTTTTTCTTTTTGTTAATCATTTTCACAATTTACTTCTCATTATATTACCCGTTAATAACACCCACTGCCGCATATATATAACCAAGGGTTTTCTTTTTGTTAGAGCGATTTTGTCTTTGAGTATATTAGAAATCTGACCAAGTGGTCACTACTGATTTCCCTATCATTTTACTTCGTGTGACTCAGTCTGGTCCTACTTTCTGTGCGTCTTATTGCGTTCACATTCAAAACCATTTCAAAATGCAACTTCCTCCTCCTCCATTACTTAAAACCACAATCATCCAGTTGAATAAGGATATTGATCCCGAAGATAATAATTATGAGATTCTCACTAATGGTTTCTCCTCGGCTGAGCCTGTTTCTTCTGCTTCTTCCAATTCATTCTGCGAAGAACAACCGCGAAAGAAGCGCAGAAGATCATCCTCATTTGTTGATGATGAAGAGATTGCAAAGAGACGTTATGAGACAAAGCAACTCCATTCCATAATAGAGAAGCGCCGCCGCATAAAGATCAACCGGGAATTCGAAGCTCTTAAATACCTTATCCCGGCGTGCAGAACAACTGACAATTCCTCCAAAAGAGGAGCTGCTAATAACAACGGCAGTAAGATCGACGGTATGTACAAATTGACCATTCTCAAGGCAGCCGTTGAGTACATTTTGTACTTGCACCAGATTATTCGCGAGCAACATAACGTTTTGGGCAAAGTGCTGGACACTTATGCCTACGATGCCCGCTTCTGCGACACACAACTTGACGTCAACCAGTATCGGAACATCGACCAAGAGTTCGATTTTGCAAAACTCGCTGCGTCTGCTCCACAAATGTCCATGTCAGTGTCACAAAAATCAAACTTTGATCCAGTCATTGAGCTGGACGAAACTCATCCTCAAGAAAGTGTGGAACAAATCAAGGCGCCTGGTCCTCACCCAAGAGCTAAGTCTGATACTCTTGCCCTTCCTGATCGCAAACAGCTTCCAAGTCCTGATGTCACTCCTGATATGGCTCCAATACTCTCGCTTTTGAATAAATATTCTGGCGACACAGAGCAAATGCAATTAATGGTACACCACCTTCAAAAATTCGAGCGTATGACGGACCCTCAAATAATGCAATCAAGTAATTCAAACTCAAATGTTAGCAATTCAGAGGCGGCGCTGAAGTATAACATCGATGCATTGAATAGGACCTTTCTGTTTGAGGTTTCCCGCAAGAACTCGGGGTCGATATCCTCAAATACCTCACCATTCACTATGCCAATCAAATCTCAAGTTAAGAGAAATGCGTTTCATCTCCCTGACCCAGCACTCTCAGACAAGGACAAAGGATTGCTGACGAGTACAAGCAGAGAAGAAAGTTCAACCCCGGATGACCTTGAAATGCCTGCCACTGGTGGTATGGTTTTTCCCAAAAAGATGTACTTCAAAAGTAAAGTACCACCCTCAAATATCATAGGACATGTTGGTGCGCGATTTAGTGATCTTGCAGAAGGTGAGCGCTTGGAGGATGCTTCACATGCATTATTGACACTTCGAAAGCCAAGTATTGAAAAGCTTTTAAACTAGAGATCAGGGATGAAAGAAAATATTAATTAGAGGCCGACGTTTCTTTCCTTATACAAGAAAAAATATCAAGAAAAACATCACACACAAGTCTATAGTTCATGACTTTGTATAAAGCAATGCTATAATTAATGCTGGGATTGTTAAGATAACTTGCCAGACTCCTTTAACCACTCCACGTACTCGTCTATTATGCTTGGCCATGCACTCATCTCATCATAAGACGAAAACAGTTCAGGATCAGGGACTATCACGCTGACACAGAATTTGTACCACATGTTCCAGGTGTCCTTACTAATATTGCGTTGGTTTTCAGTAACAAACGAACACCACTGATCCAAACGAGCACTATCCACGTGAACAAGGAGCATTTTCCAGTATAGTATGGCTTCCTCGTATCCAATTGTACGTATTCTTGTGTCAGAACCACGGACAAAGTCAAACACGTATTGGTATAGTTTTTCAAATTCAGGAGGAGATGCAAGAATTGTCGCATGACGAGAAACAATGTACTTTTTCATTTCGGACACGGTATTGATATGGAGCAGACTCCATACAGAGACAAAGTCTTCCTGTGTAAATTCTCCGGTTTGTGGAGACTTTAGTTGGTAAGCAAGCGTCAAACATACCGGGTCTTCAGGATCTAGGTCCATGTCAGCCAAATAAGCCAATGTTCCATCAATCAGGATAATGCTAGGGTTCTCAGGATCACGGTATTTCGCAAAAATTTCCTGGACTTTCTTATCAGGGACCACTGAGGCATTTGAGGAATTCGAGTCAAAGAATCCGTCTATGGCATTCTGCAAATTCCATCGGTGTTTCTCCAAATGAAGAGATGCCTGTGCATCCAGAGCGTTCGTTATGCTGCGAAACTGATTCTTGAGCACACTTTTAGACTATTGGTTAGAGTCGGACCGAAATCAGATGTGGCTGACTGACAACGTACCATTTTTCCGTGTGGAAAAGAGGAGGAGTATACTGGAGTAGAGGAGAATTGATGGTGCGCGCCAGGTGAAGCACGAGCGACTCAAATAACAACTATGAGCGCCTGTTATCATACACAACCGCCGCCTCTTTCACATCCAATGAATGTTCCTTTCTTCACAAATGTTTTATTAAATGATGTCGTTGCTTTCCCAACACAAGCAATGGTAAGCTCATGTACTGGTTTAAAGCAGAGCTGGATGTCTTATCCTTAGGGCGTGTGGCGTAGTTGGTAGCGCGTTCGCTTAGCATGCGAAAGGTCTCCGGTTCGACTCCGGACTCGTCCATTTTTTTTTTAATATTGATTGTGTTGAATCTAGTTTTTAAACCTCTGCAGCTTAGTATATTCTTATTAGTGATTTCAATGTCACAAATCTGTCATGAGAGGTGAAACCGTCGTTAGGAAGCGAGGCCGGAACCTGCGCACAAGCGCGCCAATATCTCATATAAACACCCACTGGATTTGCATATCGGATCGCTTCGATTCTTTAATTGCAGTTTTGTGATCCTTTCTTCCCCTCTGCTGTTTATTAAATCAAATCCTCAGTTTGAGATTTTTGGAAATCATTATCGTTTTCAATCTGGAACAAATTTTTCCCCTTCTATTTCACCAACCTTAATTCCAGTGGTTGATCCCTCATTGATGAGTCCAAATTTATCTGATTCTTTTTTCTTTCCTTTCAATTTCGATTTATGAAATCGGTCCCAATAACTGCGACGGTAATTGCCCAGGAAATTCAGTTCCCAGAGCTTTCTGGGTTACAGCCTAATTCAGATGCTGAGAACGATATTGATCTCCTTCTACATTGGCTCGATCCTGGATATCCTCCTGCTAATCATGGTCTGTCAGTAGAATCCCCTCTGCCTAGAACTCGAGCAGCTGCTCGTCGGTGTCTACAAGATGGTTTAGCACAACAACAGTTTGTACGGCTTTGGCTCAACTCGGTACGGGCGCTGCTACAGGCCAACCTCCTTCCATTGATTCAACAAGGTCCTCTCAAGCAGGCTGTATCCGAGGCTGCTCGTTCACAGAGCTATTACATACAAAAAGCACAACAGTTGCTGCTTCCGCTGCCTGTGCTTTCTGAGTTTCGAAATGGGCTCAGGGCCATGTACGCTGCATACTTTGCCCTGTCGTCGGCGGACAACAAGCTAGCGGCAGAATTGCAGCATATCAGTAATCATCAGCTTGTACGCCAATTGGTAGCCCTTGACTTGACCGAACCTATGCAAACAGCAGCCGTCGCCATGTGTGTGGAACATATCCACAAACACGTGAATCAAGAATGCGAGCATCAATGGAGCGTTCCCGTTACTACGAGCCTTGAGCAATGGATTCATCAAGCCATGATTCTGGCGCACGCGGCTGTTAAACTTGAGCCCGCATTCTCCCCAAACCAGCAATCTCATAGAACCAAAACCTTAGCTGACCTCCATCATGATTATTTACTAGAAAACTCGAATGACCTGGACGACATGAATGGTAGGCGTTGCTCTACGCTGGTGAATGAAGAGGCAAATGATTCACTGCCATTTTTATTTCTTCGAGCTGTGGCACCTTCTGGATCTACTCCGGAATTAGTCTCTGCTCTCATCCAGACTGCGCGTTCAGAGTTGGTGGCCCTTCGTATTCGCGAGATATTTTCTATGGTTACGGAATACCCTGCAAGTCGTATTGCCCTTGCTGAACTTCATCAGTGCTTGGGCTTAGTGGAAGGTGCTCGTACTGCATTGGTGGACGAGTTTATCAACGCTTGTGCAAAGCATCTCCTACATCTGGGTACTACCACCGCTGCAGTTGTATTGGCGTACATTCGGACCATTCGTTCCTTTCTCGTTGTTGATCCATCAGGTGTACTTTTAGACAAGGTGGCTAGACCAATTCGCCGATACTTGCGAGCACGCGCAGACTTGGTACCGCAGCTTGCCCTTGGAATGTTGGCAGGTGAAGTATCATCTTCTGAAGAGAACGCAAATGTGAATACCGCACTTGCTGAATTAGGCTGCGAACTACGTCATGGTCCACCAACTCCAACCTCTTTTGACGACCTATCAGACCTTCGATGGGTTCCTGATCCGATCGATGCTTTGCCGGATTTCCAGAAAGGAAAGGCTGCCGATGTGGTTGAAGCTGTGGTTTCTGTCCTAGCCCTGCCAACAGTGCTCGTGGAAGAACTTACAAGAATTTTGGGTGATCGATTGTTGCGAAGGGCTTCTGAGGATGTGGCCAATGAAGTGGTTCAGTCTGCCCATCTACTTAAGGCGCGCTTTGGCGCCAGCGAATTCGCTACATTAGATGTGATGGTACGTGATGTGGCAGAGAGCACCTCCATCGATTCTGCTACCCAATGTGGACCTCTACATTTGACTATACTTTCTAAGTTGTATTGGACATCTGCAGGAGATGCCTTAGCTTCCCCTTCAAATTTCACTGTACCTGTCCAATCCTTGGTGGAGAGTTACTGTGACAAGTATGCTTCACAAAGACCTGGCCGAGGTCTCACCTTGGTGCCAGAATTGGGTTCTGTCTCTTTAGACATCTGCTTTGCATCTGGAACGCGCCTGTTTACGGTTACTCCAGCTCAGGCAACGGTGATTCACCAATTTCATGATACGAATGCTCTGCTCACTTCCGAAGTTATCGCGTCAGCAACGCGTATGCCTTCTTATGTTGCATCGTCTGCTCTATCATTTTGGGTTACACAAGGAGTATTGATTGAAAGCGCAGGCGCCTACCAAGCAGTGGAGTGATTCTCTTTAAATTGATATAGAGGAAACGTACCACGAAACCGCATAAATGTACATAGCATCCACATCATAAAATTACATCTTAGAGAATACTATCCCTTTCTACATCATGTGTAACCAATCTCCATTCCATAGCTAATTGATGTTCCCATTGACTGCCTTGGCAATTTCTACTCCCGACACCTTCAGGTTGTAAGCAGAGCTTGGTTGCCATTTACGCATTGCACGAATCTCATCCATGGCATGACCTGGTACCCTGATATTCCAATTCCGTTCAAGATGTAATTGCACATCACGCACATCCACGGAATCTGTTTTACGGTGTTTTGCCAAACGGCATGCAAACAGCGTTACTGATGATACAAACTCATCGGCAAGATCCAAAAGAATCTCCTCCACGTCTCCATCAATTGTCGTCTTCCCATCACCATCATCCGCGCCCATAGTGTTCACTAATTCTGTCAATTTACGCTTGGTGAGTACGCGGCCACCATTATCGGGGATTGGTCCACTGGATGCCATATCAAAAGTAGGCATACGCATCACAGCAGGCATTCCCATAATTTGCCCCAAACCTGATGCGCTTCCTCCCGTAAGGGTAGGTCGCATATTATTTGCACCAGGTTTCAAAGTTACTGGCGTAGAAGGTTTGACATTAATGGTCGACAGAATCGGCATTGAAGGGACACTTGGTTTTGTAATTCCAGCCAAGTTGAATCCTGGAACGGTGGCTTCTTTTGTCACCGGCGAAGTACTACGACCCTTGGCAGAATCTGCCGCACCAGGCGCCAAACCAGTAGTAGATCCTGGGCCACTTGGAGCAGGCACAGGTGTGCCTGCCATACTGTTTACCTGACCTGTTCCTCCTCTAACGCCTGCAGAAACACCAGCAGGTGCACCGGAAACGTTTGGAGAATTCGAAGGACCCGCGCTTGCATTGGGAGCACCAATTGACAGTGAAACGGAAGCTGGGATACTTGCGCCAGTGTTGGCTGTTACTCCAGTATTGTTAGCTGTACCAGGAGCTGGTGACGAAGCAAGAGGTGATTGTTGTGGTGAACCAGCCCGCGCTTGCTCCATGAGCTGGTTACGCATGTAAAGAGCGAATTTGGAGTACTGCCCATACTTCAATTTGAGCTCACTGAGTTGTGTTTCAATCTGACCTGCCTCCTCGTTCGTCATATCTGGGCGCTTACTTGTTTCGAGAGCACGTATCTTACGCTCCAAATCTTGAAGTCTCGCCCGAACCTGATTGTACTTCTCTGTTGTTACTGCTGCTGCACCAGCACGTGCTGTAGATTCAGAACTTCCCATGCTACCAGGTGGTGCAGTGCTGGAAAACGATTTTAGAGGGACTTGTTGTCCTCCGCCAGGAACACCTCCTAAATTGGGCGTATTTGCTACTTGCGGTTGATTCATCGTAGTTGAACCAATCACAGAGGAGCTTGAAGGTCCTGTATTTGCTCCCCTTGGAACAGCTTGAGTATTTGCAGTTTGATTAGCCCCACCGGTACGAGCTGCCGCCTTTTGTTGCTGCTGATAATTAACCAACACCTGCTTTATTTGATTTGCCTTGGTGTAGTGCTGGCGCGCTTTAGCCGTATCAGCACCTGCAGCTTTGGCCTGAGCAAGCTCCTCCTTCAATGCATCTAAAAGCCTAGTTACATCAGCAGGTTGGATCCGCTGGATCATATTCTGTGCTTGCAGACTCATAGAGAAGTAGGAAGTGTTCGTTGTTTTCCATTTCAGTAATGTGGTGCGGTGTACGGGTGTGCGACATTTGGCTGTCCTCAATCAGGTACCATATGTGTATCATTCTAGTTCTGATACCCGGTCATAATCTACGGTATTGGAATGGCCCAATCTATTACGTCAATTCTTTCATATAGTGATATTTTTCTATAAAGAAAATTTTGCAATAAATGAGCGCTTCGCATCCCTCGTGTACGACTGCGAAAGTACAGGTCTCGCTCTGGCAGAAGTAGTAGAAAGTACGATGACATTAAGCGTAAATAGTCTTTCATTCATCATACTTTTCTTTTCCTTCTTCAAAACATTAGGCTTCTAATGCAAAGCACCTTTCAACATTTCGAGGATCATTACCAAACCACACTGGCGCAGAGATTCCTAATGAGACTAGAATGAAAACGAGAGAAAGGGTTAAGTTATAGCCAGTGTCAAGTGCTGCTGCAACCACATAATTATACTTGTTCCACAATGCACGGTGGTACCGGAGCGTCCAGAACATGGAGACAGTTCCACCTAGGAATTTGGATAAGTAACCCGTCGAAATGTTTCCGTAGAAGTGACTCATTGTGGAAAAGAAGACGGTTGTGTTCCAGAGTCGAAATTGAAGTAAGGACTTGGGAAACCGGCAATAAAGTAAAAATATAAATAGTGGCCCAATAATTCCGGCAACAAAGCCCCAGGGTAGGAGCGGATAGTTCAGAAAAAGCCGGCGTGGGCCCAATACAACATACTGAATCGCGTTCGTATGATAAGAAACCAAGGATTGGGCTGTCCATTGGTGAAGAGGGTCTGTTTTGGCTCCTGTCAAGTAATCCCATTTAGTTGCCATGACCCAACGGAGTGAAATGTAATTTATGGGGATTCCGATGAATTCACCATATATCTGAGCAAAGAATACCAGTCGAGGTGGTACATGATTGTAAAAGCCCAACTTCATCAGTTCCAAGTGGTGTTGAGCACGATACCAAGCATTCCCAGCAACACAGCCAAAGAAGGCCGCACCAGCAGGATGTTTGTGGGTAATGGGTTGAACCAACCAGCCATAAAGCAATTCATTGAAGGTGCCAATAGGGAGTTGAAAATTGGACAGAGCATATAACCACATTAATGGGGTCACAATAATCAGACCCACTACAAGTGCGACCAAACATGTCCACCATGGCATAAAAAGGTAGCCTGCCCAATAGACTAGCGACAAAGCCGAGGCTGACATGCAAAATAGTACAAAATATGCTCGAGTGGGTACTTGATTATACCGCCTGTTAAGCACATTCAATCTGTCGGTTAGAAAGATAGGATCAGTTGCTCTTCTCCTGCCTCTGGGTCGTAACTTTTCCCAGCCAAATAACACCACCCACACGATTCCAGAAATGTATGCTGCGTAATCAAAGAACATGTTCCATGCCCGCTGAGAACCCAAGTGCACTGGCCCGTAGCGTTTGTAAGCCTCTGCATTAAATGAACCGTCCGCTCTTACAAGCTTTTCTGCTGGATAAATAAGTCCATCAGCTGTGAAAAGTCGGTTTGACATAAGACCATGCTTATAGGGGAAAAGCCGGGTATATTTCGCCAAGGGGATCAATATCCATGCTCCTGCGACGAATCCAACAAATTGAACCACTTGTACCCAGTAAGGATACAACAATACCAGGGACGTAATATTGGCCCAATCAAATGAGAAATTGAGCACACCCATCCCGCCTAATCCCAGACCCACAAAGTTCGCCACAGGATTATGTGGAGCCGCATAGCATAGTAAAGCTACCGATGATGTCAAAGGAAAGAGAAATTGCGGAAATAATTGCCATACGGCAAGACCGAAGCAGCACCGAAAGAATACCGCCATATCTGAATGATGTTGCCCGTTTTTAGACTTGTTCACATCGTCATTGTCTTCTGACATTTCCGTCTCCTCTTCATCTCCCCGCTGGCGCTGAAGCAAGGCAGTCTGCATAAGTGCTTGGGGCCAGGGAAAGTGAGGATCCAAGCTCACCACCGAACGGGCAATTGCGGCATATGAATAGCCCACAAATACGATTGCTGACATGAGCATCATGGATGCCCATGCCGGGACTTTCGTGCCGTAGTACACCTCAACTAATGCCAACGCATTAGTTGCCAAGTTGCCTGTAGCACCGCTCTTAGCTGTTATTGTCACAAGAGCAGTTTCCTTTATAGACCACGGTCCGGGATTGAGGGAAAACTTTAGAGGACCCAAGCGAACTTTCGTGGGAGGTAAAACCCGTGCCATCCAATGTCCAGCCCAGTGAGCAGCAATCTGTACGAAGAAAATAGAATAAGCTGCCAGCGTTGTTCGAAAGGCATTCACTGTATCAATAAATGCTCCGGGTATAATAAAGACGGTCGCAAGTACAAAATAGCGGAACGTTAGTACAGGAGTGCCAGGTGTATCTCGAAGAGGCACGGTTTCTCGTACCTCTGGAAGAAGCGGTGCTACTTCTCCGTCAGGATCTAGCTTATCGGCAGCTGCATCAAAAGAATCGCTATCATCCAAATCTGGGACACCATCTCGACCGTTGGTTATAGCCAGATCTCTGTCAGCGAGAGCATGAAGATCGTGATCATAGGATGTACCATCCCTATACTGGCGTGTGATTTTGTCGGCCTTATGTTTTTGTGATATTTTTCCTTCCCCTCGATCTGTTGCTGGACCAAAGTTTCTCAGATTGAGCCCAGATCTGGTATATGATGTGATGTCTGTGGTGGCTGAAGTATTATCCGCAGTACGATTCTGTCCCAGAATATGGTTTTCTGATGTCATAATGTTTTCATCGACGGTGGCTCCGTACCGTACGGTTGGTTCCCGTAACGGTTCCGTCATTGCCCTCTGCTTACTAACGGTTTTGCAAATCAGCCACATTTGACATGATGTCACGTGACGTTATCGCATCATCGCATGCATACAGCATAGATGTAGATATACATGGCGCAGAAAGTGAGACAGAAGAGACGGAAATGTAGTCGAAAAGTATCTTGCCTAGGATATTTAGTATCGGCTATCAAGAAGCCATTTTAATTTTTCTCTTCTAGATTTTTTTTTCGGGCTTTTTAGTTGTTTTGAAACCTGGCTGTTTCTTACAATGGTCGTGCTAAGTACAGGATAACGACATGCACCTATATATGGGCAAGTAGAATACAAGAGTGAGCTAGACGAATTGAGCATCATCTACTGGCACATTATAAATTACAATTGCAAGATTCTTGAAGTACATCCCTCTTTCCAGGGCATGTCACTCGTTGTATATGTGTTTCTCTATAAATCTATATCTATCGGATTTTTATCTTTGTTTCACCTCGGTAGAAAGAAGCTTTGTTACAATACTTAAGACCTCGTCGTCATCAGCCTCTGCGGCCTCTGCATTTGGATTGGCAAGCTTGTTTTCAATGACCTGATCCAAGAGTGCACGAAGCCTTTTAAGTAACACACCATTCTTGCACCACGTGCGAATTGGAACCCATCTATCTAAAACAATTCCAGGGCTTCTCTTACCAGAAGCAATTCCGCTACTCATATCGTACAGAATCTCACCACCAAATAGCAATGCTGCCAAACAACTTGTAGGTGTAATCTCACGAAGATAAAGCTTGGTGGTCTCGTTTGAGGAGGTGAACACCACAAATGGAGACTTATGCATCGCATTCGAATTGAATGTGGATGAAGGCGTTAAATCGAATTGTTCTCGTGCTTTCTGCATGTCAACAGAGCCATCTTCAAGCAAGAGTTCTTCCAAATTAGGAAGTGATGCTCCACTCTCTGAAGAAGAAAAGAGAACAGATGAAGGATGAATGAACGCCCTTGTTGCTGGCATTTCATCAATGGTTCCTGAACTATTAGTTTGCTCAATATACTTTTCGTTCCGAATCCAAAATTTAGTGGCTCTGGCATCTGCATCAATTTCAACCGCGCCTGCCAAAGTTTGGGCGTACTTGGGATCTGGAAGTTGAACTCTTGCCAACTGAGGACTAAAAGCTGCCGTGATAATTGCCCTAACAATAGTATAATTAGTATTGTTAGCATTGATCTTATCGTTTGTATCTGACTTGTAACCAAAAGGAACAAAGCCAATTTCTTTCAAAGTCAGCAAGTATTGGACCCTTGTTGACTGGATGTCATGAAGTGTAATGAATGATAAGTAATTTTCAGTTATGAATTTTTTTCTTTTTTCTTTTGGTAATGATTCCCATTCATGATAAGCGAATGCGGATGCAAGCAAATCTCCTTGGTTTTTACCCAACTGTGACTTCACCCTTTGTACTTCATCCTTGATATCAAAATTCCTCAGGAAAGGGCTCCCTGTTGAACATATTGCGGCAATAGTCAAGCAAATTTCCACACATCCAAAAATACACCCAAGAAGTAACATTTTTCCTGCTTGTAAGTCTGTTGGGATGAAGGAAAGATACTTACCCAAATGTGTCAAGGATTCGTTATTTTCGTCGTAAGATAAGGCGCCAATTTCTTGTAACGTCGTTTTAGCTTTTTTCAAAGACAGTGACTCGGGAGGATCAATGCCGCTGTTCAAAAACTCTTCCACTTTATTAATACCCATGGCCTTCACCACTAAGTAAAGATTCTCTAGTCTCGTCCGGCGAATCTCTGGAATTGGCTGTGCTAGCGTATTTTCCTCCGTTTCCTTAGTATACAAGTGATAACATGTACCTTCCTGAATACGACCGGAACGACCTCTTCTTTGAGACATTTCAGCTCTGGAACACCAATTCTCGACCAATTTGGTGGTGTTTGCCTTAGAATCAAAAAACACTGATTTGGATCTTCCTCCGTCAATGACTGCAACACAATCTGGAATTGTGATGGAGGTTTCTGCTATGTTGGTGGATACCACAATTTTCCTTGCACCTCTAGGAGGATAATTGAATACACGAGTCTGATCCCTTGAAGAAAGCGCAGAATGTAAAGGCAAACACCAACATTCCGATGAGCTTTTAGAATAAGCCTTTTCAATACTCCTTATGCATTTGGAGATTTCCAAAATACCTGGCAAAAATATCAAGATAGATCCCTTATTGTTTTGAGAGGACAATGTTGCATCAACATGGAGACAAAGTTGTGCTATAAGTTCATAGTTGAGATTTCCTGTCTTGAAAAAATGAGAATCGGCTCTTGGCTTGATGATCTGATCATCATATGTAGTAACAGTATAATCCAAGTTTTGCAAAATGGTATCAAGATAAACATCCTTAATCGGAAACGTTCTCCCTTCAATATGAATATGGTTAACAGGAGAGAAAAACTTCTTGAATGTATCAATACTGATGGTGGCAGACATTAACACGATTCTCAATTTTGGAAATTTGTTCATGATTTTCTTCAAAATCACAAGAAGTAAATCACTATCAACAGATCTCTCATGAACTTCGTCGATGAAAATGTATTCTAAACGATCAAAAATAGACGATAGCTTGCTGCTCAGAGATAAAAACGACTGAAGCATACGTAAAAGAACACCAGTTGTGACGAACAGAATTCTGGTTTGTTTCAGTGTTTTGTTTTCTCCTCGAATGATGTACCCCACATCTTTTCCCACAGCCAGAATTCTCTCTTCCGAAATACGTTCTGCCAATCCTATCGTTGAGATACGCCGAGGTTGTGTACAAATAATTGTACCTTCGAAATTGTCCTTGGAGTTCAAATCGTCTAAAATAAATTGCACAATTTGTGTACTCTTACCAGAACCCGTCTCTCCCGTGACTAAGGTTACTTTATTGGAGTTTATCACTCGAACAAGTTCCTCTCTCTTGTTCCATGCTGGTAACTTTTGACGACTAACTAACGATTCTTGCATTTTTTGGGATCCCATTTGCGTGTGGTAGGATCCACGCATTGCATCTATATCGGCAGGCAGAAGTCTAAATGAAGCTGACGTATAAGATTTGCCCTTCGTCTTCCGGTTTTCTGACGAGGTTTCATTCTGACGTACTTGAGGAGAAGTCGGTGGAACCAATGGACCAGGATCCTCTATCACGCGGGCAATATTCTCTTCAAGCCACTCAATAATGGAGAACACATGGCAGTCGCCTAAATGGTTGCTTGAAATTAGATATGAGAGCAATTGTCTCAATATTGACAATTTAATATAGTTTGCCATTTTGAATGAAGGATTGTTGATCACCAACTGGATTCCAAGCAAATTTTGTGGATATGTCTCTGTGAAAAATAATTTTGCCAGTAACATGCCTGGAGTAATTCCTTTTGCATTCAACAGTAACGTAGCGATTGTCTTCTCTTGATTCTGATATTCAACTGTGTTACTGCCAATGGACTCTATTCCATCAAGCTCCATACACCATATCTCAAATTCATCTCCCAGAGGCTCGACTGAACGTGGCTGATAGTCAACTGTCTTGTATGTCAATGATATTATTGTTTTGAGCTCATCACCGTTGTTCTCCTCTAAAGTGGAATAAATCTCGTCCTTGTCAAAGCCTGAAAGCGAGAGTCTCTGAAGTAAGTATTCTGTTTTGATGTTGGTAGATATTTTCAAGCTGACACTGCTATCTTCGTCTCGCTTGGCAAAAAATGGAGGAAGGTCATCTTCGGGCACGTGGAAAAGGAGCCATTCCAATGCATCCACAAATGAATGTGTATAGGAGAGGGCCTCAGAAACATGCAGAGGACGGAACCCCAACGAAATCAATTGAGTGCTCCATGATTCTGCTTGCTCGTTGCTCTTCAGTACTTCATGATCCTCGATCCAATTGATGTGGTGCTTTATAGAAGATTCAATAGATGCTCGAATATCTGTTGGGAAATCAATGAACGGGGCATTCTCCCAAGCTTTTCTCGTTATAGTAGGGAACAGCCTTACATATTTTGGTTTTGTGATTCTAGGTGAGTTTTCTCGTCTCGACCCTTGCATATTTTTTCCGCCGTTGGCAATCACAGATATATTGGCACTTGGTTTCTTAACCTTGGAATCGTTATTTTCTCTCGCCAATCTTTCCTTTGCCCGTGCCTCTTGTTCCGCTCGGTTATCTAAATATACCTGGAACGGATTAGCGTTATAGATTTTGTCATGCTCTGCTTTATTTTTCTTCAAGACTTCAACCCGTCTGGCTTCCATATCGGACCAGTAGTTGCGAAAGATCGTAGGAAGAACCATCTTCAAGTTCTTGACATAATTAAGTCTGTGCATAGCATAAGTGGCGGCAAAATGTCTTGCTTCATTGGTTGTCTCCCGAGGAGGAAGCAAGTCGGTGTCAGGAGACATTTTAATGTGGATTACTTCATTTGTCTTTGGATTCTGCCAGCTCAAGTCTGCGATGCCCACAAATCCTTTCGAAGTCTTTCTCATGTCAAAAACTACTTTGTTCCATTTTTGCTTCTGACAGTGCTCGTAGAGCAATGTCGCCGGGAGTTTACCTGTCCATCCAAAGTTGTCTCCTATGGCAAGACCTCGCTGGGGTTTGGGTGCACCTTTCTCTGGTTCTGGGGTTTGGGTTGCTGCTTTGTTACCTTTCTTTTTCCCCTTGGTCTCTTTGGGATCAGGTACAGGTACCGTCTCTTTTTTCAGTTTCTTAGCCATGGAAATGTGGAGCAGCCGGGAAAAAAATGTATGAAGAAGATGCACTCTATAGGGCCGTGAGATATGGAATGAAAAAAAAAAATGACACGGACAGGAATCGAACCTGCAACCCTTTGATTTGGAATCAAAAGCTCTACCATTGAGCCACCGCATCTCTTTCTTGAAATGGTGGTTTGCTTAAATTGTTATTCCTGCTCTTGCCATGATTACTTTTTCTTTATAATTTTTAATACCCTGGCTACCTTCTATGTCTTATTATTTGACATATAAGTATGTAACCCATTTTACTTTTCTTGTATGAACAATTAAATTCAACTTTGTCGCGATGATACGCTAACATCGGATCTCATTCAGAAATTTACCCATTCTCAAAAAAAAAGAAAAAAATAAGCGATAAATGAACTTCATTGCCATTTCACGATTTACTACTCTGCAAACATAATCAATCCCAATTATTTCAAAATCTAACTAACAACACAACACTAGATGTGCTTCAAGATTGATCCTGCATGTAGCGCGACTGAGCGTTTTGGATTCCTTCCGGTGTACAGATGTTTTTCATCCAATGAAGACCCGGCTTTTTCTAAAGTACATACGCCTAACCAAGTTGACGCACCTTCGAAACATTTTTTCCTTCGATTCAAACCTAACACCCACCTAGCCATTCTTCAATGTTTTCTATCAGAAACTTGGCCAGAGCGTCGAAGGCTCCTTCTCGCTTTCTCTCAGTCTCATCTAGATTGAGAGCGGGCCATTCTGAAGAGTCCGTCAAACCCTTTTACAATGCTATGGGCAGACCAGCACAAAGATACTCGACACCAGAAGGACAAATCTTGGGAAAAACTACATTCACTGAGGCTATGGATGAAGTTGACATGGTTTGGGGAAGAGACGACGACCCTAAGAATGTTGAGAAGCAAAACACGAAAATCAGACATTTCACCATTAACTTTGGACCTCAGCATCCTGCTGCTCACGGTGTCTTGAGATTAATTTTGGAGTTGCACGGTGAAGAAATTGTCAGATCTGACCCTCATGTCGGTTTGCTTCACAGAGGTACTGAGAAGTTGATTGAATCCAAGACTTACATGCAAGCTTTGCCATATTTTGACAGATTGGATTATGTGTCAATGATGACCAACGAGTTGGTTTTCGCATTGGCTGTGGAGAAATTATTGAATGTTGAGGTTCCTTTGAGAGCCAAGTACATTCGTACCATGTTTGGTGAAATTACCAGAATCTTGAACCACTGTATGTCCGTTTTGTCCCATATTATGGATGTTGGTGGTTTGACCCCTTTCTTGTGGGGTTTCGAAGAAAGAGAGAAATTGATGGAATTCTATGAGAGAGTATCTGGTGCTAGATTGCACTCTGCTTACGTTAGACCAGGTGGTGTCTCCCAAGATTTGCCAGCAGGTCTCTTGGACGATATTTATATGTGGGCCACTCAGTTCGGTGACAGAATTGATGAAACCGAAGAATTGGTTACTGACAACCGTATTTGGAAGGCTAGAACTCAAGATGTCGGTGTTGTTACTGCCGACGATGCCTTGAACTACGGTTTGTCCGGTGTCATGCTCAGAGGCTCTGGTATCCCATATGATATCAGAAAGGCCCAGCCTTACGATGCTTACGACTTGGTTGACTTTGATGTTGCCGTTGGTTTGAACGGTGACTGTTACGACCGTTACTTGGTGAGAATGGTTGAGTTCAGACAGTCTTTGAGAATTATTGAACAGTGTATCAACGATATGCCTGAGGGTCCTGTTAAGGTTGAAGACTACAAGATCGCTCCTCCTCCAAGACTGTTGATGAAGGAGGATATGGAAGCATTGATCCACCACTTCTTGTTGTTCACTAAGGGTTACGCTGTTCCTCAGGGTGAAACTTACACTGTCATCGAGGCACCAAAGGGTGAGATGGGTGTTTACGTTGTTTCTGATGGCTCCGAGAGACCATACAGATGTAAGATTAGAGCTCCCGGCTTTGCTCACTTGGGTGCATTTGACCACATTGCCAGAGGTAACTTGTTGGCCGATGCCGTTGCTATCATTGGTACCATGGATTTGGTGTTCGGTGAAGTTGATCGTTAAGATTCAAGAAACAAAAAGTTCTAGGAAGAATCCCCACTTCTTCTTTCTAGCATCATATTCCCTGCATTTTAAACTGGAGAGAACGCCTCGGTTCGTTGTTCCCCATCTTTGTTCTTTTATACATTACCATAATCGTACCGGACATATTCGAAGTTGACTTATATGTAATTATTATCTTTGACCTAGAAATGCATTGTACAAGAGGTAAATTGAGCCGGCGCCGCCGAGGATGAAAAACGTTTTGAGTCCTAGTCCCCCATTATCATGTTGGTCCCCTCCATTCTGTGGGCCATGATACATGTAAGTATTATATTGAGAGGAATACTGTTTCTGTGGCTTTGGAGATTCTCGCGTCAACTTATGTGCCTGTCTCATCAAATGCTTTGTAATGAGCTCCTCACTAACATTTGACATATCTCCGTCCTTCAGTAGCTGGCGAATGATGGATTCCCGTTCTTCTGGTGAAAGACTCTTGTTGATTATGCGTTGCTCAAACTTGAGATTCTTGGATAAATGCTCCTGGTAATCAAAGTGAGGAACGTCAAATCGATCTCCATAGTTTCTATGCTGTCCTGTGAAGTGGCCACTGCCTTCTGCTCCCGGCCCAGAATAGAAATTGTGCATGCGATGTCTTTGCGAGTTATAACCCAGTGATGTGTGACTAGTAGCTGCTTTCCCTCGTGAATAGTATTTTGCTTCGCCATAGTACTTCCGTTGCCATTCTGAAGGACCATTTCTTGTTTGGCGGGTTGAACGAGGTGACCCTCTAAGCTGAGCATCATATTCTCGCTTTTTCTTTGCATCTTTCAATGTTTCATATGCCACAACCATCTTGACATACCTGTCGCTATTTTGTTTCTTATCCTCCTCGTCTAGATGAACATTTACATCGGGATGATATTTTTTCAGGAGCTTTTTAAATTGTAGTTTTATCTCTTTTAAGCTCGCGTGCGGCAGTAGCTCAAGAATTTGGTAGTGGTTTGCTGACGACGTAGACGACCATCGTAGCAACCGCAACGGGCCAGCCAGGGGAAAGGATGAATATTTGGGAGGGAGTGAATATTTCAGAATGACGAAAAGTGTCATTTCTGCTCTTGCAGTCTCTCTTTCTTAAGAGGTGACTTGGGGTTCTGGGCGTAGTTACTTGCGGTGGAGAAGGCCGGCACAGAAGCCGACCGATCCGGGATGGTCCCAGATAACAGTGTGCATACTTTAATCTTGGGGTGTATGCAGTAATCTTTGGTAGACGTATGTAAGGACTAGCAGTGTAGTTTTACAGAAACTAATAGGGGAGTATTCATTATCAATAATTGACACTATTGCCAGTAGTCTCTATGTATTTACATATATATATATTAGCACATAATGATTTTTCATACTTTAAAAGACGCATGGTGAAGACTGCCATTCCTATTCTGCACAAGTTTAGCGAGAAGAGAAACAAAATGTATTCAGTGCAAATATTAAGAACGATCCTCAGTCACTATAAAAATCTCCGCACACGGAAAAAAAATATAGGCATAACCTTAAGTCACTGTAAGTTCGTCATACAATGCCTGACCTGATACAATACCTGACTCAAATAGTATCGAAAGCCAATTGACAAGACCGTCATTCTCAGTGTGAAGGAAGCTACTGGAAGGCGTTGTACGGCACAAAAGGGCACCGCGAGTAAATGACCTTGCCCATGTGCCGCGACATTGGGCATGCGACGGCGCGACATAATTTTTTTTCCGGGCCACTCAAACGCCACCAAAATCTCATTTCAAATAAATTCGCACCTACCTGCCCTACTTTTCTTTACATTCATCACTACTATCAAATATGGCTAGACAAAGAAGATCTGCTCCAGTGAGAACTCAATCGAGATCTGCTCACACCGCATCTGCTCCTGCGGCGGTTGCACCACATCCTCACCCTAGCTCCATTTCTCATCCTGCTCCAGCCCAAACCCAACAAGGTCCGGGCTTGTTCGGCCAAATGGCTTCTACCGCTGCTGGTGTTGCTGTTGGATCTGCTGTAGGACACACTCTTGGTGCTGGTCTCACCTCCATGTTCGGCGGTTCATCTTCCGCTCCAGCCGAGGCTCCACAACAGCAGGTCGCTGCTCAACAACAGCTGTCCTACCAAGAACAAGCTAGAACTTGTGATGCTGACGCTAGAACTTTCACAAGATGTTTGGAGGAAAACAACGGCAACATGCAAGTCTGTGACTTTTACTTGCAACAGTTGAGAGCCTGCCAAGAAGCATCTCGTCGTTACTAGACAACTCATGTAAATACTGGAATTTAAAATATTTATTGTGCATTTGAATGTAGGACCTTCTTCGTTATGTGACTGGCAGCATTAGATGTCCATCCCTTGTTTTCCCTAGATTATAGAAATTCACATCGTCTATACATTTATTGTCATCCGCTTCAAGCTATTGAGTTTTAACCATTCAAATTACGCCGACCCTCCGAACAGTACCGTTCCAACGTGACCACGTTACTATGGTTTAGAACCTATGTGTGCAACGATGGTTAAACCCTACGCAACCGTGCATAGTTTTCGATTAACGCACTCTTGTCTATCGTATTTCATACTCTATCAGAACTTCTGAAATTTACTTTGGTTCGTTCTCTATTGCTTCTTGGCTGGCTTGCCAAACCAAAAGTAACCAGCCAATCCACCTAATCCCAAGACTCCAAGAACCTTAATTGCAGAAGAAGACAGCTGATCCGCAGATTGGTCCGAGGATCCTCCTGACAGTCCTGCTTCGTGTTCAACATCATCAACAACCTTGGCCTCACGGACTGGAGCAGTTTTGTGATCCACTTTGTTTTCATGGCCAAGATTGACCACATCTGGATTGTTGATGTCTGGGTTGACCGACAGGTGTACATATTGATCATGGTTAGCGGTCTTCTTTGGAGTTGTTTCTCTTGGAATCTTGGAAGAAGCATCTACGGGGTCCAGGCCCCTGTCTTGAATAAACTCAACCTCTGGTGTCACGGATTCTCCACCATGAACCACTTGCGCATCATTAGCTTCCACCTTAATTGACGACGCAAGCTCCTTGTTAAACAATTCCGCCTCAACTTGTTGTTTCTTGGTCATTGCGATGTCCTTCTTCACTGCTTCCGGGTTGATAGGTGGAATTTTAGGCAGAGAGACTTTGGGGACGAAATCATATTTGAACTCCCATTCATGAATAGAAGTCTGTGAGGGCAATCTGTACGAATCAATTGTTGAGGGGTCATTCTTAGCCCTTATACGACAAGAAGAATGAAGCGCACGCTTGGCGGCACGGGTAGCGGTGGGGGCAATTGAGGTAGTTCTGAACATGAGGAATGGCGGTGTTGAAGCAAAAAGAAAAATAGTAGTTGCTCGGCAATTCGCTTTATGAACGCCTGGGGTCAACCGGAGCAAGGGAGGGGCGTGCGTGACACCACGACGCACAGAAGGCTTGAATGTGGGGCACGAGCGCAGTGTGCATGGAAATTTGTCACTGCCCCCCAAAGACAAGGAACTTAAAATTGGAAACTGATAGATTATGAACATATTGTAGCACCGTCAGTAACACAAATGTAGGAAAAATTTCTGGTGTAAATGAGAATTGAGAGATCTTTTAGATGTAGTGGTCCTTCTGTTCAGAAGGAAATATCTATATGTGAAAACATTCAATTGCCGTGGAAAGACACCAGATGCAGGGAAGTTTGTGAGAATAGCGTGGGTAAGTATTCAGTTCCTGAAGCTAATAATGAATGCTAAGATCAGTTCAATTGAACTACTCTGTAAGAAATAACAACTAGCGATAGTTTTCGTTTAGAATCTTGGAGGGCACAAGTCTATTATGTATTTGTAGTACGTCAATTAGTGTTTTGATTCTTGTTAAGAATATCGTTCTTGCAGGGTTTGCAATGGAAATAGTATCTGCCGAGCGCGGCTCGGTATAGTCAAAGGGCTTTGCGTTTGCGCCAGACTTCCATGCACAAGCCTGCCATACTGGCCAATACAGAAATCCGACATCATAGTGGAACTGTCAATGCATTGGAACTGTCAATACTGTAACCCTCAACATAAATGAATTGGAAACGTGACACTGCTTGCTGTGGAATGCACGCTGTGGATTATCGCGACTGCATTGGAATCAGTATCGGGCGCAAAAAACAACTCTCGACTTCGTCTCGGAATCGGATTGCGTCGACTTCTCGTCTATGAGGAAAAGAGAAGCCCACCTCAGAGCAAATGTTAAAGAACGTCTGTATTGTATGATGAATTTATCAAGCAGGATCCTGTGACAAATCGACACCATGTAGCAATTCGTCCAAGATCTGTGATGGAGGTCTCTCCCGACGTGTCCTTTCTGGTTGTTGATGTTGTGATGAACCCAGCAGATCCGGCTGGAACAGAGACAAGTCCACTTGTGATCTGGACCTACTGTGTGCCACATCCTCTTGGAACAATGTCAAATCAATTTGAGACCTTGACCGATTGTGCATCATATCTGACACAGGGCTAAAAGTCATCGAACCTCTGCGGTCAAACGGCGACACCATCTCGATGTAGCTCCGGCCTTGTGACGTGGTATCCCAATTTTGGAAGTTGGAGCTTGGATACTTTTGAAGCATTTGCGATGATGACATAGAAGATTTCTCCCAGAATGAAGACTGCGACGAGTTCAGATACATAACAGACCCTGCACTGCTATTGCTGGTTGGCAAGAGGATTGACGCATTTTGTAGGTACCTCTCCCGGTCACGGCTTGCTGTGGACCTTCTGCAACACCACTGAATTGCATATGTCAAGACCACGCCGAAGATTACTGCTGCGAGAACACCACCAACAGCGATGAAAACCGTGCCATCAGGAGCTAGAGGTCTGGAAACATACGGGTTTCGCTGGCCAGACGGAGGCACCAGGGCTGTAAAAGTGTATGAAGTCGACGTTGACAGCATCGTGGGCATAGCACTCAGTGAGGAGCTCGTAGTCACAGACGGCATTGTGTCATTACGTCTGACCAAAGTGATTGTGGGTGACGTGATATTGGAGTCAGTGCTACTCACTGTTCTATTCTCATTGTGACTGTCGTCCAATACATAACGATGTCCATGATGATGGGAATGTGACCGAGGAGACGGGCGCGACGATGGACCAGACTGAAGCACAACGCCAGCAGCAGCGGAGCTAGCTAGAGTTGTAAGGGCAATGAAGCGCAGCAAGGAGAAGCGCATTGGTAGAGGGAAGCCGGTAGAACCGCGTCTGGAGGTAAAGGAATGAACGGCGAGTAAAATGAACGAACTAACGCAGCGAAGCAAATTTGATGTGAAAGAACAAAAAAAGGAATGCCACCAGTAATTAATGTTGAACGCAATTTTGGGATTGGCCCCAACTACACTTCCTATTTAGGACGGTGCTAGAGCATAGCGCGTTGTGATGATGGGTTTATGACGCGCGTCGAAGGGATGAAATATTTGAGCGCTCCGCATAAACAAACACATACACTTGCGAATATAAGGTTGCATGTTAACATTTAGGATTCCTTCTTTTCTTTTGCTGAAAACTTTTTTTCTTGAGATGTACAGCCTCTATATTGGCTGTGGCTCTTCGATTTACTTTTTGCCTCTTTATCGATTGCCAGTGCATCCTTTTTTTATCAGTGTATGTTCTCGCTACTCACTCTCGGTTAACGCATGGTGCCTTATCTGACTGCAGGGCGCGACCGAAAAACAATACACGGTTGGCGGTGCACGTGTATGAGTCTCGTATGCTTTCTTCTCTGCATTCTACACTTCGCTACATCTTTATGTGATGTCTTGTATGCAATTTCAAGACCCAATAATACTTCTATATGCCATAAGTATGCTAAAATCTCCAATTCTCGTCCACAGACTCAATTGCCCAGTTGAACTTTTCACGTAACGTCTTAGTGAAGAGCTTCTCAATTGGAACATTGAACCGCTTAGAAAACATCACTGTCAACCGAGGATCAATATAGTTCATCTTGGAAGTTCCAAGCGAAACCTCTGAATTATCCTCTTTATCCTTGAGTTGGAAACTTGTATTCAATATTCTGTTGTCGATCTTCTCAACTTGGGACTTCAATTTCTCCACAGTAGCACCTTTGGTAACTTCTGGATTTCCTCTTTCAATCTCGGCCTTGTACTCTTCCTCCGTCTCCTTGATTTTGTCGAGCTTTTCTTGTAAGTCGGCTTCCAGCAACAACTCCTGCTTTTCCAATTTGCGCTTCTCGTTATCGCGAGTCCATTTCCGCCTGGCCTGTTCAAGCAGTTTCTCTGTCACTTGCAGAACAACCATCAATTGATCCTCTTTGGTCATATCGTCAATCTCCTCGAAATATTTTGGATTTTTCTTCTTTTCGGATGGCTCAAGCATCAAAATCATCTTCTTCAACCGAATTTTTTGCCATTCCATTTCTTTAATCTTGTCCTGAATTTTGCTCACAGATGTCTGATGCGACTTACTCACCGTACGCTGGTGATTACATAAAATTGCAACAGTTCTGTTGGCTGCATTATACTTCATGACTTTCTCGGAAACAGTACCCTCATTTTTGATTAAATCCATTTGATCTTGCATGGTCTTGGATGCATTATAGGTACGGAAAACTTTGGCAGTCAATCCTTTCATGTAACCCTGCAAATGCTTATTCAAGGTTGCAGGAGTGATTCTATCAAAAAGATCATCACCTGGTTGTTTCGGTTCCTTCTTGAAGATTCTCAAGTTTTTGAAGACTTGACGATCAACCTCAACTTCTTGGTAGAACCGAATGGAATCTTTACCCAAAAAGTCAAAAATGACAGTGTTTGGTGGCCTCAAGGTAACGTGCTCGTACCTGAGAGAACAACAGCCCACTGTGTCAGCCTCATCATCACCTTTCTCACCACCAGCTCTTAATGCAAACACATCTATTAGGTAGGTGGCCGTTGCAATTTGCCTATTTTGCATAAACGGATCTTTTAACATCTTATTGTAATCCACTCTAATTTGTTCAATGTAATCTTTCAAGCGACGGGCGGTTTCGAATTTTTTCATATCAGAAATACCCTTGATAGAAGAGTTTGCCGCAAGCTTCACATACTTGAACGAATCAGAGATGTTTTCTTTCCACATTGCAAGCCAAACAACAGATTTGTCATGTCTAATTTCACCCCATTTGTGTCCCTCTGGAGCAGGAGGAATAGGAGCGTCGCTGCTTAGATTAAGCGTGATATCCTCAGGGTACACTCTCTTCTTCAACTTTCCCGTCTTTGGGTGAGCTCCTCTTCCACGGAAAAGACCAGGAGGTTCCACTTTGAAGTTACCAACATTTTCCCTACGTCCGTTCAACAAACAAGTCCGGTATGGTTCTTCCAACTTATCTCTTTCTTCTTTAAGTCTCTTTTTTTCATCTTTGCTCATATTCTTCTTTTCCTCCCTCAATTTTTCAAAATAAGCATGCATTTTAGTGAAATCACACTTTTCAAAGTGTGTAATTTCAACCCCACAACCTCCACTTTCATGCAAAACTTTCACGAAATCTTCAAAAAAGTTATTCTGAAAAACTGGATTCTTTGCATGGTCTGTTTCCAACATCGCTGCGTAAAATCCAGCCACTTCTTCCGCATCCGGTGGCAAATGTACCGGCTTTCCGTCATAGTACATCTTGACATATGAAGGCAATGGCTCATAGGGTGGAGGGAAAATCACTCCATTATGTTCCAAAGTTTGCCATCTTTCTGGACCTTCGCCGAATTTCTCATCTTCCCACCATTTGTAATCTTCGGCGTCTTCAGACTCTTTTCTTGAGGATTCTGGTTCTTCACTTTTTGGCGTCAAATCTGCCTCTTGTTTCACTTCTGGCTCCGTTTTAGATGCCTTACCATTCTTCTTGTCTGTCTTTTGTTTCTTTGACAGTTTCTTGGGATCTTTTGATGATTTTCTCTTCTTTTTCAGACCATTTAACAGAGCCAATGGCATCTCTTCGTTTTCTTCTTTCACTTCAACAATGCCATTTTTAGGCTTGGGAAGTTGGGAAAGAGCAATTTCATCCGAGTCGCTCATTTTTAGTTGATATCCAACTGCTTTTTTCCTCCTGAACTTGAATTAAATAATGAAATCTGATAAGTTTCGAACACAACAGAGAGATACAGAAAAATTCGAACCAGTGGCAACAGCTTTGTAGAAACTGGGCTTGTCTGTGTTGTTGCTAAGCCAGCACGAAAGGGCATCTCAATGTAGATCTTTATGTGAAGGGCACTACTTTTCATTCATTTTTTTTTTTTCGTGACACGGTCACTTAGTCGCGTACTGGCTCTCTGGGCCTTAGCATAACGGCTACGTGTATTTTATATCAGAAGTTTCAGGTTTATGCTTGCAGAAGGTGAATATTGCAACTCCACTCAACAGATCAGATTATCATGAAGTTTATTACCGTTAGAGATTATTATCTGACACAAAGACTTATATACAGTACCCACCTATTTATGGCGCCGAATATATTCACTACGGCGTTTTTCTCTTTGTAACTGGAGAATCAAATAGTAGAAAGTAAATTGTTTTCGTAGCCCCAACCTTGTGTTTGATAAGATACATCCACCGGCAGAATGACTTGCATATGGAAAACCAGTTCGCACAGACTCATGTAGTAGGTAATGATGAGCCAGAGAGAAGGACAAGAAACACACTAGGCACAATTTCCTTCCTGGATCTTTTACGTAATAAATTGTCCCCTATACCATCGACGATTCTTCTTACAATGGCCAAAAGTGCACAATATTATGCAGTTGCTGTCGGTCGGCAAGTGGGGACCTTCCGCACCTGGAACGAATGCAAGGACCAGATCAGTGGCTATTCCAACGCCAGATACAAAAAGTTTGATAACCCGAAAGATGCCAACCAGTTCATAGAGCAGCACAGAGTGGACAAGAACACGTCTCAAAAGTCAAGCGTGTCTAAGGAGCTCAAAGCGATGACGTCAGGAAAGTATGGGCAGTTCAAGATTGGTCGACCAAGAGACGAAAAGCCGGTGGCAAGCACATCACCAGATAACACCCAAAACACAAACGGGATCCAGCAGATATACGTAGACGGTGCTGCCAGAGGTAATGGAAAAGAGAAGATAGCGATGTCTGGGTATGGGGTGTACTTTGGTCCTGGGGATGTGCGAAACCAGGCAGTTCCATTGAATGAGGTGGATGATGTCACTAAGGTCAGACCCACCAACCAAAGAGCAGAGCTACATGCGCTTAAGCACGCTCTTACCTATATCAACGATCATAGGAATGAGAAGGGTTACTGTATATACACCGACTCCATTTACTCCAAAAGAAGCTTGGAGGAATGGGCACCCCGCTGGCAAAAAAACGGGTGGAAGACAAGTACGGGGAAAGATGTGGCCAATAGAGATATCATTGAGCCGGCGTTCGACTTATATCTGGAGGTGAAAAAATATTATGGAGATAAATTCAAGATGGAGCACGTAAGAGGACATGTCGGTATTGAAGGAAATGAAGCTGCTGACCGACTCGCAAATAAAGGTGCAGATGAAATGGCACGAAACCTTAATATGTGAGTGAAGCATTACCTATTTGCACCCCTATCAGTGGGGTTTCTACATACGGATGGAACGAAACAGACCTCAAGAAAATGCACATTTTCCAACATGATGCGTCGCTATATTGTTTCTTTCTCATTGCCGGGGAACATGGCTGTTAGTCCAATTATCACTATTGTTTAGTGCGTCAGCTATACAATTATACCCAAGAATACTATAGCGTTATTATGGATGGTATAGGAACAAAGATAACATGAGACTACACAAACGTTCATATTTTAGATACAATGCCGTATTTACCTTTAGAATCTTCTTTCTCTTTTTGCATATATTTATGTGAGCAACTTTCCTCTTTACGGCGTTTTGTTTGTTGATACTCAATCTATAACTTTTCCTATTTAGGATGTATTACCTGCAGCACCTCATCTGGTGAAGCAACAAGCCTACCAGGGTACCCTGCCGCAGCTTTGCAGCTACAAGGACCCATACTTTGACACCTAAAAAGAAGAAATAAAGAAAACTACCCACCTTGAGTTATACTCACTTTCTTTGCCCATATCCGCCATTCCAGTGGTGATATAGCAAATCATCAAACGTCCAGGTACCCACATTGCCTGCAGTACCGCACTCTCGATTTGTTGGTTTTGTAAATACTGTCAAGATGATTACTAAATATGGTGTATTTGTAAACATCGATGGTGGACAGAATGCTACGTGCTATTATACTCTTCTATACAAAAAAACCAATCTTTCTGGGTGCTCTTTCTTAGTCGAAGAAAATTGATTTCGATTGTTGACCTTGTCCCGCTGGTCTCATTGATTACGAACAGCCAATCCTAACTGCTTCTTGCATTGACTACTCCAAAGAGAAGATAGCATCTAACAGCTACCGTCTAACTTGCATTTTGTTTCTCATTTGACGAGTCTTCTAGAGTCCCCTAGAGAAGGAAAAAAAAAAAATCGTTACCCCTTGAATCGTCTTCGAGGAATTACCTAAGAGTCTTATTACATCATTGATTCTATCTTTCGTTAATGAACATTCGGTCTCAACCATTACAGCCGCTTAACAACGGCCAGCTCAATCGGGCTGCTAATGTTACGCCCATCAAGTCAACAAGAAGGAAGGAACCCCCTTTCGATTATTACCATCAGCAACCACACCATAATCCTCAGCTCTACCATGATAATCACGTCCAACATCAGCAACAACAGCAAGTTCACCATCAGCAACAGGAAAAGCCTAAGAAGAAAAAGGAGAAGCTTTCTGCACTTTGTAAGACTCCACCTTCTATTGTTAGAACTAGAAACGGTATTGACTACCGTAGAGGAAATTTTCTTGGTGAAGGAGGGTTTGCTAGATGCTTCCAAATGAAAGATGCTTCCGGTAAGATCTATGCGGCTAAAACCGTTGCTAAAGCGCTGATTAAAAATGAGAAGACCAAGACCAAACTTTTACTGGAGATCAAGATTCACAAGTCGCTTAAGCATGCAAACATTGTCAATTTCGTTGATTGTTTCGAAGATGATATCAATGTATATATTTTGTTGGAGATTTGTCCCAACCAGTCTCTCATGGAACTTTTAAAAACCAGAAAGAGAGTTTCTGAACCAGAAGTTCGTTATTTCATGGTACAGATTATTGGTGCTATCAAGTATTTGCATTCCCGCCGAGTTATTCACAGAGATTTGAAATTGGGAAACATCTTTTTCGACCCAGATATGAACTTGAAAATCGGTGATTTTGGTTTGGCTTCTGTGTTGCCATCGACCGACTCTAGAAAATACACCATCTGCGGTACACCAAACTATATTGCTCCAGAAGTCTTGGGGGGTAAGACAACCGGCCATTCTTTTGAAGTCGACATTTGGGCAATTGGTATCATGATGTATGCATTGTTGATTGGCAAGCCTCCGTTCCAGGCTAAAGATGTCAATGTCATTTATGAGAGAATCAAGAAATCTGAATATCTGTTTCCACCAGACAAGCCTATCTCGGAGGATGCCCGTAACTTGATCAAGGACTTGTTGAGCTTGAACCCATTGAACCGTCCATCGATTAACGAGATCTTAGATTACCCATGGTTCAAAGGTGCTTTCCCTTCCAAGACAGTGGAGAAGGCATTGACCGAAACTCCTTCTGGAATCTCTGACATTTCCAGAGCTCAGAGTGCGATTAACTTTTCTAACGCCAAAAATAAGGCGGGCATTTACACACCTAAACTGAAAAACCCTGTTGAGATTTTAAAATCAGACTTGCAATCTGATCAACCACGTACAGTTTTGCCTCAATCGTTGTCCCCAGGTGACACACGTTCTAAATATCAAGAGGTTGCCGTTCCAGCCGCTCTAGTTGGAACAGGAAAAGCCAGATCACTCCGCAAAATTAATTTCAATTCCAAATTTAACAAAACGATTGTCAAATTAGAACAATCGCTTCGAGAAACCGCATACAATATCCGGAGACTTCAAAACCTTATCAGCTCAAATGAAAACTTAAATTTGGACGTGAAGGAACTTCCAACTTGTGAGAATCCTACACTCATTTCTAAATGGGTGGACTACTCCAATAAATATGGATTTTCGTACCAGATGAACAATGATGACATCGGAGTCTTGTTTAATGACGAGAATACCATTTTGAAAATGCATAATAGTGACAGATTTCTAGAGTTGATTCATCACGAGAATGAGGGATGGACATGCATAGAAAACTCAGTTAGTCACCCACCCTCACAGGCCCGTCGTCAACTAGAGATTGTTGATTTCTTTGCCAAGTATATGAATAGCAATTTGTCAAAGGTGAGTGAAAATGAAGAGAGGAAAGAAATCGTGTTCTTGCATAGGTATACGCGGAACAGCGACTACATCATGTTTGAAATGACCAATGGCTGTCTTCAGTTCAACTTCAAGGATCATCATAAAATCTGCATTTCTAAAAATGGTTTGGCCATCACTCATATTTCACCAAACAGGGTGATCCAAACTCATCCTTTAATTTTGGTTATGGAACAGGGAAACTTCTTGCACACCGAGGTTCCAGATTGCATGGGTAAGATCGCAGTGATCGAGCAGGCTATCCGTTCTAAGATTTCAAACTAATATAATAAATAGGTCATAGATGAGAAAATTCAGAAATTCTTGCACGTATTGTCCCTTGGCTGTCAGTAACTTAGGCCAGCCAGTTTGTCCAACTTCTACACGTATATTCTTGAGATTCCGTGCTTTTTATCTTCTAATGTACATTTTAACTAGTAGTCGTCTTCGTTATTGCTGAGCAAGGACTTAAGCGCCCATTCATCCTTGAATTTGGTCTTAAGTACATCCAACTCGGAAATTAAACTAGAACAAGCATTCTTCAACGCCTCTCTAGGTGTGTAATCATCTTCAGTTTGAATTCTCATGACAAAGTTAGCAAACAAAGGATGTTCAACTTTATAAGCGGCGAAGAGGACCTTTTCGTCCTTAGCCAACTGTGCACGCAACAAGTTAGCGAGTGTATGGTCTTCTCTTTCTATTTTAATAATGGCGGCATTGGGGACCTTGGTATCGGGAGTAATCTTGATTCTGTACGTTAGTGAATATTCAACACAAGGCTATAGATGAAAGATATCAGAATCCAACATACTTATCAACCCCGTCGGGCAAAATGAACAACTCAAATCTATCTGGGGCGTTCATTTTTGACGATTAGAAGGAAGAACGAGAGTGTGTTGAAGTGATTATTTCACCTTGTGTGCGATATATCAAGTCACGTGCATCACCTTATTCTGCCATGGAACAGGAATAATTACAATACACATCTGATATCTATTGGAAATCGAAGGTTGACCGAGATGAGGATGCTGTTCGGTTATGTTTGGCGTTCCTGGTAAGGCGGGCATAGTTTGGTTCTGATTGCCATGTGCTAATTGGGTATATCATTGCCTTACTTTGTTTTTAATGAGGACTCCCATCGGAAGTATGATAGTCCTGGCCAAGATTATCAATACATCATTGAAAAATGAAACCAACAACTATTATCAACTACAAGATACATCGAACTGTTTCGGATAACGGAAATTGTAGCTGTAGGCAATTATGGGCACGTGACATTTCCACTTCTCCACTTCGTGAGATTTATTGCGGATGATGACTTCGGTACTTTAGTAATGACAATGATCTAAATCCAATGTGGTGATTAGGACTATAAGTATAGAGAGTAATTTCCGTAGCTCATTTTATTGTTCCGATGTAACCGTTTAGTACTCGGTCACATTCATTAAAATATGGCCCGAAACCGCGCATAGACTAGGTGATACACCTCCACAATAATCAGAGACTCACGGCCACAAACGTTCAAACAAGAGTACCAGGAGAAGCAAATTCACTCGCAAATACTGAGTATAGCCAGAAAGAAAAAAGAAATTTATTCGCTTCACATACGGTCCCGTTTGGGAATGTAACCGGCAGTGTGGGCCTAGCATCCTCTCACCTGCATGTCGCATCAATGCCTGCAAGGTTACCCGCCCACGTACCATGTCTCGAAGTTGTCAATTGGTCTTCTGCTCCACCACAATAGTCGGCATCTAAACCCTAGTTGATTATCCTCCTACTGCTTATAACAACACGTGCCTGTCTACTTTGTGAGCGCTTGTGTTTTGGCATCCCTTCAACTTATTTCTAGGTTTTCTACTTGTCGGGCTATCGACCCATATATTGCCCACTGGTCCCCTACTCAAAGTGATATATCAGTAATCCAAAATGACTAATCAACAGGATCGTTGGAATAACCAAAACATGCCGTTGGGGCAGCCATTCAAGTATGTATAAGTGCTGAAAGATCATATTGGTTTTTGGCAGGATTTTCTATTCCCATCTTACTATTCCCCTTCACCCCTGCCTATGGACCTGATGTTATTTGTTGTCGATCTTAATACTGACCTATTTAGCCGCAAAAACCCTCCAATCTTGCCACCTCCAGCTACCTTGGAAACCGGTGCCCTGCAATTCCCTCCCTTTTCTAGCCTTCCGGCTTTGGGCTCCCGGGCAAACAACTCCCCCGGACATGTGTTCACCATTCCATCAATCAACACGGGCGATGATAAAAGGTCACTGACATCTTCTAGTCTTCCCTCTGTGCCAGGATATGCGTCAATGACATCACACTCTCCTTCGTCGTCCATATATCAGATTCAAAACCTGGACCACAACCACCTGAAGCAGCACCTGGCGCCAGAACAGAACACCGACAAAGAAGTTAAAAATGAAACAGAGACTAGTCTGAAACTTAACTTACAGCAGGACCAATCCCAAATTCCTATTCAAAATCAAGTTTCTGTTGGTCAACAACCACAATCGCATGTAAATCAGCCTACTCAGCAAATACCTCAAGCCCTGCTGAATCAACAGCTGAATCTGCAAACGCGAAATGCTCTGGCTATTCCAGCAGGTGTTATGAATCGGTCTTCCACATCATCTGCCTATCGGCCTTTGAATGTGAAAGATGCCTTGTCATATTTGGACCAAGTGAAGATACAATTCTTCAATCAAGCAGATGTTTACAACAACTTTTTGGATATCATGAAGGATTTCAAGTCTCAAAGTATTGATACCCCAGGTGTCATTGATCGAGTATCTACTTTGTTTCAAGGACACCCTAATTTAATCCAAGGTTTCAACACGTTTTTACCCCCGGGATACAGAATCGAATGTTCTTTGGATCCGTCCAACCCTAACCCCATTCGTGTCACAACGCCCACTGGAACCTCTACAAGACCTAATATTTCTGCAACGCCGTATCAGCAATGGAATGAACAGCCTCAGGCTACTCAGTATGGTCAGGAACAACCCCAAGGTGCTGGCGGTCAGATCGAGTTCAACCATGCCATCTCATATGTGAACAAGATCAAAACCAGATTTGCAAACCAACCAGACATTTACAAACAATTTTTGGAAATTTTGCAAACGTATCAACGGGAACAAAAGCCTATCGGAGAAGTTTACGAACAGGTTGCACAACTTTTCTCTAATTCTCCTGACCTCCTCAGGGACTTTAAGCAATTCTTACCAGATAGCGGTAATCAGCCACTTTTACAGCAAAAACCCGGTCAAGAGGATATCCTCTCAGCACAACCGCAAATACATCCATCTGACAAACAACAGTTTTATCACGCAAATGGATCTTCTCAATTGCCTCCTTTAGGAAATTTCCAACCTAATTATGGAGCGCCTGCAATGAACTCAGAACAACATTACCCTAATCATTATCAAATGCCTGCTAGTCAGGAGGTGGGAATAGCTGGTCTGTATATGCCGGACGGAGTTCGAAAGAGTGAACACTTCGCTTATGAAAATAAGTACAATGAAGAAGCACAATATTCGAGTATTCGTGGTGGTCCTCAAGTAGCAGCGACACCTAAGCAAGATGCTAGTCCGTCTGGTTACAATGGACAAGCAATCAAGACTAAGGTCAACCCTACTTTGGTCCAGGGTGTTCCTCAACCTGTTCCTCCTTCTGCTACCGCCCCTCAGTCATCGTTACTGGAAGAGTTAGGTTTCTTCGACAAAGTCAAGAAGGCTATTGGTAACAAGCAGACTTACAACGAGTTTTTGAAGATTTTGAACTTATTCTCGCAAGATATTATTGATAAAGACACCCTAGTGGAACGAGTGGATTCTTTCTTAGGAGAGAATCACCAAGATTTGCTTAACTGGTTCAAGCAATTCGTGGGATTTAAAGAAAAGGCACAACATATTGAAGACATCACGTTCAAAAAACATCAATTGGAACTCTCGTTGTGCAAATCCTATGGACCTTCTTACAGACAATTACCAAAAGTTGAAACATATATGCCTTGTTCAGGAAGAGATGAAATGTGTTGGGAGGTGTTGAACGATGAGTGGGTAGGTCACCCAACTTGGGCATCTGAAGATTCAGGATTCATTTCTCATAGAAAGAATCAATACGAGGAAATCTTATTCAAGATTGAAGAAGAGAGATTGGAGTTTGACTATCACATGGAAGCAAATTTGAGAACTATTCAAACTCTCGAAACTATTGCTAATAGGATCGCAAATATGACGCCAGAACAAAAGGCTAGCTTCAAACTCCCACCTGGTTTGGGCCACACTTCCGAAACCATCTATAAAAAGGTCATCCGTAAGATATATGACAAGGATAGAGGATTTGAAGTGATCGACGCTTTGTATGAAAACCCTGCAGTTGCGGTTCCTGTTGTGTTGAAAAGATTGAAACAGAAGGACGAAGAATGGAAGCGTGCGCAAAGAGAATGGAACAAGGTATGGAGAGAGATGGAGCAAAAAGTATTTTACAAATCCTTGGACCACATGGGCTTGACTTTCAAACAAGCGGATAAAAAGTTGTTAACAGCGAAACAATTGGTCAGTGAGATCAGTACCGTTAAAATGGAACAACAAAACAAGAGAATTCATCCATTAACTCCAAAGCCTCAAGAACAATTAGAATACAAGTTCAATGATAATGAAATCATATTTGATATCTTGCGACTTGCAGAGCTCTACATTTTCCATTCTTCGAACTATTCTGCCAATGACAGAGAAAAGCTCGGGGCTTTCTTCAAACACTTTATAAGTTTGTTCTTCAACATTCCAAGTGAAATCATCGAGCGTGCTCTCTCTGCTAGGGAGAACGAAAAGAACAATGACGGCAGCAGTGCAGTTCGTGTAGAAAACACTACTGCGACTGAAACGAACGGAACTGCAGATGTGACAGAGTCCAAGAAACGTCATCGCGATCCAGATTTGTTACGTGACGTCTTAAAGCGTCAATCAAAGTCCAGGAAAGAAGGTGCAGACGATTCTCCTGCTAGTGAATCCGAAGAAACTGATCTTTCAGAAGAAGCCGAAAAATCAGGTGAATTATGGATCAAGACTACTTCACGTGAGTATTCTTTGGGGGAAGAAAGAAATGAAGAAAAACGTGATAAGTTCAACTTCTTCTGTAACACAACGATCTATGTCTTTTTCCGCCACTTCAGAACTCTCTACGAAAGATTGGAGGAAGTTAAAGCAATGAATGATGCCGTTGGCGCTGAAATTCGGTCTCGCAAGGTTCCTCAATTCGCAAAAGACTTAAACCTTATTTCACATCAACTCGAAGATATGGGAGTTGAGATAGTGGGTACTAAAGATTGTTATAAACAGGTCTTATCATTGGCTGAAAGATTATTGGACGGCGAAATAGAGCATCAATGGTTTGAGGAAAGCTTACGTCAAGCTTACCGGAATAAAGCCTACAAATGCTACACTATAGACAAAGTCGTCTTATCATTGGTAAAGCATATGCACACTATGGTAACTGACTCCAAAACATCTGAGATGGTTGTACTTTTTGAGAAGGATAGACATTCAAGAGTTTCCTCTGCAAAGGAGCAAATTTTGTATCGCATGCAAGTCAGGTCTTTAATGACCAATGACGAAAATATGTTCAAAATTTCATTTATCGAATCCACTAATTCAGTGAATATCCAATTTGTGAGCTTGGATGACTTGACTATCAACGATCATGCAAATGCAGATGAAAGATATAACTATTACGTTACATCATATGTCATGTTTAATCCAACTGAAGGTGTGCCGGCCTCTAAGGTGAACATGCCATTCCATAAAGCGTTCATCGAATCTGTTGATGAAGAACAATGTGAAGGAAAAGTCTCAACAGGTTTGAAAGTCTCTGTTTGTGAGAATTCATTCCGCTTGTTTTTTGAACCTGGTAGCCATGACGAATTTACTGCTAACCTGGTATACTCGAAGCCATTTGAATCGAAAGTGAGTAAGGAAGAAAAGCTTGAACAGTTACAAAAATTAATCAACGATAAGGAAGTTGGTTGGTGTTCAGGAATGGATGAAAATGAAGTTAAAAAGCAAGACTCTCATTTCCAGACTCTTTTGAACAAAGGTGCTAAGGAATACAAATCACAAGGGACCCAATCTGAACCTGAATCACATGAGCCTGCTCCTACTGAACTTGAAGAAGGTCAGCCTCTGGCCGGAGCAGCTGCCGACGAAACATCCGTGGGATCAAAACCACTAGAAGCGAGATCAGAGAACCCAGACGTCACCGTTGATGCTGACACTACTGTTCATGAGCCAAATGATACTACGATCCAACAAGATACAAACGACACCACAATGGAGGACGGCTCCAACGAATAAGGTGGCGCTATCGAAACTATTGTCGAGGTTTGATTGACAAAATCTCAAGTTTTAAAAGAGAAATTCTAAATAATGCTTTGTATTATATTGTTAGTAAAACTGTCTCTTACCTAAACAATGTACCTTCTGCCACCGCTCTGGCCAACCTCTCGGTAGCAATGGTGTGAGCCAAACGTTCCCTTTCTTCCATCCGTCTTGCAACAAACTGTTTTTCATCTTTAAATAGCAAAAGACGAAGAATAATGTCTTCAGTGGATGTTTGTGCTGCTAAGGGGTCAGCCCTTAAAGCCCGCGCTTCTCTTTCGGCGTGAGCTCTTGCCTGAAGGGTAGCATTCGCCCTAATTGTCAGGCTTCGTGCTATGGAACCTGCTCTACTTCGAAGTGATGCTGTGTCTGCGCCTGGTAGCGATGAGATGTACACGTTGTTCTTGTCTCTGAGCATTTGAAGATAGGCTGGAGAGAGCCTTTCCACTTCTTCCATTAAGAACTCGACATCCCGGTCATAATATACTGGGATTAGAAGAATGGACTGATATTGTTCTGTCTTCAAGTCTTCTATCGGAGGGCCGTTCCCTGCATTATGGAAGAAATCAATACATAAGTAATCGAGCCAACCAATAACTGTCTCCATTTCATTGTGGGTCAAAGTTTTACCAAATCCAAGGTTTCCAATGGAGTTCGTTACATTGGCTACTGCCGAGCTGACAGCGGATTGCCAGCCGGACCGTAGATTACTTGCTGATGGAATAGTCTTCTTGAATCCCGGTGAATTGCGTAATACTCTAGCACTTGTCAATTTGGGAAGAAGCAATTCATCTGCGCTGGCAACAACAACATTCCATGCTTCTAGCATGACACGCAAAAGTAAGTCTTTAGATAAATACTGAGCCAAGATCAGCAAGTTCAAATTGAGATAGTTGTACAACGGGGCCATAGCTTGATCCATTTGAATTTCTGTGGGCTTTATGTTTCCACTGCTTCCGCACACAAGTCTGAGGGTCTGTCTCGAGAAGCAAGTACGAATAAAGTGGGAAAACTTTGCGACAATCATCTTGATAATTCTTTGCTCAGTTCTCTTCAATGCCCTATGAGCTCTGCCCATCGTAAACATTGCATCTTCCCTCTCGCTCTCAACAGCAATTTCAATCAACACTCTTCCTTGTGTATCTAAATCAAGATACACTTCTTGCGAGATTCCATCATGCTTAAATTTGCGAGGGTCTAACTGAAGTAAAGCTCTTCCGCATACATTATGAGCACCGAAATGTTCCTCCCATACAGTTGCAGATAAAGTCATAGTGGTGTTTGCTTTCAAGGTGATTTCAAAATCTTCATCCCATTCCGGATTTGGTGAATCTAGTGTTCTAGTCTTAGCGATAGTCCTTCTCGCTATTGTATCAATGAGAGCCAAATAGGGTCTTATGTGCGACGCTTCCGATGGGGAGCCCAAATTTTCAGCCTTCACAACTCTGATGGAGAAGATATGACTTGTGTAGGCAGGTTGTGAATGAGGATCGTTAGTCGCCAAAACTTCAGAGATTTCCTCTGGAGAAACCAACTGCTCCAATTTCGTCAAGTTGCGAGCTAAACTTTGAATATTGTTAAGGCCAATACAAGTAGTGTGTGAAAAATTGATTGGATTCTCAATCTCTTGCTTTTCATTTAGATTTTGAAGTCCAGATACCATACTCTTCATCTCAGCTAACCACCCTGTTTTCGAAGACTCCAATTTGGCAGTCGCTGAAGTTTCAGTGTTCGCTAGATCTTTCATAACCATATCAGCCATTTCGTTAACATAATAGAGACACGAGTCACATATGCTCTTGACTAAAATGGTGTATATTTGAGCTAAGTGGATTTCATTTTGCCAATTCAAACCTCGAACAATGCTGAGATAATTTTTAATGACCACAAATATATCTTGCACTGACGTACTAAATTTCTTCTCATCATCTTCGATGTCAACGGGTTCAAACGTATCGCTTTCAATTGCGTTTTTAACAAAGGATTGTATCTTTTCACCACTTTCGGTGGCAAAGTCCTCTAGGTAAGGATAAAAGAAAGACTCAAGATCGAAATAAAACGCTTTCAGATTAGAAACCTGTTCATGAATATTCCTTATTTCCTGGAGTGATTTGTACGCTTCAAAAGCATCGCTATAGTTCACAAACTCGTTTCTGGCTCTGGTATGGGCAACGATATGATCCAACATATTTTTGGAGTCAGAGGCAAACATTTCAGTGACAAGAGCAGCATAGGTATGGCTCACGTTCAAATAACCAAGTAAAGGGTGTTTATATCGCTTTTGTAACATTTTAATGTTTTCTATCAAAGCATCGGCGGCTTCTAAAACATTAAGGATGCTAAGAGAAGAGTCACGAGGTACTTGACGGAGAGACTCAGCATACAGTGATTCTGATACCCTTAATAAAGTCTTTGAAAGCTTTTTTTGCCATTTTACCGAAAGGCCTGATTCCTCAACCTTGGGAAATAACGGATCACTCTCGATATACTCTGCGAGAAAACTTAAGTAAGGAGCAAATTTTGGTTTAGCACCTTTACTTAAAATCAGGCCAAGACAATCTTTTAGGCCGTGGAACACTTCGCTATAGGTGTAACCTAAATTCTTTGCCCAATCTTCTTGGTCTTTGCGAGTCCAATACAGTCGGTCATTCCAGGAAAACTTCCCCTCTTCAAGTAAACGTTCACAAGTTTGGAAGAGTTTTGTTGTCGTATTTATGTCGATTGGACCCAACTCCTTAGCATCGGAGGCGAAAAGTGGATCAACTAGAAGTCCCGAGAGATGCGCCGCAGTGTATAGACATGTAGCTCGTGTATGTGCGTCTATAATCCAGACACGGCAGCATAAATTAAGCAATTCTCTTGATTTGTTGGAGTACAACAGCACATTCGAAGGTGTTTCGAAACCAAAATCCAATTCCTTTCTATGATGCAATAAGCACAACTTCTGAAGATGTACAATGTAGGGACGAATACACAGGGCGGGTGGTAATATGTAGAAGTCTTCACCTGATGCAAGTGGAGGGAGAGGAAGAAGCTTTTTTGATGGAGGAATTGAGTACTTTTGCATCAATGCTTCACAGCACAGTTTATAGCGGTCCTTCCAAGACTGATACGCTTCCTGTGAGAGGAATTTTTCAGGAGAGAGTGCACCAATATCTTTACCCACATAAAATAAGACCTGCTCAATATCTTTATGCAAGGCTTTCTGAGTGACAAGAGGTTTCATCCGTGCAACGTCAGATATAATTTTTGATTTGTCGATTTGGAAAAGATCTGCAATTAAACTGATAGCAGCCTGATCCATATCGGATGCAGCAAACGAAGGTTCTGGGTAAATGCGATCGCCAAGGTCAGTAGCAGAAGAGCTACGTTTGACTGATGCTGAAGGATTAAGGGAAGCCATGTGTTCATTGAGCTTCGCAACCAAGGATTCTTTGTTTTTCTCACGGCGGGCAAGCTGGATCATGATTTCAATTAGTACACGAGCCTGCTGGAATACCACAGAACTCACGTCATCTGGTGGGATCAGGCCCAACTTCACGATCTCCTTGTTTGCTGCAGAGACGAACTTCATCACCAACATATCAACCGAGCCTGAGCGGCGAAAGTCGGACGCAAATTTTGGATCAAGAAGTTCGCCGTAAAATCGAAGTAGCAGTCGACGAGTATTTGGTTCATAAGCTGAGTTACTCATGGCGATGTTGTTGAGCTTGGCCTTCAAATCATTGAGGAATTGCGGAGGAAGTTGCGGTTCGGAATCCACACGCGAGAGACGTGATCGGCGGTTTTCAACAGCCACACTACGAGGCCGGAGACTGGCGTCAGACTGAGCCGGTATGGATTTGTAGAAACGGGCCTCACAAATGTACTCAAGAATGACAAGTTTAAGTATGGCCTCGTAGAGTTTTTCCATATCAACATTGTCGTACAGCTTATCTTCTGATACTATGGAACGAAGACTTTGGGTCCGAGAGTCTGCATGGTTCTTGCGGAGTGATTTTACTGCGCTGGCCATGGCTGGTGTTGAAGCGAGACGCTTATGTCTCGGCGCGCAAAAGTCACTAAGCTACACAGTTGATGCGCGCAAGTGATTTAGTATACACACGGCTAAACAAATACACGGTTTGAGGCAAACCGAGGGAGAGCTCTATTGCCGGTCTAAGTAAGCCAGCACTCTTAGTAAACCGCCACTCTAAGTAAACCGCCACTCAAAGTAAACCGCTACTTTAAGTAAGCCAACACTCTAAGTATGCCGCCACTATAAGAAAGCCGCCACTTTAAGAAAGCCGGAGTCATAGAGAAAGGTAATGACAAGATGACAATGTGATCACATTATCGTGTATTTTCAGGAACAGAGTCATAATGAGAGGAGTAACGCCTGAAGATAGACCGGGGTACAAAACCGGATAGAGGGAAAAAGAACGACAGTTGACACAAGTGATAAAAGGGAAAAATCACATGTTGTAGTTTTGTGTGATCCATTTCTGACAATGCCTGCCAATGGATCTACAGCTGATTCACTAGTTGGGTGTGCACCAGCTCATCAGGTAGGTGTGCACCAATTTCGTATCACAGAGGACAGACACTTGATCCTGATCGAAGACATCAACGGACTCTAGATATTAGTAGGGTCATAGATAGATAACACCACGACAGGAGCGACCAGCACGCCTAGCCAGTTGACAGATCTACGTGGCCTTATCCTCCACGCCATAACTATGCTGACCCCAACTCCCACACAGTTAATCCTCATCAACATCGCTGATGCTCTCCTCCAGCGATAAGGGAGTATCGTATATCCCTGTACCATTACCATTGACCTCTGTCTTAACGTGTCCATTCTCCATACCAGCAACTTCATCTGCTTTATAGAGATGGTTTCCTAGGAGCTTGTTCATTTCAAACATGCCCACCACCAGTTTCTTGAACACAGCCTGCAATAGATCGTCACACTTGACTTTTCGTTTATCTTTTGGATCTTGAAGCCCGTGGGATTTGATGTAAACCCACAATTGCTTCACCACCTGAGGTCTGCTCATGCGATCGCTTCCAACCACAGCTTTCAACTGTGGTGAAAGTACATGTTCAGCATTGAATACCGAGTTGGGTGTCACCTGTCGTTTAGTGGATTTTTTCTTGGCTACTTTAGAGGGAGTTTTTGCAGTTCCTCCTCTTCTTGTGACCGGGCCCCGTAGTTCAGACTTCAGTAGCTCGATAGCCATGAGCTCGTCCAGTTTCTCGATTTCCTCCTTTGTAGGGTGCTTCGGGCTATTTTTGTCGTCCAAGAATTTATAGTATCTTTCTAGAATGATATTATTCATTTCTTTCTGGCAGTTGTTAGTATAAGCTAGAGACATGGTCATATGGCGAAATCCGCAAGAGTCAAGGAAACACCAAAAATGAAAAAAAAAAGACAGAAACAACTCAATTGCATCATCGTTAACATCTTAGTCATTCCCTACGTACCTTATGTGGAAGCAAATCAATGTCAAAGAGGTCCAGAAGTGCGTTTCTGATCCTCTTCACTGTAATTTTCTCAAGGTCTGCAACACCTAGTATTGCCTATTCTTTTGTTAGTACTCAAATGCGACGGAACTCAATTTAAGATGCATACGTCTATCATAGGCATATACTGTTTGGGATTATACGAATCGGCCATGGTGATCAGGTTGTTATGGAGGACAACTTTGAATATGGAAGAAAAACCCAGGCTTATGGGTTGTGCAGATTAGCGGGCTCGAAAGCGCATTATTGTTTAGCTTGCCCGGTTTTCTCGGGCGCTAGTCCTGCCTGGCAGGTATACTCCGTCTTCTTGACATTTTTTTAGTTGAGTCACAACCGATTTGTTTCTCTCGTTCTATTTTTCTCTCGCTCTATTTTCGTTCTTTCCTTTTTCTTGCTGTTTTTCGGTTTCTTCTCTTTTTTGCTCTACAGATTCAAATTTCTATTTCTTCCTTCAACTGACCGACTCGTAGCTGCGACAAGTGCGACAACTCATGTACGAATTCCCCGCACTACATCGTTCGTGCTCTTATTGTTGCTCGTGTGTTAACTCTGTGCTCCCAACGTTTAGACTTTCCATCTTCAGAAGTGAAATACGGTCGTCAGTATCTCAACCTGCTTCGTATTGTGTCTTTTTTTTGTCTCTTTCTTTAAAGTCTGCCTGCTTGCGAGGGACTGCTGCCTGTCTAGATTACGTTCTAGATCACAGGCGACCTCATCGGCACAGAATGAGCTTACGAACAGTTAGATAAGAGCTTCTCTTAGATTATGTAATAAGTTTTGGAAATAGCCTTGTATCTACCGGGTTCAGAGTGTACGTCGTTCCTCATTGCCTTTGATTTATCGAGGACTATTTATGTCTATTAGCTCGGACTTTTCGGACATTATGATCCGTTTGAGGTTCATACGCGAAACAATACCAGCGCAGTACAAAGGGTCCATATAAAAATATGGTTGGACAATTCTGAAAAATCTGTCCCTGAAAAGATTATTTCTGAAAAATCTCTCCTGAAGCATACGTCCTGAAAGCATGTGTACTGAAAGATTATGTCCTGAAGAATCTGTCCCTGAATAGATTAGTGCTAAGCCTTGCGAAATGCACAAATCTTCCGCGTGTGCAACTTTAGTTTCTCTGCTTCCGCCCAAAGATCGTTCTTTCTCAAAAAGTTAAGCAACGGATATAATCAGAGACACCATAGTCATCCTTCTTGAAATCAATTGAATGTGGTATTTTTAGGACATTTACCCACACATTGTCGCGATAATGGCCTAGAAACTCCATAGTGTAGTTCTAGAGTGTTATATACAGTCTTCTCCCATAACCATTCCCAGCTGAATTTCAAAGAAAAAATAATACTGAAGCGTCTAAAAGGAAGTGTCTACAACAGATCATGAGATCTCGTAGAAGCTCGAACTCTTGTGTTTATTCAATTTGGTTTCTGAGGTAATGCAATTACTATGATACACTTTCTGGCAGTCTTGTGCCCGCTCTCATGCCAGCTGGTTTCTCAAATTTCTCTTATGTTGAGCTTCATTCTTCTTGATCAACTTCTTTCTCTCCATACGGTTCAACTTTCTTGGATCAATCATTTCATCAGGAGTTCCCTTTACCTTATCATCGATCTCAACCAACCATTGGTCATCAAGAGCCTTGTTCTTACCTTTGTAACCCCACTTAGGAACCCATTCACCAGTAGCCTCATCGTACACCATCTTTCCATCCTTAGCCTTGGCCTTGATTCCTTTCTTAGCTGCAAATTGTTCCCATTTTGTGAGCGGTTTGTCCTTAGGAATAGCCTTCTCTCTTGGCAAAGGTGTGGTAGGGTCTGGCAATTGTATAAGGGTCATAGTAGAGTCTTGGCCAGTAGATGAGCCATGAGTATCCGTGGTGGTCTTGATAGGCAAAGACAAAACTTGATTAATAAGGAGTTGAAGGTTGTCTCTTGTAACAGAAGCCAAGTATGCCTCTTTTTGTTCTGGGTCCTTCAACTTACTGTTGTCCAAAGGATTTGGGTCAAAGGTAGCCAAATTTCCCAAATCATAAGTGTTTGGAATTGGCTTGTTAACAGTCACAGGCTTGAATTTTTCTTCCGACATTGGATTTACCGTGATGATTAGAGATGGGATTAGATGCGCATCGCAGAAAAAAGTGAAGTACTTTTTCAGATGTTCGTGCCTTGCCCATAAAGTTTATGTTCGCGACAGCCGGAGCCCTCGCCATATAAACACAGAAAATATGGCCATCACTCCAATAGCACCACCGGCAACAAATAAATGCTTTAGGTTTTCCATATCGGTTGTATCTGTCTGTGTCTCGAGACCTGGTGTAGCAGTACTTGGATTTTTCGCAGCATCCACGAGTTGAATGAATAGCTCATTAAGCGACGTAGTCCAAGAACTTGATATGTGCAAGGGAGAGTTCAAAAATAAGTCCTTGGTGTAATTTTCTGGCTGGACATCTGATCGCTGTTCTTGCTTATCAAGATCTGCTTTAAGAGCAACAAAAACTGACGGTATATCATCGAGAAATTTGCCATACTTCTTCCTTAGCTCCACTAAGTATTGAAAAGAGTCAGGATCAGACGAATCATAAGCGTAACAAATGGCATCACATTGATCTAACCTTCGCTGATTCTCAAGAATCGCAGGTTCTAACTCTCCCAACTCTTCTAGGATCAAATAGCACTGCTTACCGCCTCTAAGTTCAATGTCCTTCACACATATACGAGGCTTTATTGTTGGCAGATAAATTTCACTGTAGGATCCACGGATAAACAGTTCAAGTAGAGAGGTTTTGCCCGATTTTGGACCTCCCAAAACAAAACAATTAAAAACGTTGCGGTCATTGACTGCCCCTCGATATTGTTTACCTTGTTTTTGGCGGATCTTACGAGGTTTGGTCACACGAAGAGCTTTAATAGAGCTTCCCTCATCAAACCCAAGATAAGCTAAGTATTGAAGAGTTGTTTTGTGGTCCAAAAAAGTTGTCAAGTTCCATTGTGCAAGCCACCCTTGAAGAGATACATATCCTTCATCGTTTCTCACTATAGAAGAGGGAAATTGTGATTCTTGCCATAATTTTGGAATTCCTGGTGTCGGCACAAACAAATTATCAAGCTCCTCGTCATTTAGGCCCCCATCATTGTCCTTATCAAATTTCAAAAATAAGTCGACGAAGAATCTGTATCCAATGGGACTGAGCTCGACACTGGAATTAGGATGAACGTCTAGTTTTGGGAACAAAAACTTATCATTTAAGGAGAGAGAGTTGGTGTATTGGAATGCTCTCAATATACTCCAAACGGTCTCATGGCGACCCTTTTCAGCATACATTTTGTTGAGTATGATGAAACTACTTTCCGAAATTCCAGTAGGATCGTCTTTTTCAGGTAAAATCACCGTACTCAATTGACGAACAATGTCGTTGTAATCATCTTCGGTAGCTCGACGGCCGAAGCATTTAAAGTGCAAATCAGAAAACTCTTTATAGTTCAAAAACCCATCCTGATCGGTGTCGCACAAGAAGAAAATACGCTTGAGAGCATCTACGGCTGCTGGCTTTAAGCAGCCTTCTTTTGAATCGAAAATAGGAGCAATTGGGTGTGTGACAGCCCGCTGGCATAGATAAAATGCTTCCACCACATTGGTGCCGTTCTTTGCACTGCAACGGACACATGCCTCTATCTCTTTGAACTCATTAATGAGGGAGATGAACTCCTCAGAATTCTGCTTCTTGAACGACGTACCTCTTTCAGAAGCAGAATTTCTGTCTCCAGCCACCATATCGCATTTGTTTGCACACACTATCACTGGGAGATTCACTCCCATTGCCCGGAACATTGGCATCCAATACAAGGAGATGCGCTCATAAGTATAGTGGTCCAGATACAAGAGAAGGATAACGTCTGCCATTTTTAGCTCACGCGAAAGTTGCGCTCTATCCGAAGCCTGTGTGTCAATTATAACCGTCTTCTCAGGGATATTTTTAGACAAGTCTCTGTTGTACAGCTTCTCATCAGAGTCGGCATCTGAGGTAGACTCGCCCATTCCCATATAATCGTCTTTTGATATTATGACTGGAGGCACAACTCCTTCTATGCTTGGGACAAATTCATTTTTGACAAAAGCGGCAATGATGGAGGACTTTCCCACGGCTTCGTCTCCGCAGAGAACTATTCGAAGCAGAGTCATTTGCAGATTTGAACTTGGATGCAATGGGTTGTGATTTTGATAAGAAATGCAATTATGCCAATTACGACGGATTGCTGTTGCTTTGTTTATGTAAACTGGCCTGGTTAGATAAAGTGACTGTAATTTGTTTTATTAGGGCGCTATTGTGTATTTGGATTATTATGTATTTTGGCACTGTCCCAGGACTCGGGCCATGCGCGAAATGCCAGATGCTGAGTATGGTGGGGAAACAGATTAGAGACAGTCATCCGAAATATATAGAAAAAAAAAAAAAAAATACGAAAAGATTATAAAACATTATAGAAAATTATGCCATCCGTGAAGATTGTCTCTTCTAATCCCCGTAAAGTATCATCTTCAGTAATTTCTTTCCTAGTTGCTATGGTGAAACCAGGCAAGAGACGTCGCACCTTATTAATCATCGCTTCTCATTTGCCCGCACTTTTTCTCATATCGACATGTTTACTTCACTCATCCGTCCCACCAGCACTCTCAGAGTGCCACTTGTGAGGTTCCTTTCTGTGCCAGCTATGGAACCTTACGAGAAGAAAATATACGACATACTCCAATCGGAGCTCAGCCCGAAGAACTTGTCTGTTAAGGACGTTTCGGGCGGATGTGGATCGATGTTCGCTATTACAGTGGAAAGTGAAAAGTTCAAGGGAATGAACATGATCAAGCAGCACCGCTTGGTGAATGAGGTGTTGAAGGAAGAAATTGCAAAATGGCACGGTCTTCAGTTGCAAACCAAGGCGGCGTAAGAACAACAAAACGACCCAGTGCAGCGACATTCAAGACCAAAAACAACCCACTTCAGCACCAGACTGATAATCTGATACTCTCGGCATCTCTGGACTGAACTACTCTTAATTTATTCCTCATGACCTCTACATGTACATAACAAATAAATGCTATGGAAAAAGAAAGTCTCAAAATAGGTCTTTATATTGTACACTTCTTTATTCTACAATTTCTTCCTTCTCTTCGATGATCTCCTCCTTGATCTCCTCAACCACCTCGGCTTCCACGTCACGGACCTCGGATTTCTTACCCACGTGCTTGGCTCTGTAGGCATTCCATTCCTCCAACAACTTACGACGCAACAAGATAGCCTCTCTGGTAGCAGCATCTGCTTCCATGGCATCAATCTCATCGAATTGTGCGCTGTACTCACGCAAGCTCTTCTTAACCTTGGCGTAATCTGCTGGTGTAAGCAAAGACTTAGGTCTTGGTCTCCAAATCAAATCCTTGAACTGGTCAATACTTTCATCTCTGAAAACAACACCACTGAAACTGAACAACTTGTAACCATTCTCAATGGCATGAACCCAAGACGATGACCATGCTGCAACGTAACGTCCAGATGGATCCCAAGAGATGTTAGTCATACCAGAAAACTTCTCAGCCTTCAACAACTTGACAACGGTCTTCTTAGGGTTCTTCTCATCCTCAAATTGAGTGTCGAAGAACTCCAATTCACCACTGGACTTGGCGATAGTGGCAACAACCACGTATCTACCCTTTGGAGACCAGAAAAGAGTGTTGGAGTGTTTCTTCTCAACAGTGCTAATAACCTTGAATCTAGTAGCCTTATTCTTAGATGCTTTCTCAGGAGCAAAGAAAGAAACAGTGTTCTTTGCAATGGCTGGGTTAATGTTACCGTCATCCAATCTACTGATAGTGATGAAACGATCGGACTTTGGTTCCCAGGCAAAGTTGATGCAAACATCCTTCATCTCGACCTTCTCGACAGGAATGTCTCTCTCGGTGGTTCTAAAGAACTCCAAGTTGGAGAAGAAAGTCTTACCGGACTTGGTGTGACGGTCAACCTTAACACACAAGAAGTCACCTTCATCTTGCCAGTGCATCTTACAGTCGCTGACTTGGAACAAGTTGACAGTTCTAATAATTTGTCTCGATGGAATTTGCATCAATGCAACTCTGGCGGTTTGGTTAGGTGTCTCTGGAGTCCAGTACGACAACACATGCTCACCTTCTTCGACTCTAGAGTCGGCAAGCTTGACACCTGCTGGAGCCCATTCGAAATCAACCACACCTTCAACCTTGACCAACTTCTTGTCCAACAATTGGAAGGTAGAGGTCTCGTAGATGGCCAAAGCATCTGGACCTTGACGACAACAGTACTTGTCGTCGAAAGACCACTTGACGAGAGGCCAAGGCATATCCTTTTGGCCTTCCAAATGTGGAGGCAAAGCAAAAGTTCTAGCAACTTCGCCAGTAGCCAAATCCCAAATGACCAATTTGTGGCCCTCAGACTCAGGTCCGAATGGGAACGACTCTAACTCAGCTGGGTTCTCTGGCATGGTGATTGGAGTAGGAGATAAAGTAACCATGTACTTTTCTGATGGAGAGAAGTCAATCAAACGAACTTGTGGATGAACAAACTTATTGATTCTTTCGAATTTGTCACCACCCCAAGATTGAACACCTTGTGGGTGAATGGAAAACAAGTAGGTACCCTTTGGTGAGAACTTGGCGTATTTGGATGTGAAGCCCTTTCTTGGCTCAGTAACCTCTTTAGGATCGTTTTTCTTGTTGCTCCAGTATACACCCACTGTGTCAGAGAAGTGCAAGGCCAATTGATCACGTCCACTTTCGTCTTGCAACCAGGACTTCAAGTAGCCATGAGATTGCATTGGAGGAATCTCTGGCTCCACGAAGGAAGCTGGGACGCTGCCTTCAGCACAGTATTTTTCAATGTCGGAAAACTTGTTAACAAACAATCTGTGCTTAGCATCTAAAGGCTTGCCATTCAATTGATGGACAGCTGCGTTGGCCATCTCAGGAGTCTTATACTGAGCGAAGAGATAGCCCTTAGTCATGTTTCCTTCCAACGGAAGGAACATACCTGCTTCTCCTTCAACAAGCTCACCGGCTTTGCTCAAGAATTTTCTCAAGACTTTTTCCAACAATGGTGCCTTTGACAGAGGAGCCTTTGGCGTGCCATCGACCACGACATAGGTCTCCGAACCGAGGTCGGCGTTGATGGAGTACTTCGTCTCCAAATCTGAAAAGTCAATATCGTCCAAAGAGATTTCTTTCTCAAGTTGTCCGTAGGAAAGGTCAGCCATTCTGGAACAGTTAGTCTCTTTAATTCTCGCTGCTGAAAAAAAAATTTTTAGGTCCCATACTGGATGCACGGGTGCACTCAGTTCATTATTACACAAGCAATGCTATCACAGAAACTAAAAATATCCGTATATTAAAATTCATCGAGTACTCTGGATGTTCTTTAGGGCAAAGATCTTGATTAAGATTATCCTATGCTATCAAACAGCCTATGGCCGAGGGTCATATTTTCAGCACCGTAGGTAATCAAGATAATTCAGTGCGACTATGGCCCATGGGTATGTGCGCCTAGGTGTCCGTAGACCATGGCTATACACACGGCAACTGCTCAAGCGTGGTGATTCTTCAAGGCGATTTTGCGCCTCAACTCGGTGTTTTGCTCTTCCAACTCCCGAAGCCTCATTGCTGCCTGTTCATTGTCATGTGCTCTTTGCTCACGTTCCCGTTTCCACTTATCATGAAGCTCTGCGTTGCGTAGCTTGAATATGGAGATTTGTTCACTGGAGGCATTGTTACTGAGTACATCACGGCTAGATGATTCCAACTCCTTGAGTCTCTCCTTCAATTTTTTGATTTCTTTTTTTCTGTCTGATTCAGCTAGTAGCACCCGTATATGTTCTTTCACCATGGCATCTACTGCCCGCACAAAATAATCAAAGACAGACTTATGATCTTGTTGTATATCTCTAACGTCATTCTCTGTACCCCCTTTCAAGTTTCTAGTTGCTCTTATAAGTCGCTTGAGCTTCTTGTCCGGTTCTTCTAAAGAGGACTCTTCTGCAAGGAGCAGTAAAGATGCATATATCTTCTCAAATCTGTGGATATCTGTGTCCAACAAAAGAGACAAGCCGAGAGACTCTTGTGGCTTTTCAGATTTCGTACTGCTGAGCTCTTTTACTTTGTTGCGCAACTCAGCAACAGTTTCTTTGAATGATTCGATTTGCCAGGAATACTTGAGGTTTTCTGATTTGAGTACACGTTGCTTTCCTAAAGCTGCCTCCAAGTCACGCTGTAGCCCCTCATTATCAGCCACTTGGGCTCTTAAATTGATAAGATCTCTTTTGAGATGGCTAGCCTGATTACTGGCCAAGCTGTTTTTATTCTCATAGTTTTCCCGTAGCATACTAAGTTCATCCAACTTTTCTTGATATGACCTTTGCAAATTGACATAGTCTCGCTGTAGTAAAAGATATTTCTCGCGATCTCTCGTCGAATTATTGCTAATATCTGATATTTCTGACAAAGAAGTTCTCCTACTAGACGTTTTCCAGTTGTTCACTTCTCTTTGTAATGTGTCAATCTTCGATTCATAATCATGTAAGCGATCTTCATATGTCAGTTCCTTGTCTTGCGCAATAGTTAGCCTGTTCTGAAGCCTTTCTGTTTCGGTTTTCCATATATTTGCTTCCTCAATTTGTTTAGATAGTTTGGCTTCATTTTCATTGAGTTTGAGCTTAATGGAATCATATTCTGCTAGTGTTTTTTTTATTAGCTCATCATGCGACGAGTTGCTTCCATTGCTTTTAGTTAGTAAAGTGGAAACAAGCAAAAGTGCATCTTTGATGAACCTCTCTCTTTCAGAACGTGAACAATCCACACTTTGGCCAACGGATTCGAGGATTGTCTGTAGCAGCTCTGCCAAATCATCGAGTTCTTTCTCAAGCAGAAGCGCCCTTTTATCTGTCTCTTGCCATTTCTCCTGATACTCCTCTAAGTTTGAATAAAGGTCTTCCACCAAGTTACATATGTCTGCGTGTTCCTTCTCAAGTCTGGAGAAATTTGTTCCCTCGAAATCCAATTGGTTTTGAATATCATTTATATTATGTAGCCCAATTTCATTGTTATCTATGAGATCCTGAAGAAATTTTTCGTATAGCTTGAGTTGTATTTTGCAGTCTGTCAATTGTTTGGTAAGCTCCTCCATCTTTTGGCTAGAAGATGATTCGGCAATCGTGTCATGATTAAGTACTCTCTTACTGAAAGGATTATTTGGGCCTAACTTCAAAGAGGGGTTAATTTTTCTCCAGGGCGAAACTTGTTGTTCTTTCCTAACGCACTGTTCATCGATATTGATGTCAAGATCGAACTGAGCTCGCGTGTCCTCGAGAAAAGATGTATCTTGGAATTCAACCTGGCCACTCAGTAGCGAGAAGCTACTGCTTGAATGGTCAAAAGTATCTCCCAATGGTGAAGATGGTATGCTTGCGATAGGACTACTCAGTCTATGTTCTTTAGTGTTGGCGAATTGATTAGCAAGAACATTATTGGAGGGCGGTAGTTCCGTTTGTGCTCGGCATTCAGTTTCCGAGTTGTCTCTTGATTTTTTCTCCGGCATGATGTTTTGTTCCTTTGAAGACTGAGCACCATTCGCAGAGTTTGAGATAATCGCTCCCTTGTTGCGACGTAAGATCAGATTGGTAGTATCCGACTCCACTAGGCTATGATGGGAACCCCCGATACGCTCATCCATTAAGCCACGATTGCCAATGGGTATGTTGTTACTCTTCTCATCTAGCAGAAGTTCTTTCATCAGAGATAGGAGCATGCTTGTGTCAGACGATATTGAAATTTGACTTTTCAGTTGGTAGATTTCCAGTTGATTGGCAAGATCCTGTGATGTACCTTGTTCAAAAGAGTCCTTCTGAAGAGAGTCTTGGGTTGGGTCCTCAATAGATGAATCCTCCTGGATGGAGTCTTGCTTTACAGACAGGTTCTGTTGACCAGAGTCTTCCTGAGAAGAATTGCGTTGTCCAGATGAATCTTGTTCAATTGCCGAATGAGGAAGTGAGGACCGGTTCGACGAAATATTGTCCTCAAATGATGAACCGTGCTCAGTATGATCAGCGGATTTGGTCGAATGCAACAGCGTATATGAATTATCTGGCGCCTGGCCAGGAAATGTAATAAACAGGCTCGAGTCTGCAGTAGTATCAAATGATTCTTTGGTAGAAAGGTCGTGACCAGCACCACCTTCTACCGCAGTGTCAGTGGAGATATTTGGGCTTGAGAGCACCATACTAAACGCTGGAGCCGGAAATCGGTTTCGGAAGTGTAGGAGATCAGATTGATGATGTTTACATTCGCGTAGACGGTATGCAGAAGTGATGCGACTAAAGACCATAACACGGATTGGAGAAAAACAAAAAAAGTGGGCTTAAAAAATTAGAAAGATCAATTCATTAGGAGATACAAAGAAAGTGGTGTTTCTGATGTGGTCGTTTATATAGCGACCGTGATTGGAATTTGTCGCTGTATCTCGCATTAGTACCTGATCTACTCCATTCGCACAAACCATACTCTACAAGAAGTATATTATAAGAAAAATATTGCTTATTTGGTTAGAACAATAGGCATTGCTAGAAAGGGGAAAAGTTAACTTGCCATTTCCGTATCTTCGTCCTTCTTGTCGGCTTCGTTTTCGTTCTCATCCTCCTCGTCTTCCTCCTGGGCAAGCTTGATCGCTTCTTGTAACAAATCGTCAGGAACGGCTACGTGCTTTCCGCCAGTTTCTTCGAGCGTACACCATGTAATTTCCAATTCATAATCCTTATCTTTGTTGTCTTCATGTGCGAGGTGGATGATTCTGGCAGCGTGCTTGACTGCTTCTTTGGCGGTCAACTCTTCGAAATCTAACTTTTCTAATTCATTCTTGGCTGTCTGCCTGCCTCTTCCAGTAGCAGCACCAGTGTAGCCCCAGTATGTACCACTGGGTTCGATCATATACAAGTGGGGGCCATTCTCGTCTATTCCACCAACAATCGATTGAACACCAAACGGGCGCACAGAATTGTAGCATGTGTAGTTTTGGACATAGAGACCCAATCTGTCCATCAAATGAGGGATGCTGACCGGGGTTTTGTATGTGGAACGGAAAGATTGGGCCTCGTCACGACCTCTGTTGACGAAATGACGTCCATCTGGTAACAATCCCGAGTAAGCAACTCCAATATGTCTGTCAATAGTTTGGATTCTCTTGTTCCTTCCCGGAACAAGCAACTTGGAATTTATGATCTTTTCCACGGCTAAAACAATGCCGTCCTTGGCTTTTATACCAATAGATGTTCCTCCGTTCTCCACGGCTTTGGATGCGTATTCCACTTGGAAGTTTCTGCCATCTAGAAATGTTAGTTGTTGTGCTTCATACCTGAGATAAATTTATACATACCTGGCGAGAATACACTATTAGATAAATCGTAACCAGTACCAATAGATGTCTATTATTGTTAGTTGCAAGCAAACGGAGTCTTAATTGACCGATGTACGTACCATTTGGATAACAGTTCGGTAGTTGGATTCCAGCGGACACACTATAGATCGCCACTTTTGCCCCAGTATGGGCACGTGACTGGCGTTAGCATGGGTTATTTTACTTGGGGAAGATTACATATGGACGAGCCAGAAATGTCAATCTGAAGCTACGAATACTATGTAATTGTTCCTCTCCATTTAGGAGAAGAACCAACAAAAAAAAAAAAAAAGAAAAAAAAGAACTTCTGGGATGGTTCTCGTATTGTAGCATTGGCAAGCCTATGCCTGCGCACACTCGTCGGCCTGAGTTACGGTATTCTTTTACCAATTGACATATTAAGTGACAGAAGACACAATTGTGTGTCCTCTGAGAGTGTGTGTCCTCTTGTAATATTTCTTCAACATTTCTCCTCCAACATGTCTCTTTCAGCATTTCTTTTTTTCAATATTATGGCTCTGGTGTAGTACTAAGTATCTATGGCACGGAATACTCGCGCGCGAATCGTCCCGCCTTCTGACCATCATGTACGAATTCAAGTGGCCATGGATAGGGATAGCGGTATGTTTCTTTTTCAATTGTGTATGTAGCCTTTCTCTACTAACGAACAGATTCCTTGTCTATTGATCAGTCTGATAGCATATGGCTCTCATTGGTTTGTGTTACGTAATCACTTGGACAGGGCAGCACAGATCCGCTATGAGGTTTACGTTACAATGACGTGGCTCACGTACTATCTAGCAATTGTGGTCAGTCCAGGTAGCCCTCCCCCCAAATATTCTGTTCCCAAGCACCACTGGAAAAAATGGTGCAAGAAGTGCCAGAACTATAAGCCGGAAAGAAGCCATCATTGCCGCAAGTGCAACACCTGTGTTCTACAGATGGACCACCACTGTCCATGGACCAACAACTGTGTGGGGCATGATAATTTGCCCCACTTCATGCGGTTTTTGGTTTGGGTCCTCCTTAGCACTTCGGTCACCTTGTACTACTTGCTGGGAAGAGCGATAGCCTTCTACAACGACCGCCAGCTACCAGCGTATCTTATTAGCAAATCCGAGTTGGCTGCGGTGCTAGTGTTGTTGCCACTTGACGCGTTTGTTTTGTTTGCTATCTTTGTTCTCTTTGTGAGATGTTTGATTCATGTGTGTTCAGGGAAAACCCAGATCGAAGTGTGGGAGATGGAGCGTATTGAGTCGCAGTTCCATACTGAGCGGTTGTGGGCAAAAATCAGACACAATTACTCGTTGGTCCACGGAAGAGAAATGCCCGAACTCACATCTTGGAATTTATCAGCCAAGCTGTATCTTAAAGAAGAAACCACCGACGAGAATGATTTGAGAGAACTGGATGAAGAAGAAGTTTCGATTGTTCCAGAGAGCTTTACGCCAGACGATTTGGTGTTTCCATATGATTTGGGGTTGTGGTCTAATCTTACGACTGCCTTGGGTAATCCATGGACATGGCCTCTTCCTTGGGGCAAGGCAAAGGGAAACGGGTACCATTTCGAAACCAATGAAGACGACGACCAATTGAATTTACCATGGCCTCCAGATGGCGGCAACGTTGATTTTGAACCGCGCGAGTTGACGGACGACGAGCTTCGGCTGCTTGGGAATGCGTCCCTTATCAAGAAACATTTAGACCCTCGCAGTAATATGGGTCGCACCGAATGGATGAACGATGAGGGTGAGACTCTAAATGATTACGGTGTGGACATTGAAGCTGAGGAAGAGGGAGAGTTAGAACGATGAAACGAACAGGTTACAAATAACAGTGATAGTAATATAAGCTGGTGTGTTTTCGAACACAGGTCTCATGGTGATTAATTCCATAGATAATGTGCGAACTCGGGTTGAGTATTGCCCACCGAAAGATACAGTAATACCAAGAATTGCACACTAAAAAATACATTTTCAAACCATCGTACACATTCACTATTGTTGCCTCAATCAATTTTGCCTCGATCACTTTCCGGCATGGGTCTTGTTTTCCATAATCGTATCTTGCATCAAGTAAGGTGAAGTGATCGCACGTGACAAGTGGTGATCCGTAGTCGGTCGCAGCCATGTGTGGAGTCTTTCGTAATCAATCCGTATATATACAGACATTTTTTGGTGTTGTTCAACAATTGCTTAATTCAAATTCAATAAAATAATAATGTCTGAAATTCCAAAAGGTACTTTGAGATTGGGATCTACTGCCCCAGACTTCACTGCTGACACCTCAAACGGTCCAATTTCTTTCCACGAATACATTGGCGATTCCTGGACTATTTTGTTCTCTCACCCTGATGACTTTACCCCAGTTTGTACCACTGAATTGGGTGCCTTTGCCAAATTGCAACCTGAATTCGAGAAGAGAAACACCAAGCTTGTCGGCTTGTCCGCCAACGGTTCTGAATCTCACAAGGCTTGGATTAAGGACATTGATGAAATCACCGGCTCCCATTTGACCTTCCCAATTATTGCTGACGCTGACAGAAAGATTGCTCACTTGTATGACATGATTGACTACCAAGACGCCACCAACGTTGACGACAAGGGAGTTCAATTCACCATCAGATCCGTCTTCATCATTGACCCAAAAAAGAAGATTAGATTGATTTTGGCCTACCCTGCTTCTACTGGTAGAAACACGGCTGAGGTTTTGAGAGTCTTGGACTCTTTGCAAACTGGTGACAAGCACAGAGTCACCACCCCAATCAACTGGGTTCCTGGTGATGATGTCATTGTTCACCCAAGTGTTTCCAACGAGGAGGCTAAGACTTTGTTCCCTAAGTTCAGAATCATCAAGCCTTACTTGCGTTTGACTCCTTTGGATGTTCAGGAGAACTAAAAGATTTCTACGGTATTTAGCGTACGAGACAAGATTTATTCAACAGAAGATTAGCTCTAGGAAAGCACCATTGTATGGGTCAATATGTATGCCGAGCTCTTAATGTATTGAGACACGATCGTGTTGGACGAGATGAAAAATTTAATTGATTTGATGGTATTTATTCCTGATGTTCAATTCTCTCTGGCCAGTATTATATAGTGGATCTAATTAATTTTAATCGAAAAGAAAAAAATAAAACCTTACTATAACCCAAGTAGCAAGTCTTGCATATTGACTCACAACCTAACTGTACCACATTTCTTCTCTACCATGAATCCAAAACGGCTTGGGCACATCCGTTGCCTACCGGTTGTCCGAAGAAATCTTGTCCCATCTTCACCGTTGGCTCATCCATTTGCTGCCATTAAACTTGCCCAGAAATTCAATGGACTGGTTCCAACTCGCACAAGCCCACCAGCAGGCCCACCTCCACAGATTCCCTTAACATTATTTCTGCAATGGAGCCGAACACAACAAGAGAACATAGATAAGGACGAGCAAGAAAAATTGACCAATTTGGGCTCCATGCTTGATAGTCTTAAGGAGATGGTTCCGCGTCTACTTCAAGAATCCCTCCCCGCAGAAATGGTTCTGTCAGATGTGGTTTTACGAATATGCCCTTCCCATCTGGATCTGATCAATTCGTATTTGCCAGTAATCAAGGGCCGTGTCTCATATTATGCTACTTGCAAAGCCTTACGGTTGTTCCTCACTACATGGGTTCTTAATCCTCGTGTTCGGGTCCATATTCAATCGGTCCGCACATCTCACTTTCCGGAAGCCAATTGCCTATTCGCCAATTCCACAAAAATCTACATGAGATGGACAACTTGCTCCGAGGGGTGTGATCATTTGATCCCTGAGTCTCCGGACTCGGTAACGGAGCTTTACTCTACTTCCAGGGCAAAGCTTGGCTCTCATCGTTGGTCTGGTATTAACACCAAGCAATATTTGGATCCTGAAGTTCAGTCATGGTCGCTTTCAGAATCCGTTTCTGATTTGGCAAAGGGTATTGTGGGCTTGAAAAAGGAGGAAACACGCCTTGAAAGAATCATCCTGGGAGTTTTTGTGTTTGAACTTAATGAGCGGAACACTGAGGTTATTGTTCACACAATAGAGGACATGAATGTGGTGGAACGTGAGCGGGAACTGCCTGTTCACGAAAAATTACGAGTATGTTGATCATACCGATGTATAAATTGTAAATAAGAGAGCAAAGTGGCTAATGTTAAAATAGACTGTCAAGCACTTCAACCAACAGCTCATTTTCTTCATCTTCTTGTAGCAATAACAAAGCTTGCTGCGCCAAGTAGGAGGCCCGCTCCTTTCTACTTAGTGCTTTTCTCTCCATCTCTTTGTCCTTCTTGTTAGCTGTGCCTATTGGGGAGAGTGTTGTTAGAAGACTGGTGCTTAGGGCGATTTGTTTAGTAACCAATGCTTTCGTCTCAGTGATGCTCCTGGCTAGTCTGATTTGAGTCCAGACAATGACTCCCAATAACAATACCATCAGATAAATACCGACAAGTACACCCATGTTAAGAGGCAAAGAAGGTACTCTCCTAATTGCGTGACTCTCTTTGTGTTTATCTGGATTGTTCTGCTTGCTTGATGTTTTCTTCGTCTTGCGAGTCACCAATTCTGTGTCTCCTACATCCTGATTGATGGACACTGGGCCAGTGGCATGCTGAGTATGATACTCAACTTCCTTTTTCAACTCGGCAATCATATCAGCAGTGACAGTCTTTTGAGCTGACAGCGTCAGTTTTTCTACCACATTCTTAATCCATGACCGCCCTGTCCAAAGAACAAAATATGCAATGCGAAGATTTGTGGTATTTCCTGTGCCCCATGTGAAGTAGTACCTCGTATTGACCGTGAAAGATCCTCCTGAAGGTACGTCTGGGGTAGCAGTAGTGTTCAACACAACCACATAATCAGAAAGGTTGAGATGCTCGATCACCTCACTGACAATACACTTTGTGGACTTAGGTCCAATGGCATACCCCAATGCACGACGATATGTGTAATTTCTTTCCATCTTCGTGGGATCATCCTCAAGAGGATGGAAGCTACTGTATTCATCGATCTCAGACGCATCATGGCTTTCTAAGAATCTCCTTTGAAAACTTGTATCATTGTTACCGAACATGATGTCGAACACGATACCCAAAGGTGCATTGATCGTCTCGTTGCAAACCTCGATCTCAATATTGGAATTAGGAAACTCCTGGCTGACTTCAGTTGGGGCATGAATATCTGGACCCATATTCAGATATTTTGATTCGGGTTTCAATATCCTGATAGATGTTACTGTTTCATTCAATTGGGAAGGATGTTTTATGTTTTCCTTCACATTCTCCTCTATATCCGTATCTTCCTCCGCTATATCGGAGGCATCATCCTCTGAATAAGCCATCAACTCAGAGTCATCGGAATTTTCATCATAAGATTCGTCATTTTTATCGTCGTTATTATTATGGTCATCATCATCAATTGAAAGAATATAATTTGATATTTTCCTCTCTCGGTCTCGTCTCTGGCATTCCATGCTATCTCCATGGGGTAACTCGTGGTTCTGAGCATCTAGATTTGACAACTCCTTTCCCGTGGAAGCCAGCCATACTGCTCGTATGAATTCGTATGTGGGGTCACGAGACAAGAAACTAGCAAAATTGTGCTTTGCGTCTTTCGTTTCAATTGATATCCCATTTGGGAAAAGTCCTGCTGTACTTTTCTTGTCGATCCTCACAATACTCTCGAAAGGAATCACCAAACTGGTGACCCAACCTAAGAGATTTGAATTGAAACACACGTTGTGTTCCGTAACATAGATTCGGCCCTGTAGAAGGATTTCCCTGCTTAAAGCACAAGCAAAGTCGTCTAAAAGCCGGTCGGTTAAATCGAGACTTCGAAAGATTTGGTGGAAGTCGACGTTTCTTTTGATCGTTGCGTACCGATAAGGCGTATCCATAAACTTCTCGTCAACGTACAATTTGGGATCATATCGTTCCTGCTTATCGAGTGCTGAGACCGTATATGTATCACTCACTGTCCTCAGATGGTCCCTCTTACGATATGCGATAATTTTGGGCGAAGAAGTTTGGTCCAAAGGTGACCAATTATCAGACGCACCATCAGTCTCTGAGCCGATCACTGGCAGTGTAACTAAGTTCGATACGGAGGACCGTGACACTTGCTTATTTCCTTCCGTTGAATCTGATTTTTTGAGTTCGCTTGATTTAAGGAGTTCCAGTTGCTCCTGCTGCTTTTCCTGCCATATTCGGATAGAGTTGCTAAAATCATTCTTGGTCAGAGGCGTGGCTGGAGACGAATGCGTCCCCAGATTTTCTGTATCAAAGTGTAATGCATTAGTGCTTTCCTTGGACATGACAGAACCAGCATCCTCGATGGTTGTATGAGGATCAGCAGGTGTAGACTTCGCCACAAATGAGGTTGCCAATGGCGCCAGTCCCATACCTTGGCCCAAAAGAGCAGCCAGTCCATTTTTGGCAGACATGACTGACGCTGGCGGTAAGAGGTCTATGGAAGCATGTAGAAGCTTTGTATTGGGGTTTGAGCTACTGCTCAGGGCGCAGCTCGACTCGGGAGAATCTGCTGGAATCACGGTGATTCTACTCAAATCAACATTCAGTGTCTCAGCCGGGGTATCAGGTGGTAAAGGGAGCATTTCCTTGGACGGAGGGAACGAATACGACCACGGATCATCGTTTTCGTCCATTTTTTTTTCTTTCCTTTTTCCTGTTGTTTGCGGATCAATCTAACAGTACTAAGAAAAGTGATGGCAGTCCTATACGAGGGGACACCTGTACAACATTGTGCAGGTTTGAGTAAAGTGCCCATCCGCAGATAGGAACCACCTTATACTGTTCATGGAAATACAAAGTACAGTCTTTTTTTTTTCTAATCTGATCATTAATTTACATACCAACCCAAGTCATCATAAAACTCAAACAGATTCCAAAACAACATCCTTGAAACCAGAGGAAACCTTCTTACCCTTCTCCTCAGTGGAACCCTCACCGTGCAAAGCCAACAAAGAACCCAAGTCGAACTTTGGTTGCTTCAACAACTTGACCTTTCTGATGTGGATGTTTTGCAAAGGCAAAACAGATTGAGTGGCCTTTTCGATTTCACGGCCAATGACTTCTGGGATCAACTTAGAGGTCAACTGAGCCAAGGTGACGTTGGAGACTTCTCTTTGCATGATTTCAATCATCTTCTTTCTGACCTCTCTCAATTTAGAAGATTGAGCGTAGGTAGTCTTCTTGACTTGGTTAGCTTGTCTCTTGGTGAAGGCAATAGCGAAAACTCTCAAGACGTAGTCGTCAGCGGTCTTAACAGTCACGTTAGCCTCAACCAAAGATTGCCACTTTCTGACCAAGGATCTCAACTTGTCAGAGGTAAAGTCCAAACCGTGGAAGTTGGTTAACAAGTTCTTACCTTGAACTTCATCAACTCTCAACTTGACCTTTCTGTAGGAGTGGTCCTCAGAGCCTTGTAAGTCAGCCAAGCAGACCTCGAAGACACGGCCCTTCAATCCGTCAGCAGCGTTCTTCAAACCAGTAGACTTGTTGATCAAAGTCTTACCAACATTTCTGTTCTCAAAGGTAGAAGGAGCCTTGATCTCAAACCACTCCTTTCTTGCGAATGGGTCGACGGCCTTCTTCTTCAAACCTTTCTTACCCTTGGACAATCTTTTGTTCTTTCCGACGGCCATTTTGTGTTCTTTGGAGAATAAAGTTGCACGAGGAAATTTTCAGTTGGAGGAAATTTTCAGCTAGGAGTTTTTCGCGCAGTCCTTCGTTGCAACTTCCGAGGGTGTTTTTCTTTTGTCTCTTTTGTCGGTGGTAAGCGCGCAACACAATCCTCCAAGGTATTGAGTTCCGAGGGACCTTTGCTTGCCTTAAGCCCTAATCACGTGTTGAAACCTAGGGTACCAATGAACAACATGCCGTTGAATCTTCACGTGAGCACCCCTGTCGTACCGTTCTCCTTGTCTATTGGCCTCCGAAGGGTAACGTAGTTGATATAGCAAGGATGCGTTCCCGGGTAGTTACTCATAGTGTGTCCAGCTACTGCAATTATAGTAAATTAAAGGACTGTTTATTCAACAAACAGAGTGCCCTATATGCTATTGTATACTTATTTTATTAAACCGCCCCACGAGAATAAAAAAGGTTGGGGTCAAAAAAACAGAATTGAACCGGCGTCGATAGTCATTCAAAGACCATTTTCGACAACACTGAGGAACATTTAGTGGTTTTCTGGACGCAACTTTCTAACCTCCTTTCCGACCTTCCAGATCTCCATGTTTCTGATGGTCTCCAACTCCTCCTCCAATCTCTCTCTGTAGTCAGGTTGAGAGTTGAAGTCCAAAGATCTTTGGGTCTCGGAACCGTTTCTGACAGATTCGTACAAGTCCTCGAAAACTGGCTTCAAAGCATCCTTGAATCTTGGGTACCAGTCCAAAGCACCTCTTCTGGCGGTGGTGGAACAAGCATCGTACATGTAGTCCATACCGTACTTACCAATCAATGGGTACAAAGATTGGGTAGCCTCCTCAACGGTTTCGTTGAAAGCCTCAGATGGGGTGTGGCCGTTCTCTCTCAAGACTTCGTATTGGGCCAAGAACATACCGTGGATACCACCCATCAAACAACCTCTCTCACCGTACAAGTCAGAGTTGACTTCTCTCTCGAAGGTGGTTTGGTAAACGTAACCAGAACCAATGGCAACAGCCAAGGCAATGGCCTTTTCTTCGGCCTTACCAGTAACGTCGTTCCAGACGGCGTAGGAAGAGTTGATACCTCTACCTTCCAAGAACAAGGATCTGACAGTTCTTCCAGAACCCTTTGGAGCAGCCAAGATGACGTCAACGTCAGTTGGTGGCTCAACGTGAGTCAAGTCTTTGAAAACTGGAGAAAAACCGTGGGAGAAGTACAAAGTCTTACCCTTGGTGATCAATGGCTTGATGTCGGCCCAGGTCTCGGATTGGGCAGCGTCTGACAACAAGTTCATAACGTAAGTACCCTTGGTGATGGCCTCCTTGACATCGAACAAGTTTTCACCTGGAACCCAACCGTCCTCAATGGCAGCCTTCCAAGAAGCACCGTTCTTTCTGACACCAATGATAACGTTCAAACCGTTGTCTCTCAAGTTCAAACCTTGACCGTAACCTTGGGAACCGTAACCGATCAAAGCCAAGGTGTCATCCTTGAAGTATTCGTGCAACTTCTCTCTTGGCCAGTCGGAACGCTCGTGGACAACTTCTTCGGTACCACCGAAGTTGATGGTCTTGACACCACGGGTAGCCAAAGGAGCGGCAGACTTGGCCAATCTTGGGGTGGTTCTAGAAGCCAAAGCAGAGAGAGCTCTCTTGGCGGCAATTTGCTTAGAAGCGTTAGCGGAAGCTTGTCTGGCCAAACGGATGGCGGAGTTTCTGAAAGACATTATGTGAAAGACTAATGATGGGAAAAAAATTAACTTAGCTGGGGAAACTTGTCCAGTTTATATACCGACCGCTGAAAATTTGTGCGTGCGCCCGTGGTGTCCACAAGGCCGATCCAGGGCCGCCCCCGGCGCCTGATACCGGTGCTGGTGTGCAGTACGTCTCCGCTATGACTGAAGTCCGGCCACCGCTTCAGGGAAGCTGTTCTGTTCCAAACTAGCTCGATACTAGAATTTCGAAGATTTCCATCTTTTGGAGTCAATTCTGAATCACGGATCGTAATTAACCTCTCCCAATTGATTGCTTTCTTTGCAACGGACACGAGTTACCTACCCTCGAATTTCAATCTCCACTTTTTATTTCTTTGTCACGTGATGGATCCTGTGACTCTTTCTCTTACGCGGGCCGGTTTGTCTGACCACCGCTGACTCACCTTCAATTTTTCCTATGAGATTGGACGACACCCCTCTCTGTGCACCATCTATCTTCTACCATAACCTTCGGTGCATCTTCCATTTGTATGACGATCCTGATTCCTTTGGTGCACGGGTTTTTATTATCTTTGGGGAAGTGATACTATCTTAGTATTCTACGCTTAGTTTGTTTAGAGTTCGTCGTAGTTGCAGTTTTTTTTTTTTTTTGTTTATTTCTTTCATCTCGATTCATAAAGTATATATAACTTACCCATTTCGCCGCCTAAAATCCGTAGTCCAATGTCATGTCTCGTCAATAGTCACTCCAACTGAGGCCCCCCTCCACATAGATCTCCTTCTCAACAATTCTAATATTTCTGTTCGCCTCTATCGCCTTGCCTGAAGGCTGTTCAATGGGAACAGAGGTGACGCTTTTGAAGCTTAAGCTGTTGAACAATTTGTTAAATTCTGTGTCATCCAAGTCCTCCTCCAAATCGTACCAAGACTTTGGTTGATAAGTGGATTCAACTAAAGATGGTACAGGGATGGAAACTTCATCTGCGGGTTTAGCAAAACCACGGAATTCCTCAACGTTGTCATCATTATCTTCATCATCTTCATTCTTCACCTTACTCTCAAACATCTCCTTCTCAAGTGATGTTGACAGGACTTCAAATGAATCCTCATTCTTCACTAAGGCAGAACCATTTGAAAAATCATCCATGTCAAACACCGAATGGTGATGAGTCAACTCATCTGCATTACTAGTCAGATCTTTCCATTCTTCCTCGTAGAACTCCTCCTCCTCCCATACAGTCAAACCAAACTTCCAATTCGCCTCCAAGTCACTGATGAACTTATCCAAATCACGCAGTCTGATCTTCTTGTTGTAGCTGTCAAGGTCATCCTCAATGCCTCCAACCTTCAACAAATTCATGAAAATGTTGAAACAGTTCTTATTCATGGCTGGATAGATGTCGTACAAGACTTCAGGCATGTTGTAAAATACAAAGTTCTTGAAGTTTGTATCTGACTCTAATGACTTCTTAACTGACTTGTTTTTGCGTCTAAAATCATCAGCAGATCCCCAAGCATCATTTGCCCGCACAGGTTTAAAAGGTGAAGTACCAAACACTGCAGTCAACAATGTAATCCCAAAGGACCAATAGTCAGCATACTTGCAATCGTAGGAGTCAATTTTAGTGGACGAGCTCAAGGGACTGTTTATGAAGCATTCCGGCGCCATGTACTTCTCAGTACCCACATTGAAATGCGAGCTATAACGAGAGTAAGTAGCCAATCCCCAATCACAGATCTTAACTCTGCCTTTGCTCGTGAACAAGATATTCTCGGGTTTCAAGTCACGATGATATATACCCAAATTATGAGCATACAGAAGACCATGATACATCTCCTTCGCAAGGTTCCAAACATCGACAGCACGAGGTCCACAGTTGGCACCGGATTGGATCATGTCGAACAAGTCACCGTTCTCGCAATATTCTAGTACCAAGATGATATATTCACATGTTTCGAAGTCATCCACTAGCTGACAAATGTGTTCGTTGTCACGACCCAACTTACGTAAAATGGTGATCTCGTTGTGTGCCATTGGGGCGACTTCCTTAGCCTTGAACATGGCTTTCATAGCTACTTTCGTGTTGGTCGTAACATCAATGGCAAGAGTTACTTGGCCAAACGAGCCCTTCTGGATTCTCAGCACAAACTTGTACTTGTTCTTCAAGAGATACTGGTTCTTTTCATAAGCTTGGTAATCTGATAACGGCATCGGTTGGGGGTCTTGCTCTATGGTATGATGACATGCTGGCACTGGAGAATTTACCATCATTATGCTAGAAAATATCAGATATAAAAGGCAAAAAAATAAAAAAAAACTCAAAGGGAAAGAGCCAAAGAATCTAAAGGGAAGCCAAATATTTGCACACTATTAATGTCATACAATCAGCCAAGGCAATGATGTGGAGTTGGGTACTTAGTGTGGCTTGATTTGGTGGATCAAAAGAATAAGACCGGGGATTAGTTAAATGCAGTAGCAGACAGTTAAAGTTAACCAGATCAAACTCGATGGAAACCACAGAATCAAATATAAGGAAAACTCAACCAGGTGGCAACAGAAACGTGTGGAAAAACAAAATGTGAATGGTAGTGGTTTGGGGTAGAAAAGACGCAAGACACTTATGAGTCTTAGCTGTAGTGCATGGATTGGGCCGGCCCAACGCTTAGAAGGTCATGGAATGTGGCTCCCAAGTCACGTGCACTTTGCGTAGATAGGGGTGGACGAATTCTACTAGGAGATCTCGTTACGGTTGTATAAATTAATTATTTTCACATCTGCTAGCGTTGTATACAGATGGATTACATATGACAAGTCGGACGATTGACCATTGATGAGTGAACTGCGGTGGTTTGTATTCCTAATGGATGTGAGTAAGTGAACTTGTCATATGTCCGCCGGCATACAGACTCAGGGCTGTTTCTGCATCCTGCTTATCGGCATCTGGTGGTGCATAGCTTATTTGGGCTCGTCTGTCCAGAATCCTGGAAGGGTTAAATAAACAGTGCCTGTTGTTATGTGCTATTGTCGTGAGCATGCGACTATACATCATGTATTGTATGTGTATCCGAGCACAAATTGAACAGGTTTTGTTGGGTACGAGGGAGAGCTAGGAAAATAGGAAAAAGGAAAAATAGGAAAAAGGAAAAATAGGAAAAAGGAAAAATAGGAAAAAGGAAAAATAGGAAAAATGATAGAAAGCGGTGAAAAATGGTAGAAAAAATAAACAAATAACATGAATAAAACTGACAACACATCAAACAAAAAATAAAATTATTAGACATTTCTGTATAGTTTCTGGCTACTGATTCATACACTCGGTCTTATTCTTTTCAGGTATTCAAATCTCATAGAAATCCAGATGTGATTCGCATTGTGCAAAGAGCAGAAGAGGGAAATAATGGGCTGGTGTTTTGTAGTGCGGTCACCAAAACTTGGGGAACGTGAGGCCCACGAAGCGAGGGTCACGGGAGGCGAGAGGACATGCAATGGCGCTAAAAAAGTAAATACTAGATTCAAAAGCCAAAATTACATACTCTGTTGTCAATGTAGCCGCTGGCATCTTCTTATTTGTCGTATCTTTATTATCTTCTTATTTGTCGTACCTTTATTCTCTTCTTATTACACGGTCTAATGGCAATCACAGTGTTCATAACCTTGGAGATGGGATACGCATCTGCTACAACCGTGACCACGACAGGAATCCAAAATTAGGCTCCAGCCACAATTCGCTTCCTAAAACTTACAAAAGATTGGAAAAATAATATCACAATTAAAAATTTCATTAAACTGATACTCAGAATTAGCCGCAGCTATCATGCGAACAGACGCTAAATTACTAGACAAGGGGCCAAAGAAAATTAGGCCTTCAACAACTCCTCGATCTTGGACTCCAAGCTCTTTGGCTTGGTCAAAGACGAGTATCTCTCAACAACATTACCGTTCTTGTCAATCAAAAACTTTTCAAAGTTCCACTTGATTCTGTTGAGTCCCAAAACACCAGACTTCTTGCTCTTCAAGTAAACGTAGACAGGGTCTGCCTTGTCTCCGTTAACATCAACCTTCTTCAAGACAGGGAAGGTGACACCGTAGTTCAAAGAACAAAAAGAGGCGATTTCCTCAGAAGATCCTGGCTCTTGTCCACCGAATTGGTTACATGGGAAACCAATCAATTGGAGTCCCTTGTCCGCGTACTTCTTGTTCAATTCTTCCAACTCCTTATATTGAGGAGTGAAGCCACATTTTGAAGCAACATTGACAATCAAGACAACTTTACCCTTCAATTGCTCAAATGGGAAAGGTTCGCCTTTAGCATCCGCTGGAGTGAGTTCGTAGAAAGAAGACATTGAATAGATTCGTTGAAAAAAAAAAAAAAAAAAGATAGTGATTTGATGTTGATTATAAATGCCATTTATGTCTTTGTCAGATACTGCATATAGTGTCATGCCGAGGGCTAGAACGTATAGGCTGACCACGGCTGAGGCACGGCACCATATGGAAGGTTGGAGAAGATTAGATACATTCCAAAAAAGTGCTCGAGAGAGACTTCATTCAAATGTTATGATATTAACCTTAAAAAACATTAGCTGATTGAAATTGTAGGTGTAATTAAATCTCCAGCTGCACCTCAAACAACAATCCTTTATTGTGTGTACATATAGACCTTTACATTAAGCAGACTTTCGTGCATGTTCAAAGTACATCAAAGGAAGCACAAGTCGCCAATCAAGCCCACTATGCACACAGCAAAACCAGTGGCTGCAATAGATGACGCAACGAAGTAGGCAGACTTCAAGTTTTCCAAGTCATTGATGTACTCCTTCTTGCTAAGTGCACCTGCAATCTCTTCTTCAATTGAAGCATCAGACACTTCAGTCTCTGCCGCAGTCTGTTGAGGTGAGCCTGGCTTAGAGCCAGCCGGTGTGGACGCAGACAGAGAGTCGTCAGAAACGTGAATATAGGACTTACCCAAGGATTCATCCTCGTCAACAGAAGCAGCGGGTGCGGCGACAGGTGCAGCAGGTGCAGCTTTGCTGTCCAAGTGGACGGCTCTAGATTTTGACCGTTTTGCAATATCGTACTCTGCCTTAGCACCGCGGATCAACAATGAAGCAACAGCCAAGGGAGCACCAAATGCCGAGTACAAAAGGTATGGATGTTTAGCCAGAGGTGGAGAGTACTTGTAAGCAAGTGCAAACAAGTAACTTGACAAGGAGGCCAAAGCGACGTTTGTTACTCCAGAAATAATCAGATTCACGCGTATAGAAGCCAATACTGCCAGAGCAGACGCGGTGGCAATCGAAACTTGGTTATTCAAATTCCGAATTAATTCGGGGATTGACTGAAGAGACTGATAAGTCATCGAGCCGGTCAATAAACCCAATGAAGATGCGCCAACGATCTTGATAACTGTGATACAAGTACCCATTGTGAAGGATCAATAAATTCGGTTTATGTTTATGAAGCTAGGGCGACTGGCAAGAAGTAAAACGAATATTTTGTAAGATACTAAGACTAAGACTGTCTTTTCTGGCTCAAACAAGTCAATAACAAGTACCAAAAGAGAAGCGTTCGGCTGTGATAGAAAGTGGCGGGACGGAGGAATAGGACTGGGGGAGTCTTAAGGAATAAGGGCGCACTGATGCCTGATGGTGCACGGGTGTACAAGAAACAGGAACCCCGGGTTTGCTTGCTTAATGCTAGCATAAGAATAACACGACGGAAATTGGTATTTTGTGTTCGAGAATCAAATTGTTAAGCCTGAGTGTTTTAATATGAATTGTTGAAAACAGCGGTAATGTACGGAGAATTAAATTTTTGGTGTGACTTTGTTCGATGTATATTTCTGTGTCTTCCGACATTAATAGGTAGAAAAGCATAAATAACTGCGACATTCTTAACTATGGACAAATATGGGAACACTTTCACATCGACAGTAAAATAAACAAAACACTAGCGGGTCGATTCTAAGACCCCGAATTTAGTCATCGTGAATGTTAGTGTACCCAGTAAGAGAAATGAACTCAAAAGACTAAAAATTAGGTGCTCAGGAGGACCATGATGCCTCACAAACAATCTGGTTCAGAGGAGCAATAATCTGGCCCATCAAATACAAAGTGAAACTTAATTAGCTATAAAAATTCAAGAGAATGAAAGTGGTAGAACTTTTCTGAAACTGTACCTTTTTTTTCTTATTAGACTCTGAATATGAGTTGTAATTAACATGCGGGTGAACCTTAAGTATGTCTGTTGCTGATAAATCAAGAAACAAATGATATCGAGATTCCAGAGAAATTTGGGAACCGGAATTTAATGCTGTTTAAGAAACAGAAAATGCTTAGTCTCAAAGTACGAACTCCTTCTGCAATTCCGCTCAACCAAAGGTAGGGCATGAATGGTAGACTAACCATTCTGTCACAACACAGTACAATTCAAAACTAAAGAAATAAAGGAAAGCAAAAGGAAAATGAAAATGAAAGGAAAAAACAAAGAAGAAGGAAAGATTACACTCTAACCGTATCATCATATTTTTTCAGTCTATGGAGAAGAGTTACGCAAGAAATCCGGAAGAAGATCTGGATCACCACGAACTGACAGCACATCAAAGTTTTCAATGAGTAACTCGACCAAAATTCGGCCGCCACGAGCACCGGCAAACCGGCGGTACTCTTCAGATACACTTGCCAAGTTCCAGCCTTGCAAACGGCGCAAGCACCCAATGACAGCACCGGTACGATGACGGCCCATACCACAACATACTAGAAGCGGATAGTTTTCTTTGTTGCAAATCAACTCTAACGCGTTCTTGATGGTGCGCTCGTCCAATGAATCCCATGGATTGATGTTGGTGTAGTTGTAGTCGTTAATCATACCAACAAACTCAATATTGATATTGTTATGCAGACAATAGTCTAGAAAATCCTCAACGGGCTCTTCACTGGCTAACCAAAGAATGGTTTTAAGATTCAACTCTTGCAAGAACAGTTGGTTGATCATACTAGGCTGACCTGACCGGTACAATTGCTTTTCGACGGGGCAAAAGTTGAGGGGCGGCACAATACGCAGATGTGGCGGGCGACAGATCTTCATATTGCCATCGCCAGGCGGCTCTGCGGCGGCAGACATGAGGCGTTTGGGGTGATAACTGGTGATAAGGAGAAGATGAGAGGTGGACTAGTCACGTGGGCCAGAGAGAAATTGTGCGAGGAAAGATGACTTGTTAGTGTACAGCATGTGAGAACAAACTATGGGAAACTCACGTGACCTATACTCACTCGCCCGTACCCACAAAGTGAGCGCGCAACGTGGCTTCTGGTGAGTTCAAAGACAGCCATGGCCAAGAAAGACGTTGCAGTCAAAAAAGTCGCTGCCGCGGCCCAGGCGGCCGTGGGCAACAGAACAGACGGGGATGTCACTAAGAAAAGCGGAAGCACCAGACTCGGAGGGCGGCCCGGAGCTGCGTCGTTGGACCAGGTGGTGGGCGCAGTGCAAGCCACTTACAACGATTACGTGAAAACATTGACGCCGCGGTTACAGCTCATTGATTCCTTTTTGGTCTTCTTGGTTGCGCTCGGGGTATTGCAATTTGTGTACGTGTTGCTTGTTGGCAATTTCCCCTTCAATGCCTTCTTAGGAGGCTTCAGTGCCTGCGTGGGTCAATTTGTGTTGACGGTAAGTTTGCGGATGCAATATGCCCCAATCGAGCGTAAGGAGGAGAATGCCAAGGTCCCAGAGCGTGGATTTGCCGAGTATGTGTTTGCCAGTTTGATTTTACATTTCATGGTTTTCCATTTTATCAACTAGGCTTGGAAGTACCAGCTTGGAAACACCGTCAATGGTGAAAGAGAGAAAGAAAGAAAGACCACTGGTGAGGATTGACGATGATGACTGACGACAAAGACCACTGGCAATGACGTGTGGTAATAAAAGCAAAAGAGAAACAGACTATTTCAAGTAAGGAGAAGAAGCAGAATGTTTCAAATACTAAAGAGTTTGGGAGCTCTTGATTTTTCATTTATAGCAGTGGATCGGCTTGCGAATATCATATTGTGACTTTCAGTTGCTCGCTGCATTAGTACGTGTAGGTGCTACAATTGCCGATTCTTCCCAAATATCTTCAAAGACAGCCATAAAGGACATGCATACACTTATGTAGAAACATTTCGTAGAAGTCACTTCGAAGACTAACCCAAAACAGTATTTTTGTTACGGTTCCCCAATACCCCATGCATGTCGACACCAAGTTCGTTACCAGGGAGTTCTCGTCATCTACACCGAATTAATTGAATTGTTTCATTAGTGTGCTCAAACGATCGACAGGGGTGACTGTCTTATGACATCCATGTGGCACTATACAATTACACAGCATCCGCTTTTTTCTTTAGCTGCCGAGGCAGAGGCTTGCTGTGTGCGCTTCTGCGCAACAGGAGCCAGCTTCTTCTGCGCAGAAGCACCCTCAGCAGGCACCGACTCGGGCGCCTGCCCTGAAACCGGTACGCCCGCATCAGGCGACACGACCGGGTTTGTCAGCACCTCGTCTTTCGCCGCAATAGAATCGGATGAGAGGGCCGCTTGTCGAGCGGCATTTTTACTGTTGATCAGCTGCACCAAGCCATAGAAAGCTTCCTCCACATTAATACGTTGCTTTGCTGATGTTTCCAAGAAAGGACATCCGATGGACTCAGCAAATGCTAACCCTTCCTCATAACTCACTTGTCGCTCAATCTCCAAATCAGACTTGTTTCCAACCACAAACACTGGCACATTGTCCAGGTCCTTGACTCTTTGAATCTGTTGATAGAACACCTGTAACTCATCCAAAGAACTTCTGGAGTTGATTGCATACACAAGCAAAAACCCCTCTCCCGTTCTCATGTACTGCTCCCTCATTGCCAGATACTCTTCTTGACCAGCAGTATCTAAAATATCCAACATCACCTGTTCGTCGTCCACAACACATGCCTTTCTGTACGAGTCCTCAATGGTAGGGTCATACTCGTCGACAAAATGCGATTGTATCAACTGGATAGTAAGCGCAGATTTACCCACACCACCGCCACCAACGACGACTAATTTGTATTCCTTCATCATATTTTTATCGAGCAAGAGATTCTTGTTTCGCAAAACTCAAATTACGCTCGCACTGTTGAAAAGTGGAAGAAATTGTGTTTATTTAGGTTGTGCTGCCAGCACTTTGCTTGTGTGCTTGTGGGTAAAACCTCGGGAGGCACGGGTGTTATGCACCAGGTCTCCATACCAAACACTTATTTTTTTTATTTTTATTTTTTTTTTTCAGCTATTACGCGACGTATAACACCGTTGCATTGAGGTGTCAATTCAATTAAAAACCATTATTTTACTATATAGCAGCTACAATATCAATCCAAAGCGTACCAGTCATATCCAGGCGCCAATCATACTCTTTTTTATCCTTTCCAGTTTAACACGCATCTTTCCCTTTGATATGGTCAACACTCTCTGTGGGTGATCCTGTACACGGCTAAATGCTGCGGGAGTGACGATTCACTGCAACCTGCGTGGAAGGGTTCCTGTCAGTACAACCTTCAGCAAAGGATCTTGTGTGATAGTTCGGTGAGCCGATTTTGCACTTGTCACATCTGTTTCAGTCCAATTATGGTAAATAATCCAAATAGAGGAGCAAGCGTTCATACGTTTTTTTTTTTTTTTTTTTTTGCATTGCGTTGCGGCTAATGCAAATCCTGCCAATGATCTTAATAAACCTCGCTATTATTTTGTTGACGGAGACAGGTCGAATCCTGCATCGCCTGCCCGCCTCGTGATGCACAAGAGATTGCTTTGCACTGCGTTCACTCACCGACACAAATTTCAGGTAATGTGCTTATAGTCGCCGGATTACGTGACGTGAAATGCAGAGCTCAGGCAAACTATGGATAGGAGTGATCTTCTTGTGGATTCAAGGAGATTTCCGTCGTTGAAATAAGACAGTCAGCATAAGTCTCTATGGTGGAAATGTGCTGCTAGTTCAAGTCAAAATAGCCGGTACAACCCTCAATACTCAACGGTGCATCTCAGACATCTATTGTCTTAAGGTTATAAGTGGCGTCTCTTCTAAACATCCAATTATCACCAATGTTGCATAATACCACCTGCATACTAATGTTATACTCGCTTTCCTTTCTTCATCTTAGCCAAACATTCATCACAATACCACTTGCCTTTCGGAGGATTCTTAAATCCAATACAAGGCAAATGGAACCATTCACGTTTACAGGTATCTCCATCACACCCAACCATTTCACCAAACGAAACCTGGTTACAGTAACAATATGTAGGCTCGGAGTTTGACGGTCCTCCTGTACGGGCAGGCTCACCTTCACGTTCTTTCTTGGGTTTGGTACCATTCCGTTTCTTGTCTCCCGATGGAGGAACAGATGCTCTTTCGTCATTTCCACGGCGTTTTTTGGAATTTTCAAAAGGAGTGGTCTCTTTTGGTTTCCGCTTTCTCCCGTTGTCGTCGTCCTCACTGTCCTTGCCTGCCTTTTTAGCAGCCAACGCTTCACGGCGGATCTCAGATCTCTGTGACTGCGCAGACTTACTAGCATCTGAAGCAGCCAGCGGGTCAAGAATAATTGCCCGATGATTGAGGCTGCCTATACGCACCGACTCCGGGATTTCGTTATTCCCCACGATCACTTTGTAATCTCCATTAATACGGTGCATGTGCTTGGCCAATACATCTGCTGCCACAGAAGTCACATGCATCTTCTCCTCAAAGCACGGAATGACATTGTGGATGTACCGCCGAATCTTTTTAAGCACTGCTATCTTATCACTCTTGGAAAGCTGTTCTTCCTTTTTCCCATGTAACCCCTTGATATAACGATTGATATTTTGCCGCACAAGTGGAACTGAGTTTATGCACTTTGCGTCGATTTCCTTTAGGAGCGTGAAATACTTGACCAAGTCCAATGGAAGCGCCTCGAATGCGTCCAGAATGTCGTTAAGGCCAGGGAGAAGCTCATTTGCCGAGGTTATGTTTTGCGCCGCTTGCTTATACTGGGCGAAAAACTGCGACGGTTTCTCTGCTTTCATTCGATTCACTAGTCTCTGGGACTTTTGACGCGTGGGCAAGTCCGTGTGCATTTTGTGAAGAAGGATGGAAGAGAAAGTTATTGATAGTGCGTTTTGCGAATGTGCACTCCCACGGTACTTGAGTCGCACATCAACATGAGCGAAGCATTTCGCACGGCGTCTGTGTTCTCACTCTGACTGAAGTTGTCACCAACTTCAAAACACTCATAAAAATTCTTTTTGTGTTTTATCATTTTTTTTTATGAATCCTCATCATTCACTCTTTATCACTCTCTATTATTTTTTCTATCACTCTATCATTTTTTCTATCACTATCTTTTTATGTCCTTCCATCCTTTTTCCCTCTGCTCTTTTCCTCTGCTCTGATTTCATTCGTCTTCTTTCCTATTTGGCGGCAAATCCCTTACAACACACACTCCTTAGTTTAACACAATTAGCGCCTTCCTTGAATGGAACTAACCTCAAAGCCACATCCATCGTATCTCCCAAAATTGGCTAAATCTGCTGTTTATTGCTGCCCGTGGTAGGTGTAATTGTGGCGCACTGAAACTCGGCCCGCCTCACTAAACACAGAACGCTACCCACGCGGCTCCGATCTACATTCCTCTTCCAGTATTTTTCACCGGCACCTTTGTGATTGTATACGAACCATTCCAATTGTCCCACACTATGGCACTATATCGCGCACGTGACCCATCCAAAGTGAACATCCACAGTTTGTTATCTGCCATCGGTGCCGTTGGTGATTGCAAAATGTCACGTGAGCACGGGTTAGATATTTGACACTATGATTGACGTGATAGTCCCCTACTCTGAGCCCGGCAGTAAGACAGTTCTCTCGCCGTGGGTTCTGTCTACGTGTTATTTATCCTTGTTTCAACCTATTTTGTTTCTCCAATTGATACGGCCCTTAAAATATTCTCAACTGCAACTACTACCCATAGTGTGAACAGGACAACCTAACCTCCGAAGCAAAAAGACTTTGAAACGAAATCAATACCCAATTGATCTTCGAAACTATTCTGATTGTCGGTATACACGCGAATGCTTTGTATTGGTGTATTGCTGTCTCATACTTAGTTTAATCATGAGCTTTTCCATTTTCAATGAGGAAGGCAAATCTTCCAATACGACTCCTGCGTCGGAATTTCCAGTTTTAAGGCACGATTTGCCGGTATTTATTGAGCCAAATGTCAGCTATACGCGTTCAGACCTCAGCGAAACACCGCCGTATTCTTCCCGACTAGACATGGGCCGTGAGAAGGAAAAGAGACCAAAGGTACAGGATGATCCACTGGAAACCCAACCCTCACGACCAGACAAAAATAAGGATTCAAAGGCAGAGTCCGATGAAGATGCTCGGTTCTTCCGACTAGCAAGAGAAGCACTAGTAGCCACATCGATAGAGTCGAATCTCATAGTGGACCCGACCATTCAGGACCTCCTAAAACGGCTACAATATGCCCTGTCACCGCATGGAAATCCAATCAAACGCCTGGAGAGTATATATGCCAACGAAAATGGCCAACTTATGATACAGAACTTCTACGACGGGTTCCCGAATTTGAGCAACGAAATCTTCACAGGAACAACCCGGCGACAATCCTCAATAGGAGGTGGTACAACAAACAAGCCTCCGGGAGAAGAGTGGGGTATAGTGGGGCAAAGTCAGAACCAGGAGAGTTCTGGCTCAGAATTGAGCGAACACGAGATACGGAAACGCGGGGAGCGGAAATTCCCGTGTCCCAACTGTGTCATGTCTTTTCGAAGGTCCTCAGATCTCAAACGGCACGAAAAGCAACACTTGTCTATTCCAGCTAACATTTGTCCTCAGTGCGGAAAAGGTTTTGCCCGCAAGGACGCCTTGAAGCGCCATTTGGGAACGCTTACATGCAAAAGAAATGCCGAAAAGAGACTTTATGAGAAAAACCTTCTGCATCTAAAAGGTTGAGCGGATGAATACGAACCTGAGACTCTTTCTTAGTACTAATTTTTTTTTTTTATATTTTTCTCTGGTGTTTCTGTGCGTGGCTTCTGCATTTACTCTCCATCAAATGCATTAATCGGATCTGATCTGATCTGATTGGAATTTCCATGAGTGGGATAGGATTTGGTGGACTACGTGATCACGATGTTTCGGTTGCCGGCATGGGACAACTGCCAAGAACTTGGTTTCTATCTAATGGTGCAGGAGACATATTATGCCCCACCACATTGGCTGATGTGTCATATAACATTATAATACTTTGAGTAGATATTCGGCTGCATAAGAAACAAGAAAAATGAACAAATCTACGGATTATTTTGAGCTAGTAACTCTTACAGAAGTGGGGTGCCCACATTAATGTGGGTGGAGACAGTAATAAACGTGTGTCATACACAATATTTGCTGAGGGGCACACTCCGCCGTTCACACAATATGCAGGACTGTATAAAAAGGAATCGACAGTGGGGACAAAAGGTAGAAAGATCTGTTGATCAATGTGCAGTACATACATATTATCTACCACGAATATTAGCCTGCAATACGGTAAATATGCATATTACCCCGGAGTAGTGCATAACATATGCAGTAGGACAATTGAGATATGCACCCGACTAAAAATTTGCATGCAACCCCGAATTCAAAATTCACTATTCGATCCCACTGCAAAAATTTACCCCACACCCGAAAAAGATAAAAGTCGGACTTTCCGTCTCCATATCAAATTCGCTCATAGTTTTCCCAGACTATTCATCGATCATCATGAGCAATTCTTATGCATCTTCGATTCGTTCCGAATACATCAAGGAGCATAACCAGCATGTTATGAGACCTCCTAGATTCACCTCTCGTGCTGTTAAGAAGTACTTTTCCACGAGATTACTGTCTCTTTTCGTCTCCAAGGAGGAGTTGCTGCGTTACACCAAGCAGGAGATCTTCAACCCTTTTGCCAACCTCAGTCAAATGACATGGAGAAACTGGAATTACTTCCTTATGGGTTTCGTCGGTTGGACTTGGGACGCTGTTGATTTCTTTGCTGTTTCTATGAATACACACGCTTTGGCTGAAGAGTTTGGAAAATCAGTCAAGGATATCACGTGGGGTATCACTTTGGTTCTTATGTTGCGTTCTGTTGGTGCCGTTATCTTTGGTTGGTGGGGTGACAGATACGGAAGAAAATGGCCTTACATTATTAACTTGTCTCTCTTGGTTGTTTTGCAAATTGGTACCGGATTTGTCAAGACCTACGAACAGTTTTTAGGAGTTCGTGCATTGTTCGGGGTGGCCATGGGTGGTGTTTTTGGTTTCTCTTTGGCTACTGCTATGGACGATGCACCTGTTGCATGCAGAGGTGTCTTGTCTGGTCTTTTCCAAGAAGGGTACGCCTTTGGATACCTTTTGGTTGTGATATTCAACAGAGCCATTACTGACAACTCTCCTCATGGCTGGAGAGCCATTTTCTGGTTTGCTGCCGGTCCTCCAGTTTTGTTCATCGTCTGGAGAATGTCTTTCCCAGAAACTGACGCTTACCTTCTGCAAAAGGAGCAGATGGAAAAGAAGAGAAAAGAAGAAGGAAACAAGCTTTTTGCCGTGTCCACTAACGCCCGTCTGGCTTTGAAGACATACTGGCTTGTGATGATTTATTGTGTTCTTATGATGGCTGGCTTCAACTTCATGTCCCACGGTTCCCAAGATTTGTATCCTACTCTTTTGACTCAGCAATTGCAATTTGGAGCAGACCGTTCCACTGTCACCAACTCCGTGGCCAACTTGGGCGCTATTTTCGGCGGATTTGTTTGCGGTCACTTCTCTACGTTTATTGGAAGAAGATTGACTATTATGTTGGCGTGTCTTCTAGGAGGAGCCATGATTTACCCATGGGCATACTCCAGAGGTTCTGGTATTAATGCTGGTGCATTCTTCTTGCAGGCAGGCGTGCAAGGAGCATGGGGTGTTGTGCCAATCCACTTGTCCGAATTGTCTCCTCCAGCTTACAGATCGTTGGTTGTTGGTCTTTCCTATCAATTGGGTAATTTGGCCTCTTCTGCATCGTCTACCATTGAGAGTACAATTGGAGAAAGATTCCCTATTGTTCTCCCTGACGGCAAAAACGGCTACGACTACTCCAAGGTGATGAGTATTTTCATTGGTGCAGTGTTTGCTTACATGCTCTTGATTATTTTCTTGGGTCCTGAAAACAGAGGTGCCGACTTCAGCATGGACAGAGATGTGGTCCTTACGGACGAGGAACAAGAAGAAGCTGTCGGAGATGACGACGACAGTCTCAAGGAAGTTAAGGCTGAAACTATCCACCATGAAGGTAAGGCATCTGTCTAAGCTATTCTAATACATAAGGATTAATGCAAGAACGTATTGCTCAAAGAAGTAAGGATAAAGGGTTTTCGGAGTAGCGGAATATGTACATGTAAGGCGGATTCACTTGCGTATAACGGTGATGCAGCGGGCTAGCGGAATGAGTAAATGTTCATTTGGAAACCGCGCTCGTAAGATGTGTACTTTGCTTCTGCATTGTACGCGCGTCTCATGCAACTTTACCAAAGTTTTTCATGTACAACAGGTTAAAGATACATATAGGTGTGGGGTAAGTCCCACTCCGAAATATCTTGGGTCGCACAAACCGAAAAAGACGCTCAAGAGGAGGGGCACATGTCTAAGAGGGGCACTTTGACGTGCTCAGCAAGTCAAGATAATGCATACTTATGTGTCAAAGCCGGTGAATAAAAAACAGAGCAAAAGGACATGTATAACTGAATCTGGAGGACATGTCCCTTCGAAAGACAAAACCGAGAACGTACACACCACACTCAAAAAAAAATAAAAATAAAATAAAAAAAGCAAAAAATACATGTTGAAAAATATGGATACTCCATTTTCAAGTCAACAAGTGTGACAAACAGCAATACATCGAAATCCGTGATAGTTTAGTGGCTAGAATTACCGCTTGTCGCGCGGTAGACCGGGGTTCAATTCCCCGTCGCGGAGCTTTTTTTACCTCACTCATTTTTTGGTGTTCTGCCTTGCGCCAACTACACATCACGTGCACAGAATACGCTCAAGATCAGAACTTATGTACATATAACACCTGAATTCAATGCGCTTGGAAGATCAAAATCTACGAGATTCTATCAGTATCGGCTATTATGATCCATTTTCGATTTTTCCATCCATCGAGGAAGATTTTAAGTCCAAGTTCCCTCTTTCAAATCTTCACTGGAAGTTTCATCCATTAAAGCCAGTCAAGTCAATCCCTCTCCTTCCCGCACAACTCATAGAAGAAGTACCACCCAAGTTACGAACTCAAACCCCACCATTGATAGAGAGGGTGCTTAATAATGTATATCTCCGGCTCATGTTTGTGAGGGCCGAGAATTTGGAAACATATCGATCTCAAGTTCGTCCGCTCATAGAAGCGTGGCTCTTGAGTATGGTGAAGGATAAGAATGTCAGTTGGGCGATTATTCTTGTGATTCCGGGATCCAAATCCGATAAGCTGACCTCGTTTATCAAAACGTCCATGTTTGATAAACTACACATTGATTTCGGCCGGTCAGGGAAATATTTATCAAAGTTGAATATGAACAACGGAAGCATTTCTGGCGCTTCTGGAAAACAGGAATTGCTTGAGGAGGAGTTTACTGAGAATATATTCAAAATAAAGCAAAAAAGTTTGGACGATTTGGCAAGATTACAAGAATACAATGACATTATTGCACACATCAAAGTGTTACTATTACAGACGCTCAATTGGCGCTACACAACATTCACAGATCAGATTGAGAGCCTACAGGAATCGTCCAAGAGAGACGGTGTTGCAGCTGTAACGAAGTTCCTATATAAACAGAGACTTATGCGGACTTTGCGGGACATGAGATTTCTCAATGAATGCCTTGAACTACAGGAAGAGATGGAGGAGGATTTGAAAGATTTGGTGAAAGATTTTGGCCGGATTTTTGATAAGAAATCTATCAGCTTACCGAATGATACCCACCCAGATACATTCTTCAGCGAGACCAAGGAAGAGGCAGCGCTTCCTGTGATCCAATTTGCTAATTTCCTTACAACAGGACACGTCATAAATCTATTCGCCACCAAGTTGGGATTGTTCGTGGAAGTGCTGCTTCTCTTGCAGTCGTTGGCCAATTTTGGATCGTCGATTTTTCTTTCGTCAATGTATATTCTGAAGTTGTTTCTAAAATTGAGTCTCTTCATCAATGACATCTCTCAGCATTATGCGAGATCTACCCGCATGGACGAGTGGTTTTGTGCCTTGATAGATTTTTATTTGACTCTTCCTATAAAGCAAAAACTTCTTGAGATTGGTGAGAATTCAAATGACGCCAACGGCACCCCACAGGTGCTTGAAATATTGGAAAGTTCTGCCGAATTGGTGCTTCTCAAAAGATCTATCATCAATCGAATTGCAGCATCTCGAGGACTAGAGCTACCTGAGATAGGGTTCTTAATGGAGGAGATCTCATTAGATCAACCGGCTCAAAAAGCTACCACTAAAGAGGAGCTCTCATATCCACCGTTAGTGACAGTTTTTGAAAATCAAAAATCATATGAAAGTTCATTTGAGCAAATGACAGTGGCCGCAATTGAGAGTTTTGCCCGGTGTGACAGAATAAAGACCATCGATTTACTCAGTGTTGATTTGGCGATTTTACATTACCGCAGAGGTGAGTATAAAGAGGCTCTTGACGTTCTTCTGTCATCGCCGCAATTCTTCCTCAGTAATGGTTGGGATTTCATGGGAGGAGTGTTGCTCGAAATTTATATTGAATGTCTCATCAAGCTGGAGCTGACAGATTACGAAGAGCTTTTGCAAGCAAAATTAAAGCTTTTCGCTACGTTCAGAAATAAGAAGGTTTCAGGGAACGATATCAACAATTACAGTTTGATGACCAGTGAAAATCATCGAAACGGTCTTTTTGACACCATTTGTGACATTTCCTATAAACTTGAACAACCGTACATTTTCCCGCTTCCTGATCTTTTCAAATTGACAATAGAGCCCTATATCGAGGCTGATTTGCAATCAATTGAAGATAGATATATGATCCGGATTGGCATGGAAAACAACTTTGCTATAGGTATCCGAATCCAAGAAATTATAGTTACGTTGGTGGACCCGACCTATGGACATGAGCTTGTTTTTCTGTGTGATGATGTTGTCTTGAAGGCTAACAATACTTGCGAAGCTGTATTGTATACCAGAAAGTTTCGTAAAGGCTCTTACTATGTTAAGGAGTATCTTTTCAAGATGACGGATAAATTATTCGTTTCTCAGACCGCCAGTAACCTTTTCAATCACGAAAACGATGAAGGTACTGAAGGTAACGACACGGTAATCAAGAATGGAGAGAACATCCATCACGCATCGAAAAAGGACTCTGAAACTCTCATTGGTCCCTTCCATATGTACCCAGTAATGTCTAAGTTACATGGGGAAATATCTCGCCCGTCAAAAACAGAAATGGGGAATACTTGCGTCATAATAAACTTATTTAATGGGGAGAATTCGGTGACAGATGTATCTATTGTTCTCACATGCGCATCAAGCGAGTTTAATGTTCGTTCTGAAGATATAAAACTGACAATCGATGCACTTGGAGCCGGAGAAAAGTATTCCAAAGCCGTCCCATTTACGTATGTTGGTGAATCAAAAGTTCATAATCTCCTTTTGGACATTACTTATAGAGCCAATGGTGAGAATTATGAGTTTCATACAGATATATTGTATGACACAAGTCTTACCATTGCAGTGTCTGTGCAAGACATATTTCGATCAGCAGCTATATACTCAAAGTTCCTGATTGCGTGCGCTAACACAAAATCACCAGTACGGGTATTGGGATGTGAGTTTGATAGCAGCGACGATAAGTATGAAGTGTACAGTCCGTCATCATCTCCCGAATTCGAGCCCTTGATTGTGTTTGCAGAAAACCCGGCCTTCTTCTTCTACAGATTAGTGCCGAAAGATGCCATCAAGCCGACGGACACGTTGGATTTGACTATCAGTTATTCCAATTTGCTACAAGAGTGCCACCAGTTGCTCAAAGACCGGATATGGGACAAACTCCGGGAAGAAAACGTTTCTCAATATTTACTGGTGTTTTTGGAGGCAACGTCTGACTTCAAATTTGATTTGGATGTCTATGCTGTGGATGGCGCATTGAAAATTCAAAATTTCAACGACTGTTATAGAGCGTTCGATTCGTGGCTTGTGCTGTATGTTCGGCATGAACATGACCGGGACTTACTCCTCACCATTTGGGAGTCATTACCTAACGTTTCACGGTCTCCTACCACCAAACTGACACACGTAGAACAACAACTTTACATTTCCGTTGCTGTGCCATTCTTGAACATGCTCCATGAAGTGAATTTCATCTTTGACCGCCAGCAACAGTTTTGCGTTGGTGAGCCCATTGACACACGACTAAGTGTTGATTCTCGAGCAAGATGGAGGCACGACGAATCATCCGAAATGCTAGCTTCATCGTCCCCAGAGAAAGAGGTTCCGTCAACCACACATTCATATCAGCTCACATTGAATCACGACGATAATTGGGTCATATCTGGGTTCAAAAAGCAGAATTTTGATGTCGTGGGAGAGGAAAACCACGTGGAGTTCGCCGTGACATTGATCCCATTGAGCGTGGGAGAAATACAATTACCTAAGATCTCTATCGTTCTGGTGTCGGATGATAATCGGACTATGGACGTTGTCAATGAAAGCACATTGGAAACTGTTCTTATTGTACCAGAACTGCATAGCATTACTTTTGCTTTTTAAAACAATCTTGCATTGTCATAACAACCATCTCGATATGGGAAACACACAAAGAGAAAAATAGGCATAAGAATACAATACACAATATGCAAAAGAAGAAAAAATTATCTCTAGCGCCTAAACCACTCAATGATGGGAAGGTTGGAGTATATTACCATATGCGCATTAAAACACCTGCACCTGAAATCTCCATTACTACTATGAATTTGCCACCAGATTGAAGTAGTGAGTAGAATGTAAGTAAACCATAGACAATTCGAACAACAATTCACAATTTGTACCCACTGAACCTCCACCGACAATGAAAAAAGTGTGGCAGATTTTCTGGAGCACGTGACCGGTTCTATATCGTAGGCGCAAAATAATCAGTACTACTACAACAATTAGATTCATTATAACCTATTTATTTTCGAATGGAGGATTCCTTGTATATCCCTATTCCACAATATCCACCTTTTAAACTAAGATCTTCCCTTATTGATAAAGATCCGGTGATCTGGGTTCATCTTTTGCGTGGATATATCGATCTATGCCAAGTGCTCTCAACAGGCGAAGTTAAGCTCAATGTCAAATCACAGCAACAGTTTCAATTATTCTTAAAAGTCTACTTGACCGAGACGTCTGAAGAAGCTACCCGAATTTTTTCGTTGGGTGCCATCAATCCAGATATTCGGAAAAATACCGCCACTCTCCGAGCCTATGTCCTACACATCATTAAGCAGTATAGTATTGTGAAGCTTGGGCTAAACGGAGAGTCGCTATGGAATTTTGTGATAATTTACGTGGAAAAAAATGTTACTATGGTGCGTCGTCTTCTTGACGGATCTTTCAAGTCTCCTCTTAATGACAACAAAAAACTGGGCAGAATTTCACTGATACCTGTTGTTAGAAAGTTCTTGATCCAGCAGGTGTCACAAGGAAAATTCGCCGAAGATCACTTGATTTATTTCTCTCTTCTTTTGGGCCAAAGCAGCTCAACTCCTGGGACGACACAAACGTTTCTGCTTACGGGCGCTCCGACAAAGAAGAAGGTAATCGTCAAGGACAGAAATAAAGGCACAGCATCATCCGTTACAGGGTTTGCAGAGAATTTTGTCAATGAGGAATGGATCGAATCTTTAGAAGGTCTCTACGCCGGTGGAAAAAGTGTTCACGCCAAAATCATAAAGGAACTCATGATCCTAAGTATCCTTTCTTTGTCACCAGCCAAATTAGCTAAGGTGATGTCTACGTTAGGTATCAATAGTGCAGGTACAATGATAGTGGCACCACTATTAAGTTCTATAGTCATTTCGGATGCATACAAGGATGTGAACCCTGGCTTAGAAGAACGCTTACCATTTCTCAGGAACATTCTGATTGACACAGAACCAGAGTTTAATGAAAAGGATATTGAGTTTTTGGTTGACATGTTTCCCTCGCTTACGGAGTCTAAAGCCAAATCTGTTCTCAAAGATAATGACCATGATGTCGAGAAAGTGACGCATATTTTGTTGGAAGATCCGCTGTTAATTAATTCTATTCCTAATTACGAGGACATGGTTGATGCACCCAAAAAGGAGATTGAAATCTCAGAAAAGGAACTCCAACAAGGATTGGAAAGATTCAAGCTCCAGGACAATGAAACAATAGAAACTTTCAAAGCACAAAAGAAGTCCAACTCCTCTCAGAATTCAGATATCAAAAAGAAAACACTCACAGCCGCGTTACGTCTTCTATATGACAGCGATGAAGACGAACGTGACGACACTTATGATGATCAAGAGGTCACCTCCGGCTTATTGTCTCCAGACACTAGTAAAAGACTTGAAAGCAATTCTCGCTTAGCGGTCGTTGATGATGAGTCTGAAGACACAAGTTCCGTCCTGTCCCAACCAACATTTGCTGAGAATCAGGAATTTAAAAATGAACGGACTCTCTTTATGTACTTCAAGAACTTTGGCGAGGACATTTTTGATATAACCGCAAGAGACTCTGAGCTGAGGAAAGAATTGAGAGCAGCAACCAAATGGTCAAATGCTCAAATCGAAGAATGGTTCCGTACTTTGAGACGATCCCCAGAGAGATTCCGAATTTTAGATGAGCTATATTTTGAAAAGAATGCTTCGAAACAAGCAAAACAGAAACCGAAGAAACAGCAGAATACCTCGTCACCTAAACCTACTCAGGCGGATGACAAGCGTACTAGAGCCTGGCTCAATAAGAGCAAAGCGTCTAAGGCGAATCACAACCGGAAGAGCAGACACAATAATAAAACGAAAGCAGACATGGCCGGTATGCAATGAAAGAAAGAAAAAAAATAGACGCTAATATACAATAAAAATAGAATATGTGGGTATTGTTTTTTCTTTTTTATCTTATTATCTGGGGGGTTGTGACTACCAACCCTGATCAAACAACATGGAGACCGATTCACCGTTGTGAATACGTCTGATGGCCTCGGCAAAAATTCGAGAAACATCCAAAACTTCAAATCGTTCTTCTCCTAAAAAGGACATGTTATGATATTGGGGAATGCTGTTTGTAGTCACAAGTTTGTCGATATCAGAAACAAGTACCTTTTCGATAGCGTCTCCACTAAATACACCGTGGGTAACTAAGCAGTAGACATACGATGCACCAGTGTCTTTCAAAAGCTTAGCTGCCCTTGTGATAGTTGTGCCCGTGTCAGCAAGATCATCGATCAAGACACAGACTCTGTCTTTCACATCACCAACAAGCATAGACAGACTCACCATTTGTGTTGTTGAGTTAGATGTCACCATGGATACTGATGCCGAAAGAAGCGGTGAACCAACTGCTTGTGGCACCACATTCACTTTACGCTCCTTATGAATCAAAGCAAAAGAACAACCTACTGCATCAGCAATAGCTGTGGCTCTTTTAGCTCCTCCACTGTCTGGAGAGACAATAACACAATCTCTAAAGTTTGGGATGTAGTCCATGATGTACCGTTTGAACAAAGGTTTCAGGTATAAGTTATCCACCAGAATGTCGAAAAAACCCTGGAATTGCGGATCGTGCAAGTCCATAGTCATGCATCTGTCTGCACCAGCAGTTGTTAACAAATTAGCCACAAGAGTTCCACTTTGACTCACCCATTGCTTGTAACCACTGCTACCTCTTCCATTCTCATCCACATCCCCCAAAACATTAATCGCTGCTGCATTCGTTAAAATCTCTTTCGGTTTGGTAAGGAAATGAGACATTAGAGAGTGTCCTCTGGTCGAATTGACATCGCCATCCATAGTAACTTTAGGGTTCTCCGGCTGTCTTGAGTATGGGAAGAAAGGCAAGACCGCTGTGACTCTCTTAGCACTGGCAGTCTTACATGCAGAAATCAAGATAAGAAGCTCGATGAAGTTATCATTGACATTTCCCGAGCCGCTTTGGATAATGTACACATCTTTCTCTCGAACTGAACCCTTAATTTCGATCGACGTCTCACCGTTTGAAAATTTGCGCAGTTCCACTTCCCCCTGCTCAAGAATCAAGTTCCGACAAATCGAACGGGTAAGATTTGAGATTGCGCTGCCTCCAAGCACAACAATATCTTTCATTACGGTAGAACGTGGGGCAAGGAAAATTTTTGGCTTCGCAAATCAATAAAAAAGTGTGATCACGTGACGAGAGTCTGATAAGACCACCATATCTTAATGTATCTAATTTCTCCAAAAGTAATATCACTTTATCTGCAAATTATCCTCACTCTTAGAACCGAATCTCATAAGAGCCAGCACGGGTTGCGTACCTCACCCACTTTATCGTGCGGTAATTTGATTTTTCAATTACCCTCAAATAGCGAACAGTGAGTTTACTGGCACTGTACGATTCCATAGTGAAATCCAAAAGAATTGGAGGTCTGCTCCACCCGTTAAAGCTTTCAAGGTAAGGTAATTCAACATTTAATGTGCAGTCATTATCGCCATGAATTTTGTTGATGCGCCAAACAACAGCGTCCAATTGAGGTTCGAATTTGGCCTTTCCAGAAGTACCCAATGCCGAAACTTTCCCAACGTTCTTGAACACAGGTACACGTACCTGTACATCTGTAGCGACGATTTTTGGAGGAAAATTTGCACGTAGCTTCAAGAAGATTCTCAAACAATTCTCGGTGTCAACAACACGTGGTTCTACCAAAAATGGGATAGACCTGCAATTAAGGTGGTAAGACATGAGTTGAAAATCAGCGTCGGGCGGAACAAATCGAATTACACGTTCTGTGTCATAAGTTGCCAAACTCACACACTGATGAAACTTGAAGTCATCGGAAGTAACTGAATCGAGTATGTCCACGTCATCGCTACTAGATTCACTTTCGTCACTTAGACCAAAACGACATACAGGCATTCCGGATAAGCGTGAGCTCATGCTGATTGTGCCATCAACGTTTGATCGAAGTATTTCTCCTCGGGAGTTAATAAGCACATGTAATTTCTCTTCAACATTTAACCGAATCTCATTCCGGCGGAATTTGAGACCCTGTTTCCGCCATGCCACAGTGTTAGGGTCGTAGACGGCATCCAAGTGTTGTTGGTCCATTGTATTTACAGGGTCTTTTGCCAGACCGAGTCGGAGTCCCGTGTTTCCAGAAGACACCATGTAAATAGAGTCAGTATTTATAGGAAACCCGAAATCAACAGACAGATCAAGAAGCTCGTAAATAGCAACAAAGTTGGCAGATATATCATCTTCGGTCAAGTCGCGTTCTGGAGGTTTGACGTAGAGTCGTTGAAGTGAATTTGCAAACGTTTCCAAATACTCCATCACAACCAGGACATCCTGATTCGACCGGGTCACCGCAACTATCCACAAAAAGCTCCGGCGAATGTGTATGAAGGACGTGGAGCCTAATGTTAGGACCGGCAGCATCAGGCCTTTGGCACTTGGGTCCCGTGCCAATGTACGTGATGCTGAGTTAATGACATGCATGCAAAATACCTCAATCACATTTCTTTTGCTCGAGTCTTTGTACATGCGGGCCATGAGCACGTCACCCTTTGAATTTAATATGAAAATGGAGCTGATCATTTCCACAACATTCGGTTATTGAAACCTGATCTTGCGTCTCAAGTAAGTGCGTGTCACGTGCACAGTCACGTTATCACACATACCCGTCAACTACCGCTAAGAACTAGTAGGACAGGGACGATGGACTTCTAACACAAGGAGAGAAACGGATGGTTGTAATGCAATCTGGATGTAGGCACATAAGATACCGTTCTGTCGAAGATACCGTTCTGTCGAACTCAAAAACGGAGCGGTGTTCCCTATTTACAGTGGGATCTTCTGCTGATTACAGCGAAGGCTGCAAAAGATGGGACGACAAAGCCTTAAAGCAAAAAATAATCCAAACCGCCTCTAGCGCATCATCTTAATTTTGAAATTAAGTTTTTGTAATTGGTCTCCTTTTACTTTTTCTTCCAATGTTTCTGTCCAATTTTGAAAGAGTTCTGTGAAACCAGAACCGACGCTTAGAACTGCCGTTCACGTTTGGATTGTCTCTTTGGCTGTTCTTCCCCCCAAATGAATTCGTATACAAAAGGTCCAAAAACAGGAATACTATAAGCGGAGTCACATGACCCCGAAAACTGTCCATACTGTGGATCCTGTTAGTACAGACTTTGCTAAGGGCTGGCCAGAAGGTTCTGAAGATCCACCACAATTGTTTCTATACATGGTATGCGTCGTAATAGTGACACATACCGGTGACTAATGGCAACGTGGCGTGCTTGGCATCTTGGCTTCTCGCGCAAATTGTAAAGCGAGTAGTATATTCACCACACCCCTCTCTTGTCCGGATATATCGTGGGGACAGAAATGGCATTTGCGATGAGCCTAAAGCTTTACGGGTCACGAAACCTGGGGAAAGACACCCGTACACCACAGCGCATGACCATGGTGGACATGTTTCGGTATGGATGGGATAACAAGCGGAGGCAATTCGTTTATGGTTTCGAAACAATTTTGGGTCCACGTTGATGCACTGTAAGCTATCAAAATGATGGTAGAAGATGGACCTCGTTAGCGGGAATACATGTCCGGATAGAAGAGCCACTATTTGGCGTGCAGGTGCGACATGCCGTACCCCTCCGAGGCGCCGTCCACACGGAAACGTTTGCCCATGATCTACTATACAAGCGGTATTTTGCGGGGCCCCATCAATGAAAACCTTGTATAAATACCGGCCAAAAATTCCAAGTCGATCGGATTGATCAGAAAAACAAAAAAACCAACATTGAAGAGTTTGTTTACTTTCTTTAGCAAAGCTTCTCTCCATTTCGGATTTATTCCACACACCCGCACTAACAGGATCCATATTCACTCGCGTTCCCTATAATTAGCCCAAAAGCAGCAACCACATTTGGCCGCTACTGTTAATATAAGGAGTCAATATCTCTGTGTTTCATCTGATTGAAAATTTTACAATCGATCTAAAAATCCAGGAAAAAGGAACCCTCCCCAACAGATATCTTTTGAAATCCCTACTACCCACCATGAGCGTTGATGTTGCCAGTTTAAGTATCAACACGGCCGATTCGGATGCCTCTTCTGTTCGTTCCTTCAAGAACGATTACATCAGCACACCTTTTACAGGCAAGCAAAGCCAATTTGATCAGGTGCTTGATATCTTGGATTCCACGGGTTTTATCCCTGAGGCTTTAATAGAGCTGGAAACCAAATGGTTCTACAATTGCTTAGGAATTGATGATGTGTTCTTTGCTAAGGAATCTCCTGAAGGGATTGCCTCGCATGTTCACTCGCTTTACTCATGTAAGGTGCAAGCCTTTGCTTCGGATATCAAGGTGCAAGAACTGCCCTTGATCCGCTATAAGCGTGAGGCCGATGACCATGCGGTGTTCTTTGACACTCAAATTGCTGGTGCTACTGCGTCAGTAACACGGTTTGACGAATACATCGATGACAAATACATTGATGCGTCTTATGGCCAAAACTCCTATAGATTGGAGTACTTCTCTGCGCCTCTCAATTACTCGGCAGATCCAATTTTGTCCGGGGTCGCCGAGAAATACTCGTCGTCACAAGATTCTGCTATATTTGACAAGCAACACGTGAAATGTCACTTTATCTACAAAACCAATTTTGCTAATCCTTCGGTTGACCCGAACGAAACTGATATCAACAAGATTGGTGATGAGACATTCTTGAAGATCGCTTCTGCTAACACAAAAGCAGTTTATTCTGATATTATCAAACGCGTGATCTCATCTACAGGTCCAGTTATCCAACATTTCACTATTGAGGAGTCAGAGGAATACAGAGTCGTTATTGGTTTCCGTCAAAAGACGTCTCCACATTACAATTCTGCTTTGTCTGATTTGGCAGACTACTATAAGCTTTCTACTACCAGAAAGTATGTCGAACAGTTTGCAAATGGTGTGACTGTGATTTCCATGTATATCAAGGCTACTCAACTTGCTGGAAGCAAGAAGACGCCTATCGACCTACTGATCTATCAGGTGATTAAGGAAGCATCTTTGTTGTATTGTATTCCACACAACTATTTCCATTCTTTGTTTTCTCAGAGAGAATTGTCTTTACAGGAAGCAATTTACTCTCAATGTGGTGTGATCTTTGTAACCCATTTTTTGAACAGATTAGGTCCAGAATACACCAAATTGTCACAGTTGCTTGATCCTTCAAAACTGATTCAACATGCAGAGGTTTTGAATTCTTTAAAGAAGAGATTGCGTGCTGAAACATATACCCAGGACTACATCAAAGAGGTGTTCAGCACTAGAAAGGATATTGTACGGAAGTTGTACCGCCTGTTTGCAGATGTTCACTATATTCGCCTGTCTATGGAAAAGACTTTGTCTTATCAAAGACTCTCGCAGATCACACCTGTTGGTACTGCTGAAGAATTTGAGCATTTGCTCAATAGAGAATGCTCTCAAAATGAGCATCATGCTGTTGTATTAAGAGCTCTTTACATGTTCAACAAGTCCATTCTCAAGACTAACTTCTACACATCGACCAAAGTTGCTATCTCGTTTAGATTAGACCCAACGTTCTTGCCAACTTCTGAGTACCCAGAGACTCCATTTGGTATGTTCTTTATCGTCGGATCAGACTTCAGAGGCTTCCATATTCGGTTCAGAGATATCGCTCGTGGTGGTATCAGAATCGTCCGGTCGAGATCTGTTGATGCATATAATGTCAATGTGCGTAACTTGTTTGATGAAAATTACAACTTGGCTTCTACTCAACAAAAGAAGAACAAGGATATTCCTGAAGGTGGTTCCAAGGGTGTTATCTTGCTTGATCCTGGTGTGGCGCAAGAGACTCCGAAGGCTTCGTTCGAGAAGTATATTGATGCTCTCATAGACTTGCTTCTCAAACAACATATCCCAGGTGCAAAAGAACCATACGTGGACCTCTACAAGCAACCCGAGATTCTCTTCTTGGGGCCTGACGAAGGAACTGCTGGCTACGTTGATTGGGCAGCACTTCATGCCCGTAGCAGAGGTGCACCATGGTGGAAGTCTTTCTTCACTGGAAAGAGCCAACAAATCGGTGGTATTCCCCATGATGAATATGGTATGACCACATTATCTGTGAGAGCATACGTCAACAAAATCTACGAGAAGTTAGGAATTGACAATGCAACCATTAAGAAGGTTCAAACTGGTGGTCCCGATGGTGACTTGGGATCCAATGAAATCAAGCTCTCAAGAAACGAGAAGTACGTTGGTATTGTTGATGGCTCTGGAGTCATTGCTGATCCTCACGGATTGGATAAGGATGAACTCTTACGTCTTGCTCACGAGCGTAAGATGATCGACCACTACGATCGCAGCAAGCTTTCCAAGGACGGGTTTGTTGTATTGGTAGATGACGTGGATGTCACTTTACCAAATGGAATTGTCGTTACATCAGGTGTTGCCTTCCGTAATTCTTTCCACATCAAGCTTAGAGAGATTTACGGTCCACAAGGTGTTGATTTGTTTGTCCCATGTGGTGGACGTCCAGCTGCAATTGATACAAACAATGTGATGGAATTGATCGATGAAAAGACAGGAAAGAGCATCATTCCATACTTTGTCGAAGGTGCCAACCTTTTCATTACGCAGTCTGCTAAGATTGTTTTAGAGAAAGCGGGTTGTATTGTGTTTAAGGACGCGTCCACAAACAAGGGAGGTGTTACTTCTTCTTCTCTTGAAGTTCTTGCGGCTCTTTCCTTCGATGACAAGGGTTTCTTGGAAAACATGTGTGTGGGAAACAACGGATTGAAGCCTCAATTCTACGTGGATTACGTCAAAGAAGTTCAAAGAAAGATCGTTGAGAATGCCGAATCCGAATTCGAGGGCTTGTGGCTGTTGAATCAGGCTACGGGTGAACCAATCACCCAGTTGTCCGATAAGCTCTCCCGCGCAATTAACAAGTTAGCAGATGAATTGGCCAACTCCAAGGAATTGTGGAATGATGATGTCGAGTTCAGAAATGCTGTCTTGGTTGATGCCCTTCCACCATTGTTGTTGGAGAAAATCGGAATCCAGAACATCTTGTCAAGGGTCCCAGAAACTTACTTGAAGGCCTTGTTTGCGACAAGATTGGCTGCTAGATTTGTATACTCGCGTGGTATCGACTCTAACCCTGCCAAGTTCTTAGAGTTCATTTCTCTGATTAGAAAGGAGTTTATCCAACGCAACCTCTTGTAATGGATTCTCCGCTGTTGTTTATTGATGAGAATTATTTAAATAGATTTAATACCGGTTTTAAGTATGAGTTTTCCTGTATTGCTTCAGCAAGTAAACGACCCTGAGGTAAGCCACATACATCGCATCTTCATTACTTTCTGGTTATCTTTCTATATCATCATATTTCTTCTTTCCGTTTCCACTTCATCCTTTCCTTGTCTTCGTCAATTGCTCATTTCTCCAACTCGTTCACGATTTTCTTCCGGGCGACAACCTCCTCATTAATTTGTGATGTTACATAATCTCCGATTAAGGCGAAAACAAAGGTCGAGCCGCCGATGTAATATCTTGCCTTCACAGGAAGGCTATTCCATTTCTGCCACAAGTTCATTTGGGTTGAAGAACTAGAAATGGAACATTACTATATTCGTCGAGTCGTGTGTTACACAAATAATGCCTAGGGTTAATGAATTACATTTTAGATTCAACCATCACCGTTACCTGAAATATTAGACTGTATTGAACCTTTCAGGAGCTTCCCTTTCCCTTCCTCTTTTTTTTTTTCCGCTTTTTTTTTCAACGTTTTTCCTTCTTCTCTTCTTCTTATCAGTGAAGTTACATGCGCGATGCCTCCACAATTGGCGGAGAGCAGTCATGCTAACAGCAAAGAGGATCGGCAAAACCCTCACAGAATTACCGCCATGTTGTCTTCGTATACATCCAGACCACCAGTCAATTGTTATACTCGGTACTTACCAACTTGAGAAGGAAACAGGCAATCGGCATGGGTCTGTAGATGTGCTTGAAGTGATGGATGGCCAGTTTAGGAAATTGGGATCTACAGAGACAGAACTGGCAATTTTGGACTTGAAATTTTCGCCTTCTGATTCGCTGCTACTTGTGCTGGCCCATTCGACAGGCCATCTTACTATATGGAGAATAAACGGTCAGTTTGAGGTGGAGAAAATTCATGACGTGCCCGTCTTTGATGCAGACATACTCATCACCTCAGTGTTCTTTGATCCAGCTGACTCAAACAAAGTGTTGGTCACAGGAACAAACGGAGCGTCTGCAATTGTCGAACTAGAGACCTCACAGGCTACTCCGCTAGACACTGAGCATTCGTTAGAATGCTGGACGGGAGCGTTCGGCGAGCTCGGGCCTACCCAGAATGTCGTGTTTACTGGAGGTGACGACGCAAAGCTTATTGCTCATGATATAAGAAGCGGCGAGAAGATTTGGGCAACAGGAATGAGACACCATGATGCGGGTGTGGTGCTGATTCTTTGTCCTGGAAAAAAATGGCTCTCCAACAGACCAAATGAGCTCTGGACAGGGTCATACGACGACTGCTTACGTACGTTTGACTTGCGAAAAATTGACAGTGACGAAGGGCCGGTATTGTTTCAGGGATTACTTCCACAAGAAACTTCAAAACTGAACTTGAATGGTGGGGTTTGGAGATTAATCCCTGCTCCCGATTCAGATAAAGTGCTTGCATGTTGTATGTATGATGGGGCCCGGATAATTGAGCCCCAACTGGCAGGGGGGCCGGTGGTCACTAGGTATTTTAAAGGCGACCACGAGAGTATGTGCTACGGTGGAGATTGGCAGGGTAGTACTCTTGTCACATGCTCATTCTATGACAATGTTGTACAGCAATGGCTGCCTACAGAAGAGGCATAAATTTATAGAAAAGAGATGATTGTTCACTATTCTATCTTTTTGCTATTTTCACATTGTTCCGTTCTCTTTGTGTTTCTGATGTAGAATCAATGAATTCCCTCCTTCGTTGCTAGTTTCGTGCATACGCATTTAGTAGAGAGAAAGGTCAAGTGGTACCGACGAGCCTCTTCCACTTGGGTACAATTTCTGCTTTCCCTCGAACCTGCGGGGATGAGGAAGGGCATCACTGTTGACGAATTTGAAGCGCAGTTCATCAATGGATGGTTTCTCTGCCTTCTTTCCACCGTGGTTGGGAGTAATGGTGTACGCCAGCGCAGATATTTTTCGAAGTGAGCTGCCAACGGACTGCTGTTGATCTAGACTAGAAGGTGGTGGTGGAGGCGCTGCTTTCTTAGGCTTGTGCTGAGACAGAACCGCAGGAGATACCGAGGCTGGCGGAGGTGCCATAGGTGGAGGGGGGGCGGAACCAGAGGGGGGTTCAGCCTTGGGTACCAGAGGAATCTCTTGGGCGGGTGGAGCTGGTGGAGGTTGAGGTGTTGGTGGCGCAGGCGCGTGCACAGGTGGTGCTCTTTGTGGAGGAGCCATTGGTGTTGGCACCAGCGGAGGCAGATAAGTGACCGTCGGAACCGGTGGAGTATCGGTATCTGGTACATGTGGAGCCGATGGAACATGAACACGTGGGGTCGGCGGAACATGAACACTTGGTGCAGAAGGCGTTGAATCACCATCTGGTTCACGGCGCCGCGAGTTGATCTGGTCCAAAAATGGAAGCCCGGGCACAGGGGGTGGCCCTTCTGAAGACATTGACGTGGCCCTCGGAGATTTTGGTGGCGGTAGCGAAGGAGGTGAAGGAGCTTCCAGAGCAGGAGTATGAAGGGCTGATGATGATTTTGGACTTCCATCAACCACATCCTGTTCATTTCGTCTGGCATTTATCTGGTCTATGAAGGGTAAGCCTCCACCCGAAATTGGTGCCTTTTTCGTAGCAGAAGCTTTCGGAGGGAAAGTCTTTGGTTCTGCAGAGAAAAGTCCAGCAGGAGGTGGAGGAGGAGCGCTCGAGGGCATAGTAGGAGCCGGTGGGGCCGGCGGAGCAGGAGCAGGTGGGGGTGGTACCTGACCAGGGACTGGAGGGGCGGAAGATGGTGGTTTGGAATTTCCCTGTGTCTTTCCTGTGCCTTCGACGACATGAGTGTTATCCCGTTTTGCATTTATCTCAGCCAAGAATGGAAGTGCCCCACCTGGAAGAGGTGGTGCAGCTGGTGCTGAATTATGCGAACTACTTGAATATGAAGCAATCAGAGGAGGGGCAGCACTTGGCGGTGGTGGTGGTGCATTCGGAATCGGCGGCGGTGCACTTGGAATCGCTGGTGCGCTTGAAGGGGGCTTTGGAGGTTCAGCTGAAGATGGCTTTGAAAAGGACTCAATGACATGGGTGTCTTTGCGCTTGCTATTGATTTCTGCCAAGAACGGAAGTCCCAGTGGAAGAGCAGGTGCTGGAGGCGCAGAAGATGGGGGAGTGGACAGTGGAGGAGCAGGTGCTGGGGGAGCTGCCGAAGGAATAGGTGGCGGACCAGAAGGTACGCTTGGTGGACCAGAAGGTACAGGCGGAGGACCAGAAGGTACAGGCGGAGGACCAGAAGGCACAGGAGGTGGACCAGAAGGCACAGGAGGTACGTGTTCGACCGATGCTACCAGACTAGATTTTAAGTGTCCACGCTTGGTAGGTCTTGTAGGTGGAACACGAGGTGCCAGGGTCAGGATTCCCGGAGGGGCAGGTGGCACCGGAGGAGCAGAAGATGATGGCGGCGGCCGGTTCCGAGGAATGGCTGGCGTATTTGATGCCGCTGACGTGTTTCCGGCCGAAGGAGCGGGACGATGATTTGGAACAGACGGTACTTGCGTTGGTACAGGCGGGGCGTGAGTAGGAGCAGGCGGGGTGTGGGGTGGTGGTACACTAGTAGGAGCAGGCGGGGCGTGAGGAGGTGAAGCACTTGTAGGAGGCACTGGCACTTTTGGGGCACTGGGCGGCACAATGTTTGCTCTATTGTCCACCGAGCGGAGCTTAGGCATCCCTCCGGCAAATATATCACCCAATTGAGGAGCTTTGGGTCCAGAGGAGGCATTCGGTGCAGTATGTGTCGATGGAGGAGCCAGGACAGCGGGCAGTGAATTGGAGGTGGCTTGGATAAGCGGCTTGGATTTGTCGACTGTAACTGCTTTTTTAAGTTTCATACCCTTACGGATATCTCCGAGAAGTGCATCACGGCCGGCAGGCGCCGACGGAATAGCAGAAGGCGGTGCAGAAAGATTGAGGCCAGGTGGTGGCGGAGGAGGAGGAGGACCAGCCATGATACTTTCACTAAGTATAGCGCGGGGCAGCTTTATGTGCGGTCGTGCGACAACCAGAACATCAACGTCCAGGCCCAAAGGTATCGAAAGAGAACACAGCTATTTGTCTCTATAAAAAAAAGTAGTTTGAAAGAAGTATCAGAAGTCGTGCTATATTATTAATATTATGTTTTAGAGTGCATTATGTAAATTGTTCCACTCGTTAAAGGACTATACTGCATATCATTGATCCAAGCCCAACGTCACTTCCACGCCCAATTGAGCCAGCAATTCTTCCTGAAGCAAATCAGTCAAGTTGCTGCCATCACGTAAAGTAACCCAGCGTCCACCCACAAGATCGTACCGCTTAGGGCCACTAATAGGACTGCTGAGCCAGATCTGCTTGTTGGGAGGCTGTTTGTTAATCACGTAGGTATTGTCCAGGACCTCCAATGTCATCACACCTTGTGAGAGTTCGACATCGATTTCCGGGAACTGCTCACCAAGAGCCTCGAGCTCCTCGCTTAGAGTCTCCAAGTAGTCGTTGGCCAATTTGCTGTATTCCAAATCTGTGACTGGGTCGATGAGGGGATCCACTTCCTCTCCTGAAGTGGAGACTGCTGTACGGACACTTCCCAATATTGAAGGTGGAGTGAATCTCATTTGGTGAGTCTTCATTGTGCTCATGACGCCACAGTACACTGGCAAATGGCGCTGAACAAGCAGGCGCGAGAGAGAGATGCTTCTAGAGGCAGCAGTCCTTCGAAGCAAAGATGATCTGAACATTATTAAGGAATAGTCGTACGCCAACTTTGGTTCCAAAATGAAAAAGTGACGCTCCAATTACGATCGCGCTTTTCGTCTTTAGATAATCTCATGGCGTGCAAGACCTGCGGCAGAAAGGTAAAGGTGCATTTGTATGGAAGGATGTGTACTAACTTGGAGACCACTGGCCAATGATTTGAGGTGATTTCTATATAGATTCTTCTCTGTTCTTTAATTCTTTACGTCCTTCGTTATTTCCTTCGTTATTTTATTTTTTTTTTTGGATTCTACAGACGCTGTTCCGCTGGGGCTAGGTCAGCTTGTGGCATTGCGCGGCATCGCTCTGGACCCATAGGTCACGGCCAATATAGCAAAGCTACGCTACAAAAATTGGACAAAAAATCTAGACAAAAAAAAAAAGCAAAGCAATGAGAACAAAGAGATCGGTGACATATAAAAGCACCTAAAATAAACAGAGCGAGAAATAGTCCAAGTTGGTGTGTACTGATCTCTTCAACAGTGAGACTTCCAGTGAGGCTTTCCGGAGTTTCCTGCACTATATACACATCTCTTCTCCCACGCTATCAAGAACCATGTTCTTCGTCTTGTTAATTGTCTGCGCCATTCTCTGTGCCCTTGTCTTGTACCTTCCCTATTCGGCTGGATTAACCAAGGTGGAGAAACACAAACCCAAGCCTAAGCAGAGAAAGGTAGAGCGCACGCAGGAGTACGACGGATATGTTCCTCCAGATGAAGAGCTCCGGCAACAAGAAGCCAGTGGGTTGAAAGCAAAGGCTTCTGCACTCAAGGAGAAGCTCTCCATACACGCGGACGACATGCCTCTACAAATTCGGTTGAATCAGGACGCGGTATTGAGAAAAAGAGCCGAGACCAAACCATTGGACCGCAACCCAGATACCTATGATTATGATTTGGACGAGTTGATCCGTGAAGAGACAGAAGATGCCGCTGAAAGCGCCAGAAGAGAGCATTACTCTCATGAAAAACTTGGTGGTGATAAGGAGGCAATGGTTTGAGTGAAGCAGCACAAGACGGTATGGTGCACATGAGCCAGCCAACTAATATGTAAATAAATTTTTTCTATTACACCAGAAGAAACATGTAGTTGTGGAAGTTGATGGTATGATGCTGATATCTCTAGTTGGTGGTAGAAAAACAGATTACAAGACGATGTGGCGCCTGGCCTTCAGATACCATGCAAATTTCTCTTATTCTAGCAAACTATGTCCAATAGCTCCAAGAGAACCCCTTTTTTTATGTACAAATATTCGTCACGGCGGTACAAGTCGCTAGACAGAGGTGGTTGGCCGGATATAGGGCCCAGGGCACGAGTGCGTGCTCTTGCTAGTGTGTCCAAGTACACAGCTTTTATTGCTGACACCCTCTTACTGAGCTCGGAGTTTCCATGGACGGTTGATTCAAATGCATCGAAAACTAAACGCATTAATCGATCTGAAAGCTTAATTAGCTGAGCTTGTGGTGGAATGATTCGGTCAGGAGGCAACTGTGAGATTATTCCTGTCAAGCACTCTGAAACGGAAGACGGGAGGTCAACTTTGGTAAGATTGTCACGAAGCCAAGAGTCGCTTTTGTCGTAATGAAGATCATAAACTGCAATAAGCTTTGCAGTGGCATTTCGAAGTTCCTCTATGCTAAGTAAGTTTTGGGAAAACAGGCGAAATGTGTGTTGAAATATGCGGCTAGTGAGCGGAAGATCCCATTGTTCAATGAGGGAGAAAAGATCAAATACACGCTGCATTTGGCCCCTGCGGGAGTACTCGATCACGAGTGGCAAAAACGTCTCCTCTGTAGGATGATGACGAAGCAATGGTTGTGGGGCCATCAGCAGATAAGCTTTCATGTACGTGGAATAAATCTGCCGGTCACTGATGGTTAGTCGCTTCAAAAATTGTTCATTAGTTAATGCCGGCTCTGGGTCATTACCGAAGACAGAAACGAGTTGCTCAGCTTCAGCCACGAAGCCCAACCGGACGAGGCCACCCATGAGGCTGTTGAGCACGCGAATGTCAATGTGCAGCTTATACTGAGTCTCCAACAGGAATACCACCCTAGAAAATTGGATCCGCTCCTCCTTCAGAGAGAGACTATCTAGAAGAATGCAAAATGTCGAGCTGTTAGGATTCACTGAGTCCAACTCCAGGAGCAACTGCTTGACTGCTTGTAAATTGTCATGGCGAAAGGCTGTCTGTAGAAAGATATTGTAAGTGTCCACATCAAGCAGGCCAAACTTTCGCCTGTATGTTTCATAAGTCGATAAATCAAATGCGTTATAGTCTTTTTCTAAGTCGTCCTTAAAGCCGATATGCTGTTTGTCCTGAGCCAATTGTTCTTGTGCAAGTTTCACCATGCGTCGAATATCATGCCTGTCCCTAAAGAAGGTCATAAACACCAATTGGCGCCTCTCATGCGCAGAGGAAGGAATGCCTGCTGATTCCAAGTCTCTAACGATACGACCCAACATTTGTAGATGGGCCTTTCGTGCCTTTTGTGCCGTTGCAAATGAGTTGACAATTTGTTCGTTCAGCGCATGCCACAAGAACCGTGGCGAAAGCGCTGACGGCTTCACAAAGTCTCGACGTGTCCAGATTTGTGCTAAGAACTCCTCTAGGTCCTCAGCCTCCATATGCCCAACTCCAGGGCTCGGAAGAAGACAGTATTGTTGGTACAATAATGAATGGTTGACTTGCGCGGCATTTGATGCCTGAAACCGTCCCAAGCCATTTATGCTAGGATAGAGCTGTTTTAGAAACTCTGTGTATATCGTGGGCGACACGTTTTGAAACCGTGGCAGCTGTTGAAATCGTTGCAAGGCAGAACTTCGTAGCGCCATCTCTTGAGCCAAAACGTCAGTACTACTGGCAGAGCTTGAGCCAAGTAGGCTCGAGGGAACCACTCGCAGAAGAAATTGCCCTCTCTGTGCCCCAGCAACAAGTTGCTTTATTCGGGCGATAGACAGAGCAAGAGACGCCATCTATTGATGTGTTTCTGTACTCTATCTTAGTGATCTGTGGGAATAGTGTGGTACACCCGTACCTCTGCGATGAGTTGAATAGTCTGTATTTTTGAAAAGCACGGAACTTTTATTAATTCTTCGAGGTTGAATTTTTCGACAGTGTTGTTAAATATAAATACTTGAGGTTATCTTCGCTTAATTTCGTATGGATGTCATTCGTCGTTGTGGTGTTTCTTTTCTTAAAGAACTCTTACCTTGGTGAGGATCTGCACGTGACGAGATTTGAACCTCTTGAAAAAAAAAAGTTCAATCCAAGACGAACACACCCAGGATGAAAATTCAGACCAATGCCACCGGGGTTCTTCAAAGAACCTCTCACTATCTCAAGGCAGGTGTCATCAACAACAAGCCATCATGGTACAACGCCGTGGCCGCCTACCCTCCAGCCACCGATTTAACTAAGAAACCAACAAATCTCAAAGTCAACCAACAGGCAGATCCATACAGCCAACTTTTCAGCAAAAAGGATGGTATTTTCAAAACACGCACCAACAGCGAAGATAGAAGACAAAAGAACAACAGCGTCAGCCGTATTCCAAAGTTGGAATTCTTGGAAGATCAATTAAGAGATGTGTTTTACCATCAGCATCCATGGGAGTTTGCCAGACCCAAGGTTTTGGTGGAAAATAAGGCCAACGAGCATTCCAAGTGTGACTGGTCGCACATGCTCCAGTTACACGCTCCTTTGGACGGAGAAAGTGTCGTGCAAAGAACATTGTGGCTTTTAGCAGAAGCAAAGAAATCTGGCGAAGAGAAAACCCTTTTCGAAGCATATGACCAGGCCCGTTTCGAATTCTACCAGTTGCGTATGGCTGAGGAGTTGCAGTCTGCTGTGGCCAAGGAAGAGCTGTCTATGTTTGGAGCAGTTTATGCATCGTCCAACTTACAATGGGGTGTTCAAAAGGAACAAGAATTTATTGATGTTTGGGTCAAGGTTGGTGAGGAGAGAACTAAAATTAGAGAAGCATCCAGAAGCAGAGCTTCTGTCGGATCTGCGTCCGATGAGCCTGCTGCTCCAGCACAGGGTTCCATTTGGGAATCTTCGTTCACGGCGGAAGTGGAGGAACCTGAGAATTAAGCAGCACTTGTACATAGAAATGCACCGGAAGATACCACCGTGTAGCGAAGTGCCAGAGGATACTAGCGTGTAGCGAAGCACCAGTAGTAGTTTGTGTGCCAATGCAATGTTGTAGCCCAATACTACTCTAGTAGCCAATGACGCTCATTTGCACCAACCCGAACCTCTCTCATCATAATCTCCTCTACACCAAACTGAATATGTCGTCTCTAATGCAAATATACAAGTATTAATGTAAAATCAATGGTGTCCATGTTCATCCTTTTTCAACACCAACTTCTCGTAGGCAAGATAAATGGAGAATGCACCAACAGCGATGCCAAAACCAGGGAATGCCGCCTTGAAGCGGTTGAAGCGGGAGAATTGTCCCTCGTATCTCCAGGCGTCTCTTTTGGCCCAAGGGTTGCTGCTCATTGTAGATATGGGAATGTGCTAGTGAGCGCCATAATTTTATTCTCAAAAACGCTCATTGGTGGGTGGGTCGTGCGTGTTCCATAAAAAACGTAGTAAAACGTAGTGGCAATTCCATCCTATCTGAGGTACGGATGTGTTTTCGCACTTGAGGGATCGTGGAATGGGTCGGAGAAAGGATAAGAGGGAAGCTCCAGGAGCGTCAAGCACCAAGATAATATGTGAGTCTGGACTCAAGAGAAACTTCGAATACATACATATGAACATATAGCGGCCTTTCTTATACAAAAGTGTAACTTAGACAGCCTAAATAGGCGTTAATCTCATGCAGCATGTGCAATTTTAGCGATATTTTTTTGCCGTACTATGGAGGATAAGTATACGTTTATGTAGGAGTTAGGTTCCCACTCCGCATAAATCATGCATGGTCCTTTCTACTGATAGACAAATACAAAAAAGGAAGCATTCCGTATGCACTACCTGGCATTTCATCACTTGTATTATAAGTACTCATGTTCCTCAATTGAGCGCCATCTCTTTTAGAGGCAGATAGTGTAACAACGAGTTAGAGCATGTCCAACACCGCGTCAAGCTCGACAGATGTCGAACGGGAAATAGAGAGGGTGATGCGTGAAACGGCGCAGCTAGACAACAATTCCAATGTCCAATTGCCAGACTCCGATGAGGAGAACGAGTTTGTTCGCAAATACGGAGAAATCCAATTCACATACATCCAAAGACCAAAGATATCTCCGTGGTTGACCAGACCTCATGCTTTGAACTATTTTAAAGATGGGGTATTGTACCGTACAAAAGGAGAGCGGACTTCAGGCAAGACGGAGTTGTTTTTGGATTTGATGTACGTTGGTATCATTGCCAATTTGGCGGGAGAAGCTTCAGAAAACGCACTGTGGGGGTCCTTTTTGCTATACGTTTTGATGTTTATTCCATACTGGACAGTTTGGGCTGATATTAAGGATTTCACCAATTATTACTATACGGAAGATTTGAGTCAGAAGTTGTATATCTTATGGATTTTGATTTTGCTTACTTTGTCCGTGAACAGTCATTCGGCGGTATTAGATGGCACTCATGGGGCTGCGCTTACTATTGTTCCCTACATTTTTTGCCGTCTTACTCTTGCTTGTTCATTGCTTGCCTATTCCTTTTACATTCCTGAACACCGTGCACAAATGAGACTTTATTTCTGTTTCTTGATATTCACATGTTGTCTCTGGATTCCAGTGATTTTTATTTCAACCCGGGCCAAAATCGCTGTTTCGTTTGTGGCGATATTTTTCGAGCAGCTTACGTTTTGTATCGTTTTCCATCCTCGTACCAAAAAGGTTATGCGTTTGACCACATCCACAGCTCTTAACATTGAACATGAAGTTGAAAGATTCGGAACTTTTGTCACCATTGCAATCGGTGAATACTTGTACAAAGTGGTGGCTTCCCTGCCTTTGGGAATTGGGTTCACCACAGCATTTGGCCGGGGCTGTTTCACCTTAATCATTGCCTACAACATTTTCTGGCTCTACTTCAATGGTGGCTTGACTTCTAAAGCCGTGCATCCCTTACGTCACAGTGCCACAAGAGCAATGTTGTGGATCTATGCACATCTTCCTCTTGTCGGTGCTATTGTGCTCTCGGCTGACTCGGCGGGAGAATTGCTTACAAGAGAGCTGATCTACCATTTGGTGGAGGAAGAGGGATCGCATGAGCCGAGCCTTCGAGCGCTTTCCTTCTTCTTCACTGGCGGTATATTTGTGGCGCTCATGTGCATTGCAGTGATAGGTATGCTCGACGAGTGCCATGAACAGCTGTCGGTGTATATGGTGCCTCGGTTTTGGCGTGTGATTTGGCGTGTGCCCATCGGTGTCATCATTTTATGCTTGTCTATAAAAGATTTGAACTTGACGCTTCTTATGGGACTATGTGCCTTGTTACTAACCGTACTTCTGGTGTACGAATCAGTTGTTGCGACGCCATTGAGTTGAGGTAAAGAAGTAAGAGAAATTGTCATTTTGTTGGAAAAGCAAAGAGATGTAATTAGTTAGAAACTGAAAGAGAACAGGCAGAAAATAAAATAATGAAAAACAAAAGAAGAAAAGTAAATGAGAAGCAGAAGAAGAGTAAAAAAGAAAGATAAGTGAGATAATCCTCCAGGAGGAAATGTACGCCATACTGCATCTCCACCATACGCACACAAGGCCCAGATAACATTAGTGTGCAGTAAACTGCGACTACAAGTTTGCAAACCCTCTTCCTCATGGCGCCTTCACTCCAAGTAAAGGGCCCCCAGAAAGGAAACGGCAGGGTCAGTTATTTAAAGCAGTTTCTGCGAACGGCAGGTGAAACGTCTATGTCGTTTTGGGTGTCAGTGAATCTCGGAGAAAGACTACGAGATGTTTTGCCGCTTGCCATGCTCCGAGGTTCATCGGCTCAAGAGAACACCTTCAGTCCAGAGAACAAGGATCTGAGTGAAACGGTATTTTACAAAACAGAGGGAAAAGATCCTACGCCAAGTTTTTCCTCTTCAGTAGGAGATACTGCCAGTCCAAGCCGCACCACAACCAGAGATACCACCGCGGAGGCGTCGCGAGATCTTTCGCCGGAAACAGAAACAGACAAGCATTCAGGACGCACAAGTGAGTCAGATAGTGAGCTAGAGATTTTGGAGGTACGGACGCTTGTTCCCGCCGAAGAGTCGCTGGACGAAAGTGATCTATCATCTCTAGATGAAGAACTCAACAACGCACTATCCTCTACAGTTACGGTTCCTACTCAAGCGGATCCTCCAGTTAACGAAAACATTCCCATGATTCCCCTCCATAAACTTATCCCTAGCATATATAAACCAACTCCCCAACGCACTACTCCAGCACCACCCGGATACAGAAACATTCCACCTAATCTTGTCTCCACCATTCAGCGTGAGCTTAACTTATTTTTCGACACAGGCAATGATGATGAGTTGGAGGTAGTGGGAAAAGTGATTTTTTCTTTAAAGGATCCCTACTCTGCAACCAAAATACGTCTCCCAGTTAAGGCCACTACCTGCCGTCATTTCGAATGCTTTGACTTTGAAAACTTCTGCGTCTTCCATAAAATTCCGCTAGGCGTCAAGGGAAGTCTTCGAAAAGGCTTGATCCTTAAGAGTCATGACTCTCGCAAACTCGAACAGCTTTTCATAAAACAACAGCAACAAATTGCGGCTGGGGTCCTTCTGCTCAAGACACCAGGACTCACTTATCCCCAATTTTCTGAACATGGACAGATGTTCTTTACTGAAATATTCAGTCGTACACCTCCGCTCTATAAGTGCCCATTATGCGATGAAAAGTTTGGTTTAAAACAACTTTACATTTCCGACATATTCAACTTCTTCGTGAAGACTACTCCCATTCAGACTACGAGGATTGAGCTAGTTGAATGTGATCGCTACAAGATCTTGGAAGACGACACAGTCGAGCCGCAGCTACAAGAACATGAATGTGTCGTTCTCTCTGGAGATGAGGACGATGACGATCCTCAAGAAAGCACTAAACCTGCAAGTACAGATGATTTCAATGATGGATTGGATGATGTCTTGATGAAAATCAACCAAGGAGATGGCAGCTGGAGTAACCCAGTGACGCTATAGAATCTACTATTTTTTCTTTTCACACCAGAATTTAAAAATAGCACAACTCACGACTTACGTTCCATACTATATAATCATACAGCACCATAATCACAGTGCAACGCGACTCTAGCAAGCATTACACAAAACTAACTTTAACCACGGAATTCTTTTACCTATGAATTTATGGTTAACGATTATTCAATCCTTTGAACTTTTCTTCTTACTTCCTACTCTATTTTCCTATTCTGTGACAATCCACACATGCTGGATAAGTTTAGTGTCACGTGCCACACGTGCTAAAATGCTTAGCATTGTGCTGACAATCATGACCTTGAATGGTTCCCTATCATCGTACTGCATATACGTCTGGGATTTCTTGTCAATATCCCTAATTTTCACGTAGAATCTGATATTTTTTTTTGTGTCTTGGACTAAATGGGTCATCCAATGTAATTGAAGTTATGCGTTCCATGTAAATGTCCTCATACAAAAGTTTAGAAATCCCTCTCCCATTAGTGCAACATGTTTCCGGAATCCTCGGCGCCGGGTGCAGCCACGGCACTGAGATAATAAAACTCTCTGCCCTAGGTTCCTATCATTGATGCCTGTATGTAATGACATGTACGGGTGTGTCGTGTCTAGTGTTTCTCCTATGAACTCCACATTGTCGGCTCCTGTTGCTACTAATTTGTCTTTCACAGACTCGGATAGTTGCTCTTTTTTAACTTCAACATCTCCTTTATCAGGTCTTCACGTTTTCTTGACCTCACATCTATGTCCCTAAACCCGTTTCGAAGAAACCATGGTCTGAAAATAACTAGCGGCTCTTCAGTCGCCAAATTGACCCTCGTGGTTGGCCAAATCGCAAGATTGGCTCATGCCCTTCCTATTTCCTCGAACGCTGCCCATGCGGAAACAAGCCACCGCACCCCAATGACACGGGAAGAATTTTACATGAATCTTTTTACATCGGTTTTCCTTGTTTTGGCTGGTGGTGTTTTCGCTGGTTTAACCCTTGGTCTCATGGGCCAAGATGAGGTGTACTTGAAAGTGATTGCCACCTCCGGTGAGCCTCATGAAAGAAAGTATGCCCGGAAGGTGTTGCGCTTGATTGGACGTGGTAAGCATTGGGTATTGGTGACACTATTGCTTTCTAATGTCATCACCAATGAAACTTTACCTATTGTGTTGGATCGGTGTCTTGGTGGAGGGTGGCCAGCGGTTGTCACTTCTACTGCATCAATTGTGATTTTCGGTGAAATCATTCCTCAGTCCATTTGTGTCCGTTACGGGTTGCAAGTTGGTGCAATGTTCTCTCCGTTTGTGTTGGTATTGATGTATGTCATGTATCCGGTGGCGTACCCATGTGCATTGCTCTTGGACCATATTTTAGGTGAAGACCACGGTACTGTCTACAAAAAGTCCGGTTTAAAGACCTTGGTCACATTACATAAGACTATGGGTGTGGAAAGATTGAACCAAGATGAGGTTACTATTATCAGCGCTGTGTTAGATTTGAAAGAAAAACCTGTGTCACAAATTATGACGCCGATTGATAGAGTTTACACCATGTCTTCTGATAGTATATTAGACGAAAAGACTGTTGAGGAGATTTTTAATGCCGGCTTCTCGCGTATTCCAATTCACTTACCGAACGAACCACTGAATTTCATTGGTATGCTCTTGGTGCGTGTTCTCATTTCCTATGACCCAGAGGATGCCTTACCTGTTGCACTGTTCCCATTGGCAACATTGCCTGAAACTGCTGCTGATACCTCTTGTTTGAACATTTTGAATTATTTCCAAGAAGGTAAATCGCATATGATAGTCGTTAGTCAAACTCCTGGTGAGCCAACTGGAGCCATGGGTGTTTTAACATTGGAAGATGTGATTGAAGAATTGATTGGTGAAGAGATTGTTGATGAGTCTGATGTTTATATTGATATCAACAAGAACATCAAGAGAGAACACCCTGGTCCACTTGTCAAGCGCAACTTAACGGCATACTTGCACAACATGTACCTGCATTCTGGTACCAGTTCCAAGCGTGCGCTGATTGAAATCGAGTCACCTCCTTTGATCAAGGCTAACCCTGTGGCCACGTCGCCTCACCGTGTTCGTGGTGCTCTTAATTCGCCGATTTTCGCCCCTGTTAATCCTGCTTCAAATCCTTTGGCTACTTCAAAAGCATTTGTGACGATTAAGAGGCCGAATATCCCAGAAGTACCTCAAGCTCTGTCGCTGAATGATACACATACTGTCCCTGGCCCAGAGCAAACGCATCCTCAATTGGGAAGTTATGACAATGTCTATACTACTGAGCAAGGCGCTCTTCTAGAAGCCCAAAATAGAGTGGAGAATGGCAATTCGCCAGGCGAAGCTGAAACCGAGGCAACTGATGATGCTTCTCCAGAAGATGAGAACAACTCAAACAGTACCAAGAGTAATACCCTGGCAAACAATGGTGACAATTATCACCCATCAAATGGTACAGCAGATCATGACAGCAGTCGAAGTGCTAGCTCAGAACATAGTACGAATGGCCACCATGATATCAGACTCCATCGTGAGGGACTGAGACAAAGTGAGCCTATTAGCATTGTGGAGTCCCATGAATCACGATCGTACCGTACAGGTGGTATTGTGGAGTCTGTGGTGAACGTTCAAGGTGTGCATAAGACCATTATCGAGGACATTAGCGAAGAAGAAACCTCTGATCTCGAGATCGGCAGTTACGGCAGCTACAACCGTCCTCGGAAAAAGCGGTCTGGTTCTGACGAGGAGAGCCAACGACTTGTCAATTTCTAGTTCGTATCAATATATTTCTTTTCTGCGCTATAGTATGCAACCATGATTCCTTTTACAGAAGAATCCGATATCGGGATGATACGGAATAGTAAAGCCCATTCAAAGTTATCATCCAATTTTGTGCGGCGACATATGCATAGAAACATCAGTGTGCGTCATTGAACACCGGGTATGGGAACAATCAAAATGAAAAAAAAAAAGGGAAAAAATCCCGGTAAATGAAAACAGAAAAAGAACAAGTATTTTACGCTTTGAAGTGGATGTAGCAGTTGCTTCAAGTACCCGATTAATTCTTATATACTTTTAGAAGTGAACCATAGTCCAGGGACTGGACGGGGTTAATTGTCAAGTCCCACAGAAGCCTTATGTGCGCGGAACAATTCGGAGATAATATCCTCGGCCCTCCACGCGCTACTCTGCTGAGCCTTACTGCCGGCGCTACTGGGTGCCGGTCACAAGTAAATGGGAATCTGGTACGCGGGAAATTACGTGCTCATTTAATTCCTTTTCTTTTCATTGACAGAGAATTTCCAAGCAATAACTAAACCTTGTTGTTTTTATCTCCCTTTCTCACCTCCTTTCTGCATTTTCCTCTCGGCCACCTTGGCATTCGCGTTGGGTAATCATATACTCTTGTCTATTTGCTTACCGTGTCATTAGAATACGCCTCGAGCAATTGATCAGAAATCACATTAGCCGCAGCTTTCCTGGCCATTGCTGTTCAATTTTGCAACCCTCCACCGGCCAAGACCTTATTTGTCCCAGTTTGAGTGTATTTTCTTTTTTCTTTGTCAATTTTTTATAATTCAAGACATAATGGGAAACAAGAAACATTCTTTGAGGAGCATTTTCAGAAGCTCGTCGTCGCTGTCGCCGCCTAGCCCTGAGCTACACCCACATCGTTTTCTTTTGAATAAAAGATTGTCGAAAGGCTCGGTTACTCCTCATTCCAGTGCTAGTTCTATCGCGTCGGCGTCAGGCCCAACAGACATGGCGCAATCAGAATCTTTAGCGTCATCCTACAATCCCTCAGTGGTGACTACATCGTCGCAAAGCGATGAGGAAAGTACCAAGCCTAAGAAAAAGAAAGGGCTTTTTGCCCACCATCATCACCATCAACACCCATTGAGAAGATTTCTCAAAATCTTGAGACCAAATGAGATGAGCGAAGGCAATCTTAATGAAGGTGCTGATTTGCAGCTTCCAAGCAGTCTGGAATTAAGCAAATACTATAAAATTGGCCGCATGATTGGAACGGGTGCAAGTGGTACAGTCAACTTGGTGACCCCAAGAGATGATCCAAATAAGTTACTTGCGGTGAAACGGTTCCGTGACCGTCTTCCAAACGAGCTGAAACATGACTATATGACTAAAGTTAAGAACGAGTTTGTCATTGGTGAACATCTTCATCATCAAAATTTGGTGCATACCATCAAATTGTTCAAACAAGATTATGCAGACTGTCCCGAGTACCACATTGTTATGGAATACTGTCCATATGACTTTTTTAATTTGGTGATGTCGGACCTCATGACTAGGGAAGAAATGTACTGTTATTTTAAGCAGATTATCAATGGTGTTGAGCACTTGCACTCTGCTGGGATCGCTCATCGTGACTTGAAATTGGATAATTGTGTTGTGGATGCAAAGGGAGTCTTGAAGTTGATTGATTTTGGCTCTGCATTTCAATTTAGAAAGCCATCTGATGACAGTCAACCTGTAAATGAGTCTTCTCGTCTTGACCCTGGGTATCATTTGGTTTATGCTCGTGGTATCGTCGGGTCCGATCCATATTTGTCTCCAGAAGTTTTTGACCACGGTCCACGTGGCGGGTATGACCCTCGTCTTGCTGATGTATGGTCTATCGCCATCATTTTCTGCTGTATGTTACTCAAACGGTTCCCATGGAAACTCCCGCGTACTGCAGATGCTTCCTTCCGTGCATTTGCAGGTTTAAATGATCAGGACGAACCAGTTTCAGAGACAGAAATGTTAGCTTCGTCCGTGAAGGATTTAAATGTGAAGGAGAAAAGAATCCCCAAGTACGGTCCAGACCGCCTTTTGTCTTTACTTCCTAGAAACTCGCGTGTTCTCATTAGAGGAATGCTAGAAATTGATGTTGAGAAACGGTATTTGATTCACGACGTGGTATCTGACTCGTTTTACAAGGAGATTGAACATTGCCATTATAGTAATCATGAAGGGGAAAACACAAAGGATGGCGAAGGTGTTCAAGCAAAGGATGACAAGGATGTTGAAGCAAAGGATGACGAAGATGCTGATAGTGACGTATACGAGGTCCATTCGCCTCCAAATGAGGTCGATTCAAACTCAGATTCGGTGACATTGATGTCTGATATTCAGGACAGAAAATGTGAAGCTGAGTCGCATGAGACTGAGCCGAAATCTGCTGTTGATACATCGCACGAAGTGACATTTATCAGAGCCTCTAATCATAAGCATCATCTTGTCACCGAAGATCAGCTCAAAAAATTGACCGAGGAGAGAGCTAAAGCCAGTAAGGTCAAGCAACATACTTAAGTGAACACTGTGCTTTTTTGCGTCAAACAATCAAAAGACAATCACACAAAGATCGCATAATAAAGTCGCCTTGTGCTGGAAGTTCGGCGCGCTATATGGTAATGTATATATTGAAGTGAGAACACAACTGAATAAAATATCATGATTATTAGTCGATTCATATAAACAAAAGAAGAAAAAACAATTGTTAGCGTTCCAGAATCAATTGGAAAAACACGCTAGAAGAACTAAATAAAAAAAAAAGAAAAGAAATGTTTCAACGACTAGCCTTATGGGATGCTTTCCGTGTCAAGAGGAATATCACTATCGACAGGAATTACCCTACTGTTATTGTGCGAACTGCATCACCAACCCTCGTTATATCAAGCGCAACCTAAGAATCCTGATGGTCAAAACCACAGCCACCATTCCTCATTGGGTGATCACCCTCTCAGGATGGTCAGCTCTTCTATCAAGTCTATTGATTTTCCTATCAATCTTCATGCATCTTCTAAACTATCGGAAGCCTTTTCAGCAGAGACTAATGATTCGAATCCAACTTATTGTGCCGCTTTTTGCCTTGTCTTGTTATTCCATGCTAGTCAACCCAACGGCAGTGTACAACAAATATATTATTGAGCCGATTCGTGAAATCTACGAGGCGTTCGTTATTTATACTTTCTTCTCCCTTTTGACTGACATGCTTGGTGGCGCAAAGAGCATTGTCATCATGGCAAGCGGGCGTCCGCCTGTGCCTCACCCTGGTTTCTTGCGTTTTATCCTCCCTGATTTAGATATCTCAGATCCACATACGTTTTTGGGCATAAAGCGAGGAATTCTTCAGTACGTTTGGCTCAAGCCAATCTTGTGTTTCGGTATTCTATTTCTGGAGTTGCTTGGTTGGTACAATGTGAACGATATGGGGCTTAAATCTCTTTACTTATGGTTCACTCTAGTGTACAATTTCAGCGTTTCGCTTTCCTTGTACTGTCTAGCTGTTTTTTGGAAAATCTTGTGGGTTGACCTAAAACCTTTCAACCCTGTTGGCAAATTCCTCTGTGTCAAACTTATTATTTTTGCATCGTATTGGCAAGGTGTTTTGTTGGCCATTCTCAACTTTGCGGGGGTTTTGCCCGGAAATTCATCTCAAGAAGATTCATCTACTCCGAACATTGGTATGTCCATCCAAAACGCCCTTCTATGTGTTGAGCTAATCGGGTTTGCTGTGGGTCACTGGTTTTCTTTTTCCTATAAACCTTTTACCATTTCCCATATCCCTAATGGGCGTGTGCAGCTTTACTACGCATTCAAGGATATGATTGGAATCAAGGATCTTGTCATAGATTTCCGCTTGACCTTTTATGGCGACTACTACCGAGACTATAAGCAGTTTGATTCGGTAGATGCCATGATTGCTCATCCTACATCCAAAGCAAGGATGAGCAGAATCAACCAAGGTCTTCGCTACCAATCAGATGGCAAGCAGAAGCGCTGGTTACCTCTGCAGCAACCATCTCTGGTGAAACAAAACTCGGACATTCAGAGCACTTCAGAGATCAATGCTATTCCTAGTCAGACACAGCCACTATGGCCACGGTATGCTAATTCTATCAACCTGTCGAGTTCCATGCGAGGTTTGGCACCATCGCTTAATCTTTCTCCTCCTGGCTCACCTTCGATTGATGATATCGCAAGCGAAATTTCAGATCTGGGATTTTACGACTTAAATGAATCAATTACTGGAACTTTGGCAGAAATCGTACCTGATGTTGATTACTCTGAAGAACATCTAGATGAGGATGAGAAATACTATTATGGTGCCACTCAGGTGGTGAACAACTACAACTTGGATCAAACAGAGGTCAAGAAACTAATCAACTATCCAATTGTGGATGACCTTGTATGTGGACATGAATATGGTTATAAAGTTCTGAAGTTGCGGGCCGACAGACTAAGAAAGCAGAACCAAAACAGACGGTTACAGGGAGCTTCAAGCAATTATGGTAGCGTATAAATGGAACGGCGTTTTTATAGAATCGTAATATCGTTGAGCAAATTTCTATATACAAGTACGAGTTCAATCCTCAATTTTGAGCAGATACAACGAGTCCAAATCATCTTCATTGGCTTTTTTAGCTTCTGCTTTTTGGGACCGCTCCTTCTCTCTAGCTAATTTTCTTTGTCTCTTTAACTCCTTAGGTGATAGTGTGGGCTCCTCTGTCTTCTTCTTAACGGCGTTTGGTTTTGGGGATACATTTAGCATCATACGAGCGTCCAAAGATCCGGCTACATCGTAAGTACATTCACATTCAGCCAAGACCTGCTCAAGACGAGATAATACCAACTCACGCTTCTTCAACTCTATGGCCAACTGCTCATCGTCCATTCTTTCTAGCTTTCGAGAAGAAGTACCAAGTTGGCTGGCAATTCCGTCCTCTTTCTCAACGCTATTTCTTGCTGAATACAAGGATTCACGTTCACCAAGGAAGATCACAAACTTCTCATCATTTTCAATACGTTTCAATATCTCATTTTTCTTTTGATGCATTAAATCACTTGCGCTGATTGACCATGAGAGGGTAAGCATTTTTGTAGCAGATTTTTTCTTTTCCGCTTGTAACCTTTTGTTCAAGGCCCTTTTGGCAACTGAACTACCAAGTTGTAATAATTCTTGCTCCTTCGCCTCAGCAAGTTTGTTGGAATACTCCCGAATCATCTCCTCAACCTTGTTTGTCTTTACCAAGGGCAAATCTCCTTCAGTAGGAGGGCCAACCACAAGCAACCCGTTTCTATCAAAATCAGTATCATTCACAATCTCAACTAAATGTGTCCGTTTGAGTTTGTTGGACTGTGGATCAACAAAGTTCACCCAATTATTTGTTCCATACCCGTGCACTCTGGAAATAAGATCTTTCAATGCCTCCTTGGCCTTTTCACTTCCAGAATCAAATTTGAAATGAAGAGGCTTAGAACGGGCGGGAGATCGCTTCTGCCTGGTCGGATTCTGCTTTGTATGATTCTGCTTTGTTTGACTGTATTTTGAGGCAAATCTATTAGACTGCGGAGGTTTACTGTCACTTCGTTTTGGTTGACCATGGGCCTCGAACCTGTTAGATGGCTTTGAAGAGTCGTAACGATTTGGCTCGCTGTTTGGCTTTGCTGACGATAGTTTTGGGTTAACACCAGCCACAAACGACCGTACAGCAGGTGGCCGCGGGACAGAAAACCGTGCAAACGAAGATCTAATCATGAACGATAAAAAAGTGTCTGCGAATTTCTGTGAGATTTTCGTTTTGGTTGAGAATTGAATTTCACTATATGGATTCGCGAAGAGATAAGAAACAGTTCCACTATGGGCAGTCCGGTATTAAATCATATACTGAACCGAAAACTCAATTACAGATTCCGCTTCTCTGAATTACATCTCACTCTCTATAAATTATGTTACCAAATAGAAAATTTCTGAAAGGAACGCCAGTTGGTGATTAGACTCGTTAGACTTCTGTGGCTAGCCAGAATGACATGACAAAGTATAAATTAGGTGTACCGCAAACTGTGCAGCACATATGCTGAATTACCATTTTGCACCAAGCAAAATGGCATTTGGGTCTGTGGGCTTTTCGACCGCTGTGAAGGAAGTATTGAGTAGTCTCGAACGAGACATGTGGTCAGCAGTGAAATCTGAGCTCCATCGCTGAAGCTCGCGAACCAAGAGAGATGGATCAAATAAATCAGCGCACGAGATTGATTCGTATGCATGGCGAACCTCAGCCAACCACTCCTTCTCCTGTGAAATCACTGGTGGAGCGATCTGGCCGCCGCCGTTTATACAGCCGTTGGGACAAGCCATGATCTCCACGTAATCGCACTTCGAAGCGTCAGCGGTGTCGGCCTCTTCACCAGAGCTTGTGTCCTTATTTTGGGATACACGGGCACGGCGTCTCGCTGCCAATGGATTAGCACGTGGTCGAGCTGATGGTTTGAGCCGTCGCACTAAATTCTGAATGTTTCTGAACCCATTAACAACTGCTGCAGATGCAACTTTTTCTCCATTCACCATAAGCCGCATCTCGTACATATCACTGTTACGACCCTCCACAATGACGATTTCACCTCCTGTGTTACCCCGCACCAGCTGAAGGTACTGGTAGGCCCATCCGCCAGAAGCGGAACCTGAATCATTTGCCCAGGCGAGGTCAGCAAATGGCCACAGAGGAGGTGCACATTGCTTGTACATGTCTGCAATAGCTATATCAGAACCCTTACTAACCTTGTCCGATACAGTATTGTTCTCTTGATGGTCTGGTACAATAGCTTCCCCTGCCTCAGAGGCCAATGCCACAAGTTCTTTTGCTGTAAGCACGCAGTCCACGTCGGCGCCCGATCCGTCTGCTTCTGGACGAGCACTCTCAAGCTTCTTGTCGAAACAGGGCATTAATGCCAAATGATATATTTGTTCTCGTGGAATTCCTTCATCTATGGCCACTACCGTCTTCAAGATTGCTCCTGTCACCTGTTGAGGCGACTTGACCGGTGACATAAACGGAAGCACGTGTGGATGGGTCTTCTCTGCGTAAAGCACCCACCCGGGGCATACTGACAGGAGCACCGGACCTGCCTTCGCAGCGACTCGCTGCTGTATTTGTTGGACCTCTTCCATTATGGAAAGCTTACGACCCAACGCTGTTCCCACAACGTAACGGAACCCTAATCTATGAAGGAATGATACAAGAAGTTCATCCATCTCAACGACCAGCCTGCCATATGCATTTGCTAACAGTGCCCTGGTCTGATGCAGTACACTGGCCACAAACACTTTGCTCTTGTCTTCTAGTGCCTTGAGAAGTTGCCCATGTGAATGCTGCGCCACTAAGACTTCTTCCGCTGAAGTGATACACCCCAGGCATGCCAAACAATCCGCGAGGGAAATCTGCGCAGGTGCCAACGCCGCCACCCGACCATCGATCGCCGAAATCTCTAGAGGGCGACCTTCGGAGTCCACCTGGATCTCGACCTCACCCTCTGCATGGGTAGGTGTATCTACTGGCTTGATACACGCAACTCCGGGCGATATGAAATCGTTAAGATCATCTGCTGAGAGAATAGCACTCATGGTGGTTGCAGAGATGGAGATGATGCCTCATTAATAAGCCTGGTGCACGGGTGTTTTCTGTCGCTATCACATTTGTCCCGATTTATCAGCAAATGAGAGTGATGATCAGTGTCAGCAGTAGACGGGATGTCGTGCGAGGACTTAAGAATTTTTACTCCTATAGTAGATACTGGATAGTACTGTTAGGAAGCGTCTTTATATAGATTTTTTTTCAGATTTTTAATTTGGCACCAAGCAGTATTCTTGACAATGGCGTTCGGTCAAGTCGCATTTTAAACAGTTCTTTGTATTTTGTCTACAAAAGATCAGAGAGCCCTCTCGTGTAGAAAGACTGTTCCGTTTAAAAATTTTAAACAAAAAAAAAAAAAGCATATGAATCTAGAGAAATGGCGATTTCAATCTGAGTATTCAACAGATTCTGCAGTAACGGCACCTGTCCCACATTCTTTTTTCTGCACCAACTTTGATTTTTCGGGACGCCCAGTCTACAACATGGAAATCCCAATATTTCACTAAGAATTATTTTCTTTCTTCCCTTATTTTTCCAATATTTGTACACTGCCCTTGATCAAACATACAGTAAAACTGACGTATACAGTTGCCCTTTGTCTAGTATAATGTATTAGTCTACCTCGTCTTCATGTAGGTAAATCACGTGACAATAATATACCGGGTTAAGCAATATTGAGATTAGGTTGGTCAAACCTTCACAACCAAAATGGATGCCTGGGTCGACGACTCCACGCCTTCGCTATTTCTTGAGCTGAAGAGTCCTACTCTTAGCTTTTCTGATCCGCTTTTCTCCCGTGTTGTGGAGGCGAAAAAGTCCTGTCAGCATCAATTGGAATCCGCATTAAGCGCCGGCTCCGAGCATGCGCTGGCTCAACTTGAATTCTTCACTGCTGTATGTGATGGTGACATTGTGACAGTAGAATCAATGGCACGAAAGAACCGTCATACTTTTGACCCTACAGCCTCTGAAACTGCCGGATACCCCCTTTTAGTTTATGCTATTGTTTTTGACCATTTGGAGGTTGCCGAGGCTCTTTTAACGAACAATTGCTGTGATCCAGATACTGCTGACTCTAACGGGCCACACTATACACCTATGATGTGGGCTGTTCACTTTGCCAATTTGCCGATGATCAAATTACTTTTGGAATATCAGGCTGATCCTCATTTTTCTCCACAAAACGACGGTAAGAATGCCATCACCCTTGTGGATCTGGCGCCTCCAGCCATTTATGAGTATTTCAAAACTCATAATCTCCTCAATAAAAGTCTTGATATAGAGGAACCTGTCTTTGAGCCGCATACATTTGGTGAGAATGATGAGATAGACAACTTGTCTCACCAGATGCGGATGCAGACAATGTCAAATTCGTTTAGCAACGAGTCCGTCATTCTGGAGCCGGTTGATGAAGAAGCAGAGTTGGCTAGAAACACTGAATTGCAACGAATTTCAACTTATAATTATGATAAATTACTTCCTGATCAGTACATCAAGTTTGCTGACAGTGACATTCCTTCACTCATTGATTACACTTTCAACTTACGCACAAACCAATATGCATTTCAGCATGATACAAAAATTCCAGCTGCTATATTATATCAACTCGTGCGATACTCCCATAACAAGGTAGAAAGCAAAGATTTAACCAATGTTCTTTTTGACTGCTTTGTCACTCGTGTTAGATCTGTTACAAACACAATGTCAGGAGTATTCAATATGGCTATAACCACTGCTGATCTGAATAATGAGAAAAATAATGCAAAGGGGGCAGGCGATATTGTTTTACTAAGCTATTGGCTCTCCGTGGTACAGTTTTTGCATTTTTACTTTGCCAAGGGTAGAATATATTCCGATTATCCGAACTACTTGCAAGAATTGATTAACCTCACCCAAAGCTTGGTGGCAACGTTGTCATTCTCCATTAACTCACGTTTGAACTTATTAGTTGACGACTGCTTGATAAAGTTCACTAACCTTGTGGATGTGTCTAGCGCGTTGTATGCAAAAGACTGGAATTTCTTCAAGAATAAGGGCAAGAATCATCCAAGCTCATATGATGACATTCTCGAAATGTTGTATCCTCCGTCCCAAAACGAATTGATGAAGCCCTCACCTCTTAAATATGTTCAAGTGCTAGGAGCTTTGGAATACGTTTTTAAATTGCATGCTGTTGATCCATTGTTACGCTTTCAGACTTACTCGCAAGTGTTTTATTATATCAACGCCACCATTTTCAACCGCATTATATCTAATTCGAAATATTGTTCGCGTGCCAAGGCTGTGCAGATTCGCTTGAATATTTCTGTTTTAGAGGATTGGTTACGTTCCCATAACAGTCACATATACAAACCTGATAGACTTGGAGGGTTGATCTCTCTTTTGGATGCAGACCACCAAGCAATGGGTCTCCGTAACCTACTCGCAGAGGATGGAAGACCACAGGATCCACATTCCTTATCTTTTGTTTACAAATCGCTTTATCACATAGGCAAAACACAATTAATGCCAACTATTGAGTTGCTACAATGGCTCCAGGTGATGTCAGGTTTGACTGACGAAGAAGTACTAATCAATACCATAAACAGATTTGATTATCTTAACTACCATCAACTCTTTAAGGTTTGCAACAAACTATACCGTTATGAAATCGGGGAACCGAAGTTTCCAAAGCCGCTTTTGCAGTACTTGAAGACATTGATGAATGAACAAGATGAAAATCAAATTGCACAAAATTGCATGCATTACATGACTATGTCTACATTTTTACTGAAAGAAGTGTACATATACTTGAACCCCAACCACGTATTGGGTGTTGCCTTACCAAACTATGATGAGCTCATTGTCAATTACGGAGCGGGTCATGGAGGTTTGAAAGTGTTGACAGCTAAAAAGTACCAGCCTCTGTTACCGATTTCAGTCGTGGATGATATAGATGAGTTGCTCACGGCCAATCGAGAAACTTTAAACGATACCTACGATTATGACAGCAGCCCGTCTCAGAGCGACAATGATGAACTCGAAAAGGAGACGTCGGATGCTGAGAATGGAGAAGTCGAAACGGCACCGGAATCTCGGAACTTTAAAGGCGATGCTCTCTTCAAGGAAATGCAACCTCCGCTGTCGCTTGCACATAAAGATTGGGGCTCTGATGACATCGAAACAAACCCATGGTAATTAATGAATCTATAGTACTAACAATGACTGATTTTTTTTATTAGGATGTCCATATGTACAGGGAATGAAAAGCTTGATGTTGTGTGAGTCTGAATCACATCTGAGAAATGAAGTTATTATTCTTAATCTTAGCAGTATTGGATTTATTAATCTGCTTCTTTCTCCATTTCATAAAGTCTTGCTCTTTAAGTCGTTGCTCCATCTTAGATTTGTCGAGACAGTCCCACAACCATTCGGGGTATTCGCTATCCTCTAAGGCGACAGGCTCATCACCATTTTTTCTGATTTTTAAGTTTAAAACGGTTCCAGCAGGCACTGAAGATTTCTCTAACATACGGGTGGCACTTGAGAAGTATCTCACCGGAGTGTTGAACCTGAGGACACGGGCAATCATCATGAACACAAGACTACTCTAGTAGCTACTGGTTACTGAGACATGAAAAATATCAATGTTGCGTGCGCGAACCAACAACCATGATCAGGAAGAGATCAGCCACGTCGGGCCGAGTATAAGACAGAAAGTCATTATCGTTACTGTTATTTTTTTCTTCCTTCTGTTATTTCAAGATGGAGTTGAATGGTGCCTTCACACAGAGCGAATCTAAATTATTTAGCTCGTTTGGCCAACATTTGATTCGTGTATCATATTCCTATTCAGTTGCTCTTCATCACGTAAAACAACCTATGTCCCCACAAGTATTATTTTGTTACATATATAAAAGGACGTTTAGAAGGACGTTCATCAAAGCTATGACGTTACCTTCTTCCATATACCAGAATTCCATGGGTTCGAAGCACTGTTCACGTGACTCTGGCCATTTTTTCAAGGTCTCCTCAAGAGCTCGCGCAAGGTGTCGAAAAATTTTGAGTACTTTTCTCTTGTATCACAGTAATTCATTGAAATCATGCCACCAAAGAAGAAGGGAGTCGTCGAAAAGCCAATCTTGCTTGGAAGACCAGGTAACAATTTGAAGTCTGGTATTGTTGGTTTGGCCAACGTTGGTAAATCCACTTTTTTCCAGGCTATCACCAGATGTCCTTTAGGTAACCCAGCTAACTACCCATTCGCCACCATCGAGCCAGAGGAGGCCAGAGTTATTGTTCCCTCTGAACGTTTCAACAAGTTGTGCGAGTTGTACAAGCCAAAGTCTGAGGTTCCAGCTTACATGACCATCTATGACATTGCTGGTTTGACTAAAGGTGCTCACGCCGGTGAAGGTTTGGGTAACAATTTCTTGGCTAACATTAGAGCAGTCGATGCCATTTACCAAGTTGTTAGATGTTTCGAAGACTCTGAAATTATCCACATTAACGATGAGGTCAACCCTATTGCTGATTTGGAAATCATCAAGGATGAGTTGAGATTGAAGGATATCGAGTTTGCTCAAAAGCACTTGGAAGGTATCGAAAAGATCACCAAGAGAGGAGGACAATCTTTGGAAGTGAAGCAAAAGAAGGAAGAGGCTGAGTTGGTGAAGAAAATCATTCAATTGTTGGAAGATGGTGGAAGGGTTGCTAACCAGAAATGGACCCAAAAGGAAGTTGAAGTTATCAACTCCATGTTCCTTTTGACGGCCAAGCCATGTATCTACTTGCTTAACTTGAGTGAGAGAGATTACGTGAGAAAGAAGAACAAGTGGTTGATGAAGATCAAGGAATGGGTTGATGCTAACTCTCCAGGTGATGTCATCATTCCACTTTCTGTTTCTTTGGAATCTCACTTGGCAGGTATGGAGACCGATGAGGAGAGAGAAGCTTACTGTAAGGAGATTGGAGCTCAATCTGCTTTGCCTAAGATTATTACCACCATGAGACAAAAGTTGGACTTGATTTCCTTTTTCACTGGTGGTCCTGATGAGGTCAGAGAGTGGACTATTAGAAGATACTTCACTGCCCCACAAGCTGCGGGAACCATTCACACAGACTTGGAGAAGACATTTATTTTGGCCCAAGTTACAAAGTACGACGACTTGATCGAGCTTGGTGATGAATCCGCAGTTAAGGCTGCTGGTAAATTGATGATGAAGGGTAAGGATTACGTTGTCGAAGATGGTGACATTTTGTTCGTCAAGGCTGCTGACGGTAAGGCTCGTTAAATATAGAATGCCATGTAAGTTTAGCGTTGGTAAATAATTTTCCAAACAAAAAAAAAAAATTAAAAGTTGGCTTTGTAAGCATTATACCATCTCGGACCGTAAACGTGCCGGAGCAAGAGTCAATCGCGATAATATTTCCCCCACAATTCTAACATCCTACCAAGCCATGATTCGTCGTTTTGCCCGCTCATTGAGCAATCCACCGAGTTACTTTCAGAACGTGTCAAAACCGCCAGAACCGTACGGTGCTCCCAAACATCCCAGCCAGTCTGGATCACCAAATGGCATCTCACGTAGTGAATTCGAAGAAACGCACCATGCAAACACAGAACGTCCATTACGAGATCTTTCGATCATTCTAGGAATGTTTACGTTAGCATATTTTGCAATTGACAATTATGTTAGTCGAGTTAGACTCGAAAAGCTAAATACAGAGACAACAGCCATCAACTTGAAAACAATCCAACTTCAACAGCAGAACTTTGTTAATGCTAGAAAACAGCAAGATCTTAAGATGCTCAAGGAGAGAATCGAAACGTCTAAGCGGTGTTACAAAATGGCGATGCATATTGCTATGTTGAGAAAGCAACTTACGGAGTTGGGCGTTGAACCTGCTGACGTATCATCTGTCATTAAAGAGTTTGAGGAGAAGGTTAAAATCGACACGTCTGTGCAGAATTTGACGGGTCAGAGTATGTGGCTTGAGGATGGTTCAACCCTTAAGGAATACTTGCCCGATTACCGAGAATATGACAGGAAACATTAGCTGTGCCAGCATAAGGTTTTAGGGCTAAGACAGTCTACAAAGTCGCAGCATAGAAGGAAGCTTACATAATGTTGAGCCATAACTAACAGCCTACTGCTTCATTTGTTTCTTGTACATATAGACAACATGAAATAGGCTCCGAACAAACCACCCCTAAGAATCCATGTAACAAATCTCCTGTCGTTGATGTTTAAAAAGTTATGGCGGTAGTAGCATAATGGGGTTACCCGCCTATCATCGTGTACTATATAACTGCTCGCACAACCACAAGAATTTTTTTTCTCCATACAATGTCTTTAGTAGGCGCCCATTAGAGTCACGGTTTGCATGATTTCCTCCACATGCGATCTACACCACTTTGTGGTTATTCGTGCTCGGGTAAGCCTTAGATTAACAGTTTTTCCGGCCTATATGTCGAGTCATTTATTTGATGAATGACTACGCGGCTCTTAACTTACAGTTATCTTTCAATGTAGCTATCGTCTTGTTTGTATAAGCTCCGCATCTATTTTCCCTAACAGACGCTGCTTTAGCTTGAGTTGTAACAAATTAAGCTTGGGACAGCAGACACTTTTAGCATCAGGCCCGTTCTGCTCGTAAAACTCCTTACAGCACTTGTACAACTCATCTATCGCTTTTGTGCATTTGGACTCATTATATCCATTCTGTTGTAAGCAATCTTGAATGGCACACGCAAAAGGCTTGCATGCGTTTTCGTCAGACATTGGAAGAAAATGTGGGTGATTGCTTTCTGGTTCAATCAATGCATCAGAAAAAGATAAACGGATGTCTCTATGCAGTCTACCCTACCATCAGTCCAATAGTGGCAAGACCTAATTAAATTGAATTCGGATCCAAATCCGTATGGTAATCATCTTCGTCAAACTCACTTGGTTCGTAAATTACAAGTGGAACGAATTCGTTGCTCTCTGACATTTGACGCTGTCTTTTAACGCGGTAAACATAAAATGCTGCACATGCTGAAAACACAGACACTAGGATGGCTATCAACCCCCAACGAGAAAGATGCCATCTCAAACTTTCAATCTCAGACCGCATGGCCATGTTGAGCTCGGTCGTGATTTTATGGTTTGTCTCCTGAATGCGTAGCATAATCTTTTTTCCCTTCAAAGTGTTTTCTGATTTCTGGTCATTGATTGCCACCTGAACGTCATTTTTCATTTGGATGAAATGATTGTTTAACTCGTCACTAATTACTTCGTATTCAGTTTCAAGAGCGTTGATCCTTGTGATGGCCTCATTGATGTGCTGCTCTCTATTGCGGGTGATATCCACTCTCAATTCCTGTTGAGCACTTTCAAAGAGATACTGCTCATTCTCAAGTTCATACGCTTGCGAATATTTTGTCGATAATTTCGTTAGCTTCGTATTGAGTTGCACAATTAGCAAGTTAATGATCTCATCACTTTGGACCGGCGTGAACCCAGATTTGACGAGTTGTTTATAAACTTCGTAGGTGTCAATGTAAGGCTCCATATTCTCAAAAATCGTGGTTAGGAATTCGTCATCTGAGGTGGATTCTGGGGCGTCATTTTTAGCAGGAGGAGTCATTTTATACTGAATTTTGTCCAGTGGTTCAGCGCCTTCATTGGTGTCCGATCTTATATTGGCATCAGTGGAGTAAAACCGAATTCTGCTTGCATGTGCTTGCGACGATCTCAGGAGAACAGGACCCGCTGTTTGTACATTTGATCCAAAGACCCTCTGTAGACTGAGACTGTATAAGTTCATTGGTCGTCGAAGCCTTTTGGCAAGGCACATGCGTCTATTTAGAAGATTTATAAGCATAAATGGACAATGAATTAATATGTGAGTTGCTACAAATTTAAGTTATAGGTCGCATGGGTTTAGTTCTGAGAGGTCTGGGTGTTTTGGGGTGCCTGTTCAGATAAGAACACCAACGAAGAATCAAGGTCATTGTAGAATCGAGATTATTGTAAATCAAGGTCAGTGTAGAATCAAGACCAGTGTTAGACCAGTGTTTGGTTATATAACAAATCAAGCTACATGTGATTTTATAACTGAATGGAACCGAAAGCGATGTATTGTCAGCGCATTGCCTTTCCTTGTATAACTGTTGTGCGGACATGATCCGATCCGTCCATGAAACGATCTCGGACAGAAACAAAGAACGCGGGTGATGGAAAAATTGAATGATGTTGTAAGCATCCCATTTTTGAGTATGCGAGGACTCGATTGTCTGCGTCAACCGGAGAAGAAATCAGAGTCACGGAATGTGAGTTCTATGCATCTCGGTTAGCTTCAAGGGTTCATTATGGGACAACTTTAAATTGACTAGTCACAAGACCAAATGGGCCAAATTGTCAATAAACTTGAAAAGGAGCCATAGTCTATTGAGAGCAAAAGTCAAAGTATCAACAATAGCAAGTTATCACTGAGAATCTGGTTCCTGTCTCTCCGATTTTCTCCGAACCAATTAGCCTCATTTTTTGGTTCAGAAGTAGTAGAATCTAGGGCGCCCCACCAGAAAGAAGGCACACGCGACATGTCCTGGTTTTTTTTTCCTTCAATCCGAGGTGCAACATTATGCGACATTACAACCCGGGTGCTAAGGGCGCACCTCGGTCACGATAAGCTGGTCACGATAAGCTGGTCATGCTTCGTGGCCCGAGAATCATATAAATAGTCGGAGGTCCGCCTGATTTCCAACAAGGCTCATTTGAATATTTAAAATGTGCCAGACTGCTATCTGTGGCATTTGCCACCATAAATCTTGGACTGGCTGCGGCAACCACATTTCCCTGGTAATGGACACGAGCGACCGGTCCGAATGGTGTACATGTCTGCCAGTTGATGACTCGTCTGACCCTCGCTATCCACCTAAAGCCGGCACTGGTTTTGCTCGGTCTCTGCCTCCAAAAGCTGTATAGTAAATGCATGCAATGCAATTATTGTCGTAGGAAATGTTGCGGTATATCTCTCGGGAAGGAGCAACAAAGAATAGAGAACTAATGAAAAATAATGGGGAGAAAATGAGGAAGAAGAGATCTTTTCTTGCAATTATAATTTGGCTGCAATTAAAATGGTCACGGAAAGGGAGTTAATGCTGCATAACTTTTCAATGCTGACACCTTCAATACTTTGTGCCCTATTATATGCAAATACTATATATGATGTTATTATTTCTTGTTCCCGTACGTTTTGTTCTACTTTTTTTTTGTTCAGACCTGTTTTTCTTTCTCCCCTCGTTTGGTCTAGAATACGCATAGAGTCGGGTAATGTGTCATTTTTCTTATTCATTCTTTTTATACCCGCTTTATCTTTTTAAGACTCACTAAATCTGCTTCCTAAGTGACATCGTTCCTCTCATTCTTTCTGCCGGTCCTTACTTTGCTCTCTTGTGTAAGCACTGTTTGCTTTCACTGTGCACACCTCTTTTTATAACTCCAAACTTTTCTTCAATACTCCACAACCTAACACTCCTCATTTCCTGCAGGGAGACGCGATCACTTGCGTTACCCTCAACTCAACTCCACAAATCACCTTTTCCAGCTTAATGAATTTAAACGTGCCCGACTTTCTCGGGCCCCCGCTACAAAAATCCCGACTGGCTCTGACAACATTCCTGTCTGACCAGAAGGACAATCACCTGGATCTGCGCCTGCCTACCACACATGGACCCGCGCCTCCTCACGACCATGGCTTTTCCAATGCCTCACCATTTGCCCCCGGTGTAACTGAGGGTTTTCGCTCTCAGTTTAGTGGTTTCCCATCTCAATTTGCTCCATTTGGTGGAGATAAACCATCTGGAGCCTTTGGAAACCCACAAAACCAATCTTTCGCCCACCAGCATTTGGATAAAACTCAGCTTCAAACTCATCAAATTCAGAATCAAAACCAAAACCAAATTCAGAATCAGAATGAAAACCAAAATCAGAACAGTGACTCTTCATCTTTCCACATTCAATCCCTGCTTTTCGATGACGAACTCCTTGCTCGTTTATCATCTTTAGAAGACAGTCGCAACATGTCACCAGGAGCCTTTGCGAGCCCAAGATTTGACCCATTCAATCTTCCCTTGGAGTTACAAGGTGGGCTCGGTACTATTTCATCACGCAGACCCTCATATGCAGCTGAATCGTTTACTCGCAGTCAACAGTCTTTCTCCCCTAAAAACTCGTTGGCATCGTTTGTGGCAGCCAACAATGACTCTGCTCGGAATTTTGCAATGGACAATATGAACAATACATTCCAGAATATGTCATTGAATAATAATCTTTTGGATTTTCAGGCCCGTCGCCCTTCGCAGTTGGTGGATTTCCCTCCTCTTCCACAATCGGCACCATACATGTCTTCTATCTCAAATCCTTTTGCGCCACCTCATTACTCCGTTTCTCCTACACAAGCCAACTTTTCATTTCCACTGGATTATACTCAGCATAAAGTGCAACTGTTCTCGTCACCCTTGGCCAATGTGAACGATCAAACTGATGAATCCAGGCTGAGCAATCAAGCACATCCTAATCATCCGCAAGCTGGTCCTTTGAATCACCCACTGTATCAGGAACAACCTTTAAGTGGAGTAGAACTAGACAATGGCCTTTTATTGAAAGATCAATATATTTGGTCGTCTCGAAGCTTGAACCAAATGTTTGTATCGGTCAAGCGATACTTTCAAGACCCGGCCTTGAGTGAAGAGATTTTGCTGCGTCTCCATAACTTATCAAAGAATACGATAATCCGAAGCCTTATAGGTTTTATTAAAAATGTGAATAACCTTACGTTCAGTCATAAGATGATCACTTTGGTTGTCAGCAAAAACGGAAAGATGGATTTACTATCTTATCCAAACCATAGCAATATCAAACTTCGACAAAATGACTTGGTCATAGTGGATGGAGATCGAGGAAAAGACATGGTTATGGTGTTGGAACCTTTGGTAAACCTTGACATGGCTATTTTATTCAACTTTCTCAAAAAATTAGAACATTTAAAGTCGCTTACAATCGTGGACGGAAAGAGCGGTTCTTCAGTGAAAAATAATCACTCAGGTGGACATTCAAGCAAAATGGATGCAACACAAATAGTTTCCAACACAAATGAGGATAACGAATTTATCATTTCCCTCCCTACAAAACAAATTTTACGATTTGCAACTCCCAAAGAAGTGACCAAACTCAGCAGCAAGTTTTTAGAGGAAAGAAAGGCATTCCAAACTTGCCACAACAAGATCAAAGAATTGGGATTGGCACCTGTGCTTACCTTAATCAATGTGGAGTATCAATATGACTTCAAAAAAATGATATTTTATTATTTTGCTAACTTCAAACGTGTCGACTTCCGTGAGCTTATCAAGGAATTGTTTAAGATTTACAAGACTAGAATTTGGTTGTGTGCGGTGTTGCCCTCAGAACAGCCAGAGCTATATATGCGCAGTGATGGCCACCAGTCAAATAGCAAGATGCGTACCTCCTATTCCAGCCCTGCTGAATATGACTTGACACCCGATCAGATTTTGCGCTTTTCTGTATCAGACCTCGGAACTACTGTGGCTAGCCCGTCGTACTTCCACCTGCGAAACATTTTACATTTGGTTGAATACGTTGAAGAGGACATAAAGGGTTCTTTCTATGGTTTCAATCGTTGAATAGGAAATCATTAACCAAAGATATTGGGGTGTTATCAGGGGGATGTTTTGTGTTAATGAGTACTTGAACTTCAGTGAAACTGACGTTTCCACACAAAAAAGTTGCGTGACATTTCTGGCCCATTCCTTTACAATTTGCAACAATTTTGGGAAGTGCTTTCCATTTCTATCTTCTGTTTACGAAACTCGGTCGCTTAATTAGATCACTTATACAGATTCAGGGATTGTCACATGAGTTGTTTCACTTTTTTCTGCAGCCTGTCTTTTTTTTCTTTTTGAGATGTCAACCCAGAATGCTGAATGTCTTATTATATCATTATTATAACCTACTGGGCTATCTTACTGGCCTTTTTCTATTGATCATGATCTTTCACTTCTTTGGCACGACTTAGTTAGTGTCACATCCTCTCTTTGATAGACTAATAGACGGGTATCCCCGCGTTTGGACTGCAGGTAACTTGTGATCACTGTGGCACACGACACAAACATCATCGTTCAGACTCACATCAAGGTATAACAAACACCTGGCAATATTCATAGCACGGGCACTATGTCTCTCGGTTCATACATCTCTCTGGCACGATTCCGCCGGTATATGGGTGATTGGGTGTTCGCGTCGGCACTTGCGACGTTTTTCATTTTCGTGGGAGAACGCATGAGGCCCTTCAACCGTGCATTTAAGTTGAGCGACCCGACACTTCAACACCCTTTCGCCACTGTGGAACGTGTATCTGGACCTGCGTGTCTCGTGATCGCTGCTGTAGTGCCAGTGATGGTGATGACGGTGGTGACACTTGCGAAACATCGTCAGCGTGGGGACCACGCCTGGCACGTGCTTCAGGTGTCGGTTCTTGGAATCTTTTTGGCTATAGCAGTAGATGGTGTTATAACAGACATTTTGAAGGTCTGGGTTGGTCGTCCACGCCCTGATTTCTTGGAACGATGTGGACCTCCTCCTGGTACACCATATCATGATTTTGTTTCTTTGGACGTTTGCACTGCACCATTCGGAAAACGCATCTTGGAGGACGGCATGCGTTCGACACCTTCCGGGCATCTGTCAATTTCGTTTGCTGCTTTTGGATATTTGACAATGTGGCTCTGTGCTCAATTTGGAGTGGGAAGAGACGAGCACCCTGCCTATATTCATGCAGTGGCTGCTCTGCCTTTACTCTTGGCTTTCTACATTGCATTATCACGGGTCCAGGACTACCGCCATCACTTTGTGGATATCATATTGGGTGCTATTATCGGGTCAACAGTGGCGAAAGCTGTATACCGCAAGTACTTTCCTGCTGTGGTTGAGAGTGGTGACCCACTAGGTGACGATCCGCTTCCGCTTCCATTATAGATACAGTTGGAGAATGGACACTGAAGAATTGATTGGACACTGAATGAGCGATTGGAAACTGACAATGTATCAGGGGAGATTATGGAGGAGGATATCTCGAGACTCGTGTTTGAGACTCTGAAACCTGAAACATAATCCAGACTAACTTTTGACATATGTCAGGCAGCTTGTTAGTCCGTGTTGGTGCACAATTCTACTCACCTAAGCGTCCCTTATTGGCGGTGATCCCATTAGTGAATCTCCTCAACTAAGCTGAAACGATTACGTAACCCAACTCCATCCAATGAGGAGTTTGAAAGTATGAGAGCTAGAGCGTTATGGTTCCGGGGGAACTCGATTTTGGGGTCTTGGTTTAACAATCGTGACACCTGACAACCCTGGTGCCAATATCTGTCGTATTTGACGTTCGACATCTATTCAAGCGACATTTCTGGGGTATAAATCCTCCATGTCTGTGGCGTACCCCCGGTCATATTCTTTGCCTGCCCCATGTTACTTCGTCGTGCTACTCTTACCATCATCACCAATGCCAATGAATTCAGCACTGAGTCTCAGGACACCACTATTACACAGGTTATAGTTCGTACTGTGACTCAGCTGTTGGCTACGACGACATCTCTGGCTCAAATTCCCGCCCTGCTGGCGCGTGGCACTACTATCATTACGCTAAACTCAACCCCGGTTCCTGGATCGATAACAACAATGACCCCTACTAGTTCTAGCGGAGACCTATCTCTTGCCGTTCCAGCCGATTCTTTGTCTGCCGGTTCGGACACATCAACCCGCTCTGACTCTCTGTCGGGCACTATTCAATCGCCTTCCTTACTGCAGTCGCCAGTATCGAAAATACAAACACTGAATACCAAGTTGAGCGTAGCCATTGCAATTCCACTCGCTGTCGTCTCTCTGCTTGTGCTAGGATGTATTGCATGGCTAGTGTATCGAAAGATGCGGGCACGACTGGAACGTGTGATGAAGTGGGATGAAAGGCAATGGACAGACCTGGCGCCACAAGATGCATCGTCTCCTAAATCGACCGAATCGACCCGTGGGAAGTTTCTTCATCGGCTCAGTCGTATTATTGACTGGCCTGCCACGCCGTCTTCTTTTCGCTCGCCAATCCTTCGCCGTTTCCATCTTCGAGCACCCAATGCGGAGCCACCCCAACCTGTATCCAAAGGCTTGTCTATTCCGCTGGTTGATCCGAATACTTCTAAGGAAGTTGGAAATCCCATAGCACCACCAGTTCCGTCGAAAGATGCAGAACTGCCGGCTCAACTAATGGTAGCCAGGCCCTATGTTCAACGATTGGCTGACGAATTGACACTTGAAAAGGGTCAAATTGTACAGTTGATCCGGGCCCACAAAGATGGATGGGGACTTGTTCGCCTCGGAAACAAGGAAGGAATGGTACCATTGGGATGTCTCATTCATGCGCACAAATAACAAATCGAACTCCAACCTGAAATGATCTGGAATACCGGAGCTCAGGACTAGACGAGCCACTTTATACCTCATAGAAGATTACGATAACGGCTTTTACCTCCATTTATATATACATCTGAACCATAAAATAATTATACTTGTAACCCAAAATTTATAGATTACTTTTTTTGATAAATGTTATACAATGCCGCATGATATCGCCATATTCACGGTCTTCGTTTTAGTCCTTATCATACAATCTATGTCACATCCTATCTTCGTAATGGCTGGTTCTTAGTGTAGACGGTCAGAGCTTCGGCAGAGCCTTAGTACTGGCGGTACCCTTGCTGGTACCGAGAGTCGGCGGGGTTCTGAGGAGCGGATGGACTGTATGCATTTGAAGGTTGACGTGGTTGGCCCAGTGGTCTTACGTTCTCCATCAGAGGGTTCCATGGCTGCTGAACCTGGTACTCATATTGCTCCCCCGAATTTCCGTATGATCTGATACCCAGCGCACTCTTTGTGTTTGTCGAAGGAGGAGGCCGAGCAGGGGCACCCTGCATTGGGCGGTAAGGATGAGTGACTCCGGCCCCAGCAGCAGGCCGTCCTGGTTGGTAGTTCGGGTTTCCATAATGAGCGTTTTGTTGTTGTTGTGGTTGGTGAGGAGGAGCTTGTTGGCGTGGCATGCCTTGAGGGTAGGCAGAGTGTTGAGGTCCTGGTAGGCCTTGTGCTCTTTGTGCTCCTTGTGGTCCGCGAGGTCCTTGTGGCCGTTGTTGTGGCGCAACTTGTTCCTGTGGATATTGTTGGTACGTAGGATACATGTTCTGTTGTCTTTGGCCTGCCGGAGGAAATGGATGTTGATGTTGCACTGAAGACTGTCCTTGGTTCAGCATGGAGTATTGCGTTGGAGCTTGCACTTGGTATTGATTTGGTTGAGGACTATGGGGCGGGTATTGTCTTTGCAGTTGAAATTGCTTCTGCGCTGGTGCTGGAACCTGACCTTGCATTTGAACGGGAACGGCACTTTGGTCAGCAGTATTGCCATAGCCTTGTCCAGGTATCTGGGCAGCATTCTTTCCAGGGCTCAGGCCATATTGATATTGTGGAATGTGAGGCAGGTGCTGCTGTGGATCTTGGTCTGGAAACTTGCGCATGTGGTTCTGCGCGCTGTTTGGTGACATTATGTAGCGTGGCTTATTACTTGGCAGGGCAGTATCCTCACGAGACATCGGATCCTGTGGTTTCTGGAGATTCTGGGTGATGTTAGTTGAAGCACCAGACTTATGTATGTTGGTGGTATGAGGAACAGGTTCACCCAGTAACTCTGTGAACGAAGTTTTTGCTGCAGAAGGGCTCTGCAATGGGGCATTCTGTGTCTGTTGCAGACGCAACAGCAGGAGCTGCTGAATGTGCGGAAGTTGTTGCGCCTGATACAGCGACGAGAATTTCTCTGCAGCCGGGTTGAGTCCTGTGTGTGCTGGTGGACTTGGCGGAGCAGAAACTTGGGGCGACATATCTTCTGACTCCAGTTCTGACCCATAATCTGTCAGGCGATGATACTGGTCTTTGAATTCACGGTAAGGAGATGCAGCCAGTGGCACTGAGGTACGACTTGGGTTGCTATCATATCCAGACCACGTATTCAATGGCGGTTCCTCTTGAACCAGCGAGTCTGAATAGTCTGATTCGCCCTCTTCATCTTCATCTTCTTCTTCTTCTTCAACAGCGCTTTCATCGCTGTCAATTAAGTGTTTGTCAGATCCAGGATAAGGACCATGCATCAACAGTTTCTTACGGATCAACGATGGAAGAGCATTCTCGTCAATCTCCTCTGCACCACCACCTAATATTTGGTTGCGATCATTGAAACGGTCCAGAGGTGTTTGAATCTTTGAGTATTTGTGGTAAATGTCGGCCAATTGCAAGGACTTGCGATCCAGGTCATCAGTAGTAATGGCCAAATTATTGATGTTACGGTCTGAACCTGAGGGGATACCACCACTCTTAGGATCTGCTGCAGGAAGGTTATGGGAAACATCTCCCAATACAGCTATACGGGGAGTTTCAACTGCTAATGGGTTACCCAACAGTACAGCTCTTGCTTGAGGAGAACGGCTTGGAGTCATTGAGTCGCTAGTGACTGGACTTGGACCAGACGACACCCTCATTTCACCATACCTCAGTGCCGGACTACCCATACGTGGACTTCCTAAACGAGGGCTTCCCATGTATGGACTATTTAGGGAACTTATTGCACCCAGGAATCCTCTTGCAGAGCCACAGCCGTCATATCCACGTGCTAACTTTTGTTTCAAAATTCCTTTGAGGTTTTCTTTCCAAGAATGTGCATCCCACGTCAAATATTGGCGCAGAGCAGTCAATGGCCTCAAATCCGAAACATCGAGATAGTGAACGTGGGGCAATGTTGGAAGACCAAACACTAACGACTCTGGATCGATTCTGTCAGCCTTCAACCGTGTAGGACGACCATATAATCCAAATGCATCAAAGAGAGGTATCAAGAACCGAATCAAGGTATCAAAACCTGGTACAGCCTGATGCAGCTCAGGCATAATAAAGAGGGAAGTTTCTTGGTTATCCTCTGAAGCTTTTTTGGATGCACGTCCACCTGGTTGATGGAACGAAACCGTCCCCTCCAATTTCATTATAGTACTCAGATCAATGAAAAAGTGCAGTTGTGGGTACATGGCGCAAACCAGACTGGCACTTGATATGGTACCTATGAGTGCTTTTTTTTTCATACTCTCATTCTCGTAGAGAACAACTCTTCCTGGATGGAACTTTTTTCGTTTAGTAATGGAAGGCTCAATGACAGCAAAGCACCTACGCCATGCCATTCCCGAACCGTACCGGATTTTGACCCAATCCTGGTGGTTAAATCTTTTCTCAGCCAAAATGGTTTTGATATCAGATAAGCGCAGACCACGAGCAGAAAGCAAAGCACCGGTGTATGCTTCTTGCAAAGCTTGAAATTCGAATGCCGACAATCGAAGTGCCAACAACCAATCGGTGAGCATTTCGACAGTCCGGAGTTGAATAATATACCGATTTTTTAATGTAGTCAGCACTATGATGACGTTTTCAAGTTGCTGTTTTGCTGCCGGAAGAACCTCCATGGCATTGAAAACCGCGTCGGTGAAATTTAAATAATTTGGTTTACTGGACGCTTCAAGCAAATGGTCTGGCTGGTCCTTGAATTTGGCCAAATTTGCAGCATCCCAATATGCCAATTGATTTCCTGTTAAGATACCGTATACTTCTTTCCACCGTCTTTCCGCTGGCTTCCCGTCACCGTTGAGGTCATAATACAACATGAATACTCCCTCATGATATCTGCGGTGGGTTTGCGAAGAAAGCAACGTCACTATAGGGATAAGCTCGGGAGAGATCTCGGATTCATTGGATACATTTTCTTTTGCCGGCATAGATAAAGGCAAAGATGTCGACGTCGGCGGCCCAGTTCTTTTTTTGGGCGAAAGCAGACCAAATTTCATAACAATAGATCAATCGGGAGAAGTTGGAAGAGCGTGCCAGGATAGGAAAGTGAGGAGCAACGCGGGTACGTGGTAGTTAAGTTTCTGTTAATGAATCTGATTTTTGGTTATTGTTTCTTTTTCTTTCAATGAACGTGATAACCCAGTCTTAAGTTGGGTTGTCCTTTACGGAAGGTAGTTGAAGAGGTGAACGAAGAAAAGGAATAAGAAAAAAACACCGTGAGTGCCCAAACTGGGGTAGATGCAAAAAACGCGGCGGTTGGGAGTTATCTGCAGTAGAAAGTGAATAAAGATAACAAATTTTCATTTCTCTCTTGATGTATTTTCTTGTGGTAGTCGTGTTTATTATTTTTTTTCTTGTACGTTCTAAAACGTTGATTTCTTTACTTATGGCTTTTTTGGGGGGCATGATCCTTACTGGGGTTGAAGATATGTATATACAGCTGTTATCCAAGAAGCTTAATGCTCTTTGGTCCATAAATGAAACGCGCTGCCACAGTGAACATCGTGGCAGAAAGCCCCTATAGGTCGAGGCACCGTGGGTCGAGGCACTATTGGTTTTCTTTGGTCAATTTTTTTTTGTGCATCTTTTTGTTTCTTACGTATAGTAGCCCATTACGTGTAACTGACGTCACTTTCGGTATGTGACGTCAAGAAACACAAGGCTCGTGGTCGGTCGACGTCTCCCTTTTGGGACACATTACCGCATATGTGGCTCATTGAGATCCGCTCCCACGTTCTATCTGCCGTCGACATGCAGACACTGGGCGCGCCACCATGTACGAACGATTTAAGCTATCCAATGAGTGGCAGTGTCTCAGGAGATGCATGCTTCAGAGTCTTAATAGTGTAGAATTTTATGATTTTAGGAAGGAACAAAATGAGGCAGTGCATACTGAACAATCACCGGCACATTAATGATGATCTCGGGCCGCAGTGAACGTACACACTCAACTGAGTGCTATCAGGCGAAGGTAAACAAGGCCGGCGAACTGTTAACACGGCTAAAGTTATAGCAATGTAAATGTCTAGGCAACCATCTAGGAATATGTAATAGAGGAATCACCCTAAACATTTTACTTATCACTCTACTTGTCACTCTTCCGATCAACTTCTCTTCAATCTCTAGTCACTCGACTTGTAAATCTTCTGGTAAATCTTCTGGTCAATCTTCTGGCCAATCTTCTAGGTTGCACATTCACAAAACAACAATGTGATCAATGATTGTGATTCAGTGAGTGGGGAACTTTAGGTACTTACTTGTCGCACCAGCGATTCAACCCATGAGCTTCTTTAGTAGTCATGTTGTTTATGCCACGATACTCAAACTTAGCTGGCCTGAGATTGACAAGAAGGTGAACATTGAACACTTGATCTTTTCGTGTATCACGCATTTCATCACACGTTTTTTTTATTTTTTTTTCCATGACATGCAAATGAAGCCGAGAGATTTGATAAGCGGACCAATCACGTACTTGAAGTGTTGGGATATTGCCTTCATTTCCTACCGTATAAGCATAAAAATAGCTCCAAGAACCTTATATGCTTAATGGCTGTCAGATGGACAACACTTGCATGCATTGTAGTTTTTTTATTGTAACTAGGTATCTTCTTAAATACTATCACTAGGTATCTAAGTACTTTCACTTCTCTGTATATCTTTATTTGCCGGCAATTCTTTCTCTCACTTCCAGGTGGATTTATTGGTTCCTTTGTAAGTTAATATCTTTTATATTCTTACTTAGTATGTATATTATCTAATATTGTATTAAGATACATATTGTATATATATTCAAGGGCACATTTTTGTTCATTGATTTAAGATGGAAATTCCATAAACTCTCTCAACAGTAATACCAATATGGCGTATTATATCAGTTCTAAATTTCAAATTAATTGTTTATACTGACTTTGATATGAGATTTTGAGGCTCACCGAAGCCATGCTCTTACTCACCGAAGCCATGCTCTTACTCACCGATAACATCTTCTTACTCACTTACTGGTAATGACATGTTGCTGGTATCTGACAGCAAACTTTGCATGTCACTTTCTATTATGTCATAGCTCAACTAGACTGCTGAACCTCTTGATGAGTTTCGTTGTGAGCCTTGTTAATTATGCAATAGATAGCGTATTTCTGGGTAGATGATTTGGATTCTATCCACGTAAAGAAACACAAAGATTTTACTGAATATTTCCAATCTATACATAATCCGTGTAAATTATAATAATGTATATCTGTAACTATGAAGAGCTAGTGATATGTGAGTTCTAGAGTCCATCATAGAGTACCCTGAATTTCGAGATGGTGAAGATAATTCCTCTTTTGGTAGTACAAAGTATGTAAAGGTACTCGGCCCTGGGGTATATCCACCTCTACCCAATGCCGGAACTTCATCGGTAACCTAGTTTTAAATTATTTTTTGCTAAAGAAATTTGATGAGAACTTTGGATATCAGTTTTATTACAAGTGATGTATGAAATTACGAATTTCATTGATTTATTCGTATTTGATACTATTACACTCACATTGTAAACCACTTGCATTTAGAAGTTATCTTGTTTATTAGTTTAAAGACTTCTTTCCATATTACCTAAATAATACGTATTTTTCATAAATTTTACATGAGCAGTCATATATATAAATCTCTTATCAATTTTTGACAAGTCAGTGCAGCAATAAGTATTCCATGAGTTTGACCTTAAGATATTGACTTATATGCGATCTTCGGATTATTTATGAAATACACCTTCTTTACTTTTTGATAGATATTTTATTTTATTTGTACTTTCAAATCAAACTTATCTTGTCACAGTCATAGTATCACCTCAATCCCGTACATGGATCGAAATCAATGCGGTAAAAGATCCAGTTACAGCAACACAATTCATTGCTTTCTTGATTTTTCCTCTAACTATTCATAATTTACAGACACAAACACGTTGATACATCAATAGACATTCTGGCAATAGTACCACTTGCTTTTCTGAACGCTTAACGCTTACTGTTTCAGTGCTCGCAGAGTGAAACACCTAGAAAATTGCTTTGCATTCAGGTCTATAAGATAAAAATACAAAATGAAATTTTTGTGTCAATCGTGTTACACTAGTCTCTTTTTCTTGTTTGATTTTCTATGTTGACTGGTGTAATCAGGTTTATATAATTTGTGAGAATACTCATTGAAGAGACAAAAATTAAACACCACAGGAAAAATCGAAATCGGGTAATTTTAAGCCGAAAATAACAATTTGTTCTTTTTGATTTATTTCCATACCAAAGCCCAATGTCAGAGTTCACAGTGATCTATACTTTGTGTATTCATCGTGTATCTATGAATATAGTCCAATACCTGCGCACAGCGAACATCTCACCATACAACCCAGCAGATCATAAGATGAAAAAAAAATACAGTGCTGCTTAAACGGTATTTAATATATGGTTTACTTGCATTCTAGTCTTCAAGAGGGAACAATTTTGACAGGAATATGGTTGTTGAGGTGAACATCACTGGAACCAGTAGCTCATTATACCCTCAGCTAAACAGTCTCATGCAGGTTCACGATACTACAAACCATACTGTTGAGCTCATGGCACGCCTTTGAAATCTTCCAAGCCAAATATGTCAATTTTTAAGTAGCGTTATCTCTATAATGGGAATAGGAGATTAATTGGTTTTGACATCAAGATATGTAGTTCGGCATTGCATTCAGATTCCCTAAACATCCATAGTCTTCTCTCCATTGTGTCACCATTACTATTACCACCTTATGTCACCATTATTATAATATATTCCGTATTTTGCCATTACCTACACCATTGCAAGTTCCCTTACGTCATCTTTTGGTCCATCTGTTGTCTCAACATACACCCATTTGTTCTCCTTGTTGACGACAACGCGTCCATTACACCAGACGCGAACGCAGTTACGGTCATCTCCCGAGAAAACCCACCGCTTAACCAAATGAACCACTTTTTCCTCAAAATCTGGTGCATCTGCAACTGGCTTCTGGAAGTCAAAAACGTCCACATTGCTGCCTGTTGCAGTCAAATCAACAAGTTGTGCATCAAACTTCTTTCCCGGGGCAAACGTACCAAGAGACAGTTCCAATCCACAGGCCCGTGCCCCTCCTACCGTAGCCATGTATAATGCATCAGCTACCAGGATACGTGGATCTGGCGTTGTGTCCATGGCCAAGTGATGGCTGACCATGACAGCAGACCGCGCCGTGCCTAAAATACTCTGTTCGTACCCTCCCAGAAGGTCAGTTCCTAGAGCCACGTTTATACCCTCTTCATACATGTAGCGACGAACAGGACATTCGCCACTAGTGAGGAAAGTGTTCGACAGAGGACAGTGGGCTATAGTACATTCTCTGCGGCGAATAAGAGCACACTCTTCATCCAGAAAGTGAATTCCATGCCCCAAAATAGTGGCTGGACCCAATAATCCATGACGGTCATACACTTCAGCATAGGAATTACAGTCAGGAAAAGTTTCCAAAACCATCCTAATCTCTTCCTTATTCTCCAGAATGTGAGTTTGGATTGGAAGGTTCTGATTGGCAGCCATTTCTCCTAATTTGGAAAGAAGTTGTGGCGTACACAGCAATGCAAATCGTGGACTAATAATTGGCGCCACTAACGGAATAGAGTCTGATTCTTCACATGACGCAGCATTCAATCTATGACAGTGCTTAATCACCTTCTCTGTCGCTTTGATGTTCTCCGCATAAGGTGCCTTGTACAGCGGGTACAGTGTATTGCAACCCATACACACACCACCAACAAAACCTCTTTGCCCATGTTGAACTAATAAATCAGCAAAACGCATATTCGTGTCAGCATCAATGGTTGTGTAATAAGACGCTGTGGTGGTTCCGTTATTCAAAGTCTTTTCAATCACCTTATTATAGACCATGGTTGCAAATGCCATCTTGTCGCTGTTCTTATCAGTGAATTTCTCCTCTAGTGCAAAAGTGTAATTATTGAGCCAATCCAAGAGTGGGAGTTCAGATCCGATCCCTACGTTTGGATACTGTGGGGCGTGGATATGGGTGTCAACAAATCCAGGGAATAAAAACTGGCACTTGTTGTGGCTCAAATCCACAAATCTAAAATGGGTAGTAGATCCACGTGCCCGAACCTCGGCTTGTCTCCGGGCCCGATTGATATCCTTCACTGGCTCCACAAAATCAATGACTCCTGAACTGCTAACACCCAAGAGCATATTGGGCAAAATTTCAAGACGTCCCAATTCAGGCGTGTGCACAAGCGTACCATAGTAAACAGTGTAAGGAACAGGTCTTGCAGCCTTAGCGTATTGTTTATTGCTGCCAAAAATATTCATCATTATATTCTAGTGTATGGCAGTTGTCAGATTTGTGCTTAAATAGTTTTTAAATGCTGGTATTTTTTTCTTGGCTAGGTCTATAATTGAAGGCGGATCTGCTCGTCTTTATATGCATAGGAGGAAAGGGTTCTGTGTTGCTGCTCTTATCAGCGCGCGCCGGGCCCACCGTCGGTTGTACCGGTGTGCAACCTTATTTCGCACTTATCTACAACATCCTACTAGGGGGTGATGGTCAGTGTGTAGCCCTACGTATCTCTGGGTACAAGCACATGCCATCTTTTTGTTCAAGATACAAATCAGATCTGAAGAGAGAATCGACAGGGAATTGCAATTCATTTTTTTGAAAATTTTCTTTGTTGTCATTGGTCATCATGCTAACAAACATGGAGCAGCAAGCTTGTACATGCAGTACCAATGATTCATGAAGAATGAGCGTATTTAGCTTTCTTTTCCCTCCTACAACTTATTCGTATTCTTCTACGATAATGATACGTTCATCAACGAAAATTTAACATCGCTAGTATATCTGTGCATCTTTTTATGAATTACTTTCTACTTTGTTCAATCTTTCGTCCTTGTTTCAAGATACTGTGATTGAGTCTGTGCGGCTCAGAATATTCCAAATCAGGAAAGTGTCCCAAAAACAAGTCAAAGTGTCCCAAAAGGAAACCGCTCCATAAGGAAGTTTCTAAAAGGAAAGTGTCCCAAAACCATTGACAAGTGTCCCAAAACCATCGGCTATTATTGGGGCCTACTGACTCAGATGTAATGTACTACCAAAATCGGAGTCAAACGTGTTTTCGGTTGTTGTGATAAAAATGACAGAAAACAAAAGATAGCACTAATTGATTTATCATGTGACTGAAGTGAAGTATTTTGAGGGTGGGTCTTAAGGCTAAGTCACGTGCACGGAAATAGGTAGGCAAACAGAGACACAGTCTCAACAAGTGCTCTCTATAGTGGTCAGGGAATACAGACAGTCGACAAAATATATGTGTATTTGGGGTATCAACTAGAACTAAAAGGTTTAAATCAAAGCACCGATGATACCGATGACAGCAGCACCAAATGAAGCACCGGTCTTCAAAGCTCCATCAACAGAGCTGACCGAAGCAGAGGCCACTGAAGAGGAGGCAGAAGAAGAAACCAAGGTGGAAACAGCCTCAACAGAGGTAGAAGCTGGAGCCGAGGTTTCAGCTGGTTGGGAAGAGGAAGCTTCGGTAGTGGCTTCAGAAGTAGCAGCTGCAGAAGTAGCAGCTTCAGTAGAAGAAGCCTCAGTAGAAGAAGCCTCAGTGGAAGAGGCCTCAGTAGAAGAAGCCTCAGTAGAAGAAGCCTCAATAGAGGAAGAAGCCTTGGTAGAAGAAGCCTCAGTAGAGGAAGAAGCCTTGGTAGAAGAGGACTCAGTGGAAGAGGCAGAAGCAAATCCAGAACAAGAGTCTTGGAAAGCAGACTTAGCAGCGTCGGCGTCACCGTTTGGACAAATGCTGTCCAAACATTGTTCAACAGCACTAGACTTGCCGGAACAAATACAAGATAAGTCGCTCAAACTGGAACAAGAAGAGCCCTTTTGAACTTGTGCGACACAGGCCAACAAACATGCTGGAGGAGTGGCCACAACTTGAGGAATGGCAACAGCCAAAGCAACCAAAGCAGAAACTTTCAAACTGTACATTGCTGAGCGAGTGGAAGTTGAGAAGAAAGCTGTAGAAAAATGGGAACATGTTTGAGTGAGCTTGTGGGTACTCTGCAGTTCGGGGTGGTGGGCGCACGTAGAAAACTATTTTTAGTACAGACGAAAACAAAACATTGAGTCGGGTCATGTCACGTGGTAGATACTCAGCACATTGTCCTGCCAGCCAATCTTTGCAGTTGTTCTCATTTAAAAAAATTCAAATGGAGTATGAGTACATTCAAATGTGTGGATATCATTTGAAAAGGCCAAACCTGGAGCATTATTACTAGCACGCTTCTTTGCAGTATGAATCGATGTCAAGGTGTGATTTCTTTTTGGGGGTCTGGAACGAGCATCTGTTTACTCTCAGACAATATCCTGCATAAAAGTATTTCTGCATGTTCCAGCGGAAGCGCATGTGTAACCGGAGAGTGGGTGGGTTTGGTGTAGTGCAACTGAGTATGCCGCCCTTTACCTCGGGGCAGGTGCGCCCCAATCATAAGTCTCGTAATCGCGTGCGTGCGAATGAATTGGCATTGCGCGCCCTCCGCCTAGAGTCGCACTTTGGTCGTAAGCCCACGGCCATGGTACAACAACAGCATCAGGAATTTATCCACACGGACAGCAATCTCCGCTATAGTGTCAACCTCCAAATCACCGTTGAGAGCTTTCCGCAAAAGATCAGATCCCAAGGGTTCAATGTGGATAGGCATTCTTGGAGTGGTGTAGATTCCGGGCGGTACAAAAAGTAGACCAGAGTGATCGACGCGCGCTATTGTTTGCCCTTTATAGGAGGCCTGACTGTCGAGAATCTGGGCGGCTATCTCCACGTTGGCGAGTGGGTTGAATACAGTCACCTCAATCTCCGAAGATAAAATGTGTATGGTTGCACCAACAACGAATGGGCTTTCCTTTCCGGCGGAAGGCTGGTTTCCTAGTGTGAAGCTCACAGGAGACCGGTTGGGGCCGCCTTCAAAATGTACTGGAGGTACAGTTGCGCGCTGAGGGTCAAGGGCAGAGAGAAACGACGAAAGCGCCGCGCCCTGCGCTCGTCCGTTGGCGATCTTCACTTCGGTGCGGGCGCCTGAAATGACGTGGCTGACAAAGTCCTCAGCAAGAATCCGCTGGTGGTCGCCGTTTGCTGAAAGAGACACACCCACAGTGACATTGGAAGGTCCGGGGCCTACTGTCAATTTATCAGTCCATGCTGAGCCGACAATCGTTCCATTGTAAGTGAAGTCAGCTGCGATTCTGTCGTTCACCGCCAACAGAAAAATCTCGGGCGACACCACAAGATCAGCGAGAAGTTCAAGAGAGGTAGAGTTTGATTGCACATAAAACAAACGTAACACGTGCCAATCAAGCGAAGCGATAACCCGATCGAGCCATGATTTCTCATCGGAATTAGCTTTGTCAGAGGTGCTATCGCCATTAATTAGGTCGAGTAATTCAGAAATCAGGCGCGGGTCAGAAATCAGGGCGCTGGAATCAATCTCGCCATTTGCAATTGAAACTTCGGTATTCGACAAGTTTGGAATTTCATTATGCCTCCTTTTTCCCTTCTCTGGATCTGATGAGATTGTGAGATTACGGAGGATCGTGGATGCTAATGACAGTTGCAAATGGGCCGTGTTGAGGTGCGCTCTCCAGTGCGAAAGCTGAGGCGTTCGCCCTGCAAGAAGTGCGTTGATTAGTGTGGCCACTGCAGGAGGGTCGTCGACAATTACATGCGCGCGCTGAAATGTCATATTTCCTAGGCCTTGGCCCACTGAAATCGACCCGTTGCGCAGGACTATCTGGGCAATATCCCCCATTGAAACTGACCCATCGACAGACGAGAGCAATGCCTCAAAAGTGGCAGCATCAGACTGTATCTCTGCATCTCCAGAGAATATTACTGACATAGAAGTGTTTCCTGAAACTTCCAATGCCAACAGGTTGACTGTGGTGTTCGGGCGGAGATTGTGCCAATCCATACCGTTGAGAGATATCCGCGCCGCCAGAGCGTCTGCACCACGCGGAACAAATTCGCGCGGCACTTGCATTAAAGACAAGAGCCACGCAGGGATGGTTGCCCGATTGTGCTTGGAGTCAGCAGCATACACTACCACAGGAGATTCCATACCTAACCTGGATATGGGGCTAATACCATCACTGCAATCTCCGAGCAACTCCTCTGGTACAGTATCAGTTGCACCACTGATTTTGATAGTTCCGCTCGAAGGCACAAATTTAGAGCTGCGCCAGGAGCCCACAGAAATAGCGCGCCCTTTGCAGTCCCGAACAGCCACCACCCAGTCAAGCGGAGAGACTGTCAAGTTTAATAAGGAATGAACCAGAATTGAGGTAACCCTGCCCGATTTTTGTTCCTGAGACAACAAGTCTCCGTCAAAATTATTCGTGTCATTAATACCCCCACCAGATAAGCCGAGAGTCAAGTCCACGGCTGCGGAATCAGTCCAATGAAGCGCAACATCGCGCACTGCGGGCAGCCGCGCCGCCGCAAGCTCAACCTGCCGCACCACACGCACCGCGCCAACGGGCAAAACAACACCGCGAATCATCACCGTCGCACGAACAGTGGCTTCTACCGTCCACCATGAATTTTGGTTGCGCGCAGCCCACGCAGCATCCATCACTTTGTTGACTTTGTCACTAAACCGGGCATGAACAACCACGTCTAAGGGCCACTCTTCACGACTAACATCTACTGTGAGGGCAGGAACATCCACAGCGCATAAGAATGTGCGGTCAAGCCCAGGTCCAGTTACATAAACTGGGATAGCCTCACGAGGTTGAACAACCACATGGCCCGCGCCTGCGCGGAGTAGCCGCCACCCTCGCCGCACACCTTGTAGCCGCACTTCGCCCTGGACGCGCACAGCCACGCCCGCACTCGACACTCCCACTACTGCGACATGAGACACATTAGGGTCGATTTGGGGTGGTGCTGCTGCGAACCCGCACAAAAGTACAAATAGAATTAGGGCGAAGAGCACAAGAAAAAGCCGCGGCCACAATCGACACCCTAACCAATACATTCTTTCTTTGCGGGATCTAGAACCCCTTCTATGTTCATCCACATTCCGTGTATTGTCGCCATTTGTACCACCCACTGTTTCTTCTTCTTCGGCGGCAGTTCGAGTTGGTCTTAATAATGGCGTCGCCTCAGAAATTCCTGCCCTAGCCGCCTGCGTAGAACCTATGGTGGTTGTGCCAGTTCCTACTACATCTTGACCGCTCGACTCGAGGTCTCGTGGCAGAACTTCCAGAATAGGATTACCTCTGCCTTTTGCCCTAGCTCCACACAAATCTTCCCTGCGTTCATTGACAGGATTCAGGGCTGATACTCCATTGCTATGCAAGTGACAAGATTCTATTTGGCTATCAACGGAGGAGGTTTCATTCAGCACTAGCGTTGTCTTAAGTCCATTCTTATCTATCTTCTTGCGGCTATTTTGGCTGCTATCCTGTTTGTCATTTTGGCTGCCATTTTCTCTACAGCCCTGGCTGTCAGTATCCCCGATAGTCAGGGGATCCTTGCTGGTGCTCATATTATGCATATCCTTCAGATTTTCCTCTCTTTGGTTATGTGAATGACGTAAAAACTCACGGTCATCAGTTTCTAATGGAGAGGTCAATTCCTCTTTCGAATCTTCATTTTTCTTAGAGAAATCGTGATTGATATCGAGAGCCTCATCCCGTCTTTTTCCCTCCGTATCTCTTATCATTTCAGGAGCTATTTTAGTACCACAGTTCCCTGTATTAGCTTCTGATGGCATTTAGAATTAAAGCAGATAAAACGAATGCGCCAAAAAAATCAAAAATCAAACGAATACTATATCCCACATTTACGTAAGGACCTGCTGATATCAGTCCGGGGTATTACAGGGAGGTACGGGTGCTCATCGATTTTAGAATTGGTACACCGCAGGTGTTACAATCATGTCAAATTCTCTCACATAGTGTTTATTTGATAATCATACAAGCAGAACAATAATAAAACAAAAGATAGCATTGTCACTTCAATAGGAACTAAAGAAAGCAATTATGGTACACGGGTGGGCAGACAAAACACTCTAATGCACGTGACCGTGCGCGTGGTCATGTTGTTGCACGCTAGGGTCCACATTTGGATCCACACTTGTTTCAATACTAGGGTCCACTGGTGGGTTCAGCAACCCAGAGTTACCTGGAGCAGCTTCCATTGCAGCAATAACCGCTACATCCTGGACTGAGGGATGAGTCTCCTCATGGTGATGGTGGGGCACGTGGTGCTGGAGATGCTGGTGGTGAAGCTGTTGTTGGTGTTGTGCTTGAAGATGTTGGTACTGTTGCACTTGGAGGTGATGATGATCAAGAAGTTCTGGTTGGTACCCAACGGCAGCAGCGGCGGCGGCAGCGGCAGCAGCTCCACCATTGCGGTGCAATGGCTTCTCGACCAACGTTCTGGTATATTTAGCGCGCTTCTTCTTTCCACCCACAGTAGCAAAGTTAGGTTCTGGAGGGTGGTTGTGAGCTGGGTGAATCATACGCAAAATCCACATCTCCAGGTCCTTTTTGTCATCGTCGTGATAGGTACCATCAAATTCATTTGGCTCCTTCTTCATTTTCTTGGCCTTATCCTTCTCAGGAGGGTATAAGTTAGCCACCAAACGGTAGCCACATTTGGATCTCTTGGTATAAGCAACTCTTTGTCTCTTAGTAGCGTCCTTGACTGTAGTTCTAAATGAACCAGATCTTTCACACTGGAAGTAAACAGCCTTTGGCTTAGACGAGTTGATAACAATCTTACATTGTTCCTCCTCATTGAGCACCGTCTTGACATATTTCACCAATTCTTGCTTGCTGGAAAATGTCTTGATTATGTCACCTTCTCCATGTCTGGATACGAGGAAGCCACCATTCTCGTAGTCAATTCCAGCAGTAGGAAGGGCCATTGCATGTTGGTGTTGAGGCAACTGTTGCTGATGCATTTGTTGCTGGTGCAATTGTTGTTGCAAGTGGTGTTGTTGCTGCAATGGGTGTTGTTGCATGTGTTGCTGTTGCAAGTGCTGTTGCAAGTGTTGTTGTTGTAAGTGTTGTTGCTGCAATTGTTGTTGTTGCATTTGAGCAGCAGCAGCAGCGCTCATGTGAACACCACGGTGGTATTGGCTTTCATCGTCGTGGTGACCCATAACAGCGGCTGGGTTAGGGAAATCGTGACTGTTGGCCAACGCAATAGCAGCAGCAGTGGTGTGGTCCAATTGGGGTTGGTGATGAAGATGTTGTTGTTGCAAGTGCTGGTGTTGAGGAGCAAGTCCCTGTCCAGTGGATCTTTCATTAGAAGTAGAAGGACCTGACATTGTTTTTTTTTTTTTGTTTTGATAAAGTTTTTTTTTTTTCTTCTATTTTTTTTTGTTATGATTCTCCTTGTTGCTATTTTGTTAGCAATTCAGTGGAGTTTGTTTGTTGTTGGTGCTGTTGGCTGGAGTTTGTCTGTATGTTTATATTAAGACGTGTCTGGCTTGTGCACAGTCGTGTTGTTGGTGTTTTTACAAGTAGCGTGTCCGGGCAACTCAAATGAAAACGTGTAAAGCCCAAAGTCTAAACAAGGGTTTTCTGTTGGAAATTGAAACAGGAGGGATCACCAAAGAGAGTCTGATAGGTACGATGCCTTAGAAATTAGGGCACAGTGTTCAAGCAAGTGGTGTGGATATAACGACAGTCCTGCACAACTAAGAAGATGGGTCAGAAATTTAGGTCCTGGATAAAGGAGTAGTGGGTGTGTGTGAAGGAGGAACTTGTTGATGTTGCGAAGGGGAGGACGACAGAGTCGCGCGGGTACCAAAATGGTGATGTATGCCGGCTGAGTGCGAACCGACCAATAATGTGTGTTGAAAACAGTCAGGTGACCATAGCAGATGGAAAAGTGCGCGCAAAAAACAAGAAAAAAACAAGACGAAACATCCATCATATCGGAATCCACCGAATGGCCAAATTAGGAGGCACGTGACTATTAATCACACGCTGACAATCACGTGTCACATATACCCGGCTAACTAACAATGCTAGGAAGATACATAAGGCAGCCTAATCAGAGGTACGTCCTGTCTAGAAATAAATAAAAAACTTAATACGACAACGATACGTAGCAGACGGGCACGCAGCAACAGCCATTTCTTATTATCGTCGGCTATCGCAAAAGTGAAAATGCAGTAAGTCAGACAAGGGAGATGAAAGGCAATTGTGTCGTTTTGTGATGAATATGGCGTGATATGAAGGAGTTGTGTTATTTCTGGAACACTCAGTACGTTCTTGGCTGATGGAACCGACAAACGTGGCGGTGGAAATGGGTGCAATTGCGACAAATGCAAGCTACTGCAGCGAACACAGTTAAAAATAGAAGATGCAGTTAACGAATGAGAAGGCTAAATAGCGTCGTTTTAGGGCAAATAGGAAACTGAGCTTGAAGACAAGTTCCTAAAATGAAACTAAGGCAGCACAGCAAAAATAAAGAAACAACAGCTCACAACAAGAAAAAACCACATGGCGAGTGATCAGTGATTGTGAGCTTATGGGCAGGCTTAAGATTTGGACAGTATGTCGGGTATGCATCTCCCCTGCTGCACAATGGGCTATATTACTCCGAGAGCTATTGTTCACCTACACTAGTGACACCTTTGCACTGATGAGTGCGTCGATACATGCGGTGCCTGCGTGGTGCCTCAAACGCTTTGTTTGCAGCAAAAAGAAAGAATCCTTAGCTGCTACTATTTAAGAGCGACCATTGCCAGATCCGTCCCATGATCCGACACCACCAGCCTCACAGATGAATTTCCTTATCTTCTTCTTAGCTGCACTCGCCTCTGCTGGCGACGTGACTTTTGAGTACTGGAGTGTCAAGGGCAGTTCTGTACTTCTGTGCGCTAATTATGTGGTTGCTGCGCTGAACGGCGTCTGCATCCGCAGCGACCACCTGTGGCGGGATTACTCGCTTAACAAATGTATATGTGAAACGGATTTGATGTTCATATCCATGGCTGGATGTTTGGTTGAGGGGGTTCCTGAACGGGATCATCTGATTGATTATTTTGCACGCTACTGCCTGGCGCGTGGTGTGAAAACGTCCAATTTTGATATCTTTGAGGCGTACCAGACTTATAAGAAAGACGCCCGAGCGCCCAATTCCACAGGAGAACTTCAGGCACCAATCCGGGTGGACATGGACCTTTTGAACAGGTACACGGACGCGTATCGTGTGTTGTACGCCAACAAGGATCGCCTGTTTGTGTACGGCATGGGCTTGCTTGCTTACTGGATGATTGTGTTTTTAGTTGCCGGACTTTCGAACTGGTTTTTGTGCATTTTCCCTCGCACAAGACTTTGGCTCAATGGACCGGTTTCCGGAGGATTTCGTCGCTTCTTCACCTTGCCTGCTCTCAAGAAAAGTAAGCTTCTTGCTAAGCAGATGGGTGTCTTGCGTTTCTATCCTCCGCTGCGCTTGGAAACTGTGGTCTTGTCCATCTTCTTTCTTCTCACTCTCATCTTGAGTTGTGTCAATTATCTGCTCCCTCGTGGTACAGATGTTCTCCACGGAAAGAAGGTGGTGAGTACTATGCACTATGTAGCCAATCGGCTTGGTATTATGGGGCTCCTGCTTATGCCCATGGTGATCTTGCTCGCTGGCCGCAACAACATACTCCATTGGGTGACGCGCTGGGACTACTCCACGTTTATGTTGTACCATCGTTGGATAGCCCGGATGTGCGTTTTTTTGGTGTTTTTGCATCTGATATTGGCATTTTTTCGTGTCGGCCTCGCTGGAATTATGGGGGAATTGGCTGGTGCGGGCTGGGTCGTCAGTGGCTACATCGGAACCATCGCTGGAATTGTCATTGTCTTCACAAGTATCTTGCATGTCCGTCGGGCCCATTATGAGGTGTTTTATGCCCTCCACTTGGTCCTTGGTGTTGTGTTCATGATCGTCCTGTGGGTGCATTTGGCCCGCTTGGGATACCTGTTCTTGGTGACGATTTCTGTTGTTCTCTGGGGCATTGACCGTATCATTCGGGTTTCCAGAATCATTGCATTCGGCTTTCCAAAAGCCACTGTCACTCTTTGTGCCAACGAGACTCTTCGTGTGGTGATTCCAAAGCCGGAGTTTTGGTACGCTATACCTGGTGGCCACGCCTGGCTCATTTTTGGCCTGCACTTCTGGCAACTGCATCCATTCACATGCTACCAGTCTGTTGGTGGCGAGAGTCTTGTTTTCTTGTGCGGAATCAAGTCTGGAGTCACGGGAGAAATTGCAAGACGTCTCTTACGTGAGCCGGGGAAAACTGCTACATTCCGTGTCGCTGTCGAAGGGCCATACGGAGAACCTACTCCTTCTAAGGCCCACTCGCTGGTTGTATTTATGGCGGGCGGAAATGGAATCCCCGGAATCTTTTCCGAAGTGTATTACAAGGCTCTTACTGAGGCGAGTGTGAAGCAAAGACTCAAATTGTACTGGCTGATTCGTCACGCCAAAAGCATGGCCTGGATGATGGAAGAGTTGGATGCATTAGCAGCTACAAAGATAGAGACCACCATCTGCGTCAGCCAACCATCTCTTGACGAGTTAGAGTTCTTAGAAGAGTCGCCATGTGAAGGTAATAGTGGAAGCTACGGCAGTAATAGATCGGATCATGAACAAGACGAGAAGGGAGAAAAACACATCCGTGTGGGAGAAAAAGAATTCAAGGGAGGAGAAAAGACAGACCAAGAGCTTCTCCTGCTTCTTCTGGCACGCTTTCCTCATGTGAGTTTCCGCTTGGGTCGGCTCAATGTGCTGGAAGTTGTTGACTATGAGACGGAAGAATGTCGCGACAGTGTCGCATTTGTGAGTTGCGGCCACCCGGGCATGGTGGACGAGCTCCGCGTGGCGGTGGTGAAGAAAATTGCAACCACTAGTAAGCGGGTTGATTGCTTTGACCAGCTCCAATCGTGGGCATAATTTGGATCTTTATTTAGGGGTTTACTTAGGAAGAATATGCACAACTATTACAATGCAAGATACGCCATGCATAATGTACCATGGGCTAACAATAGCCCAGGCCTAGAAGGTTTACCGCAATGCGCCGTAGTTCATGCGCGGGTTGCCGCCTGTTGCGAAGCAAATACATCATCGTGGAATCGCTCATCTTGACACGAGAGACGTTTATTGAAAACGTTCGATACTCCTTGTTTGACAACCTCCCTTTGTTTTATTTTTTTGCCTTAAATGTCGCGTTATTTGGTGAACTTTTCAATTCGACCTTTTCCCAGCTTCTGCACGGCTGAATTAAACCATGCAGTTGCTGCACGTTCCTTACAGTTATTTTTTTTTCTCGCATGTCTTACCCTAGACCATGCAGCCGAGCCACTTACCGTTTGCTACGTCATGTTCCCAAAGAAGACAAACTTAATGCCTATTGTTGCATTAATGTTTGTGGCATTGCCGTACAGGACAACCATAATTGATAGCTTAAAGCACCTAGCACTTTAAAAATAGTAACTTCTTCTAAAATATGTGGTGGGTTCAATAATGCACTTGATTGCATAAATGTATATATTCGAAGCGACAAACATTCCTTGTAAAAGAAGCCGTGGTACAATTTACGGTTGACACGTTGTAAAAAAAACCTTTTACATTGTCCTTGTAGTTCCGTGTCGTGCTTCCAATTTTAGGGTCAATTGATTGGGAGCAATCTTCGTCCAATAGATTGCTTTCAATTTGTGGTTTTGCCAATGGTTGTGATATTCCTTCATAATAAGGATCTTGCTTTATAACAATTGGTTGGGAACATTTCTCCTACATGATCCATTCAGTGCGATAGACGTGTATTGTGAGTTGGCTGGATAGCAATTGGCTTTGAAGGAGACTTGAACAAGGTGCCACACTAAAAACATTCTGGTGCATACAAATCCCAGCTGATTCTCTAAATATATAGATGCTTACCACAATGACTCTGTAGCAAAAAAAGCGGAATCTTTTGTGTCTAGAAATAAAAGGAGATTTATTCTATCTTCAAAAACAGTTTCCTGTAATGTAAGCGCAGACCAAAGATGACTCTCTTTTAGATGATTCACCCACCTGAGTGTAAAACGACCATGATGCCACCTTATAAACACGTGAGATAAGACATTGGTAGGGACTAGAACTGACCGATACAGGGGATATTAATAGACGGTTTTCTTCTGGATAGGATGGGGAGTTCTTCTGCACAATAAGGGGGCTATGGGATAGTATGGGGCAATTGAAATGGGTCACTAGGAAGGAGTATTTAGAAGCGGCAAATGGAAGGTGACGACAGTGTTCGCTTTGCTAGCATTGCTAGAGAGTAAAATGGCTGATTATTGTCAGTTTATACTTAGAGGAATTCCCGTTGGTATGCAAGGAATTCCCGTTGGTATTCAACGTACAGTAGGCCTAATACAGTAGTTTTTATGGTTTAATGGCTGTAGCTGTTGCAGCTAAATTATTTCTAAAAGAAAGAATAGTTCTTACACATTTTGGTAAATTAATTTTATCGATTAGCCCTATTATATCTTTAACATCAGCCTTATTATGTTGCCCAGATATACCATTTGGTTCAACTATGACAGATCATAATTGTGGTTTTATATTTACTTTAGCTATAAGTAGTAGATGTATCTGGTATATTGTAAGCAAATTTATCTCCTAATGGTCTTTTTATCTATACGTTCTACTGCTCAATTAATTAGCTCTGAAGTAGTCTTATCACTATTGTGTTATTATGTATTATACTTGCTGGTACTATGAATTCGCCAAGGTATGTAGAGTTAAGCAATCTACTTAAGCAACACAATTCTGTAACCAAAAATTGAGCCAATTAAAGATCAATTGGTCCTTCGGGCGCTCCTGGCCTAGCACCATCAACGAGGGTCGTGCCAATTGACTGGACAGCAGACCCTTACAAGTCACCCAGTTTCACTCCCAGCTGCAACTCAATAGATATCTGCATTGGAGACTACACTGACCAAATGGGAAAATCTGATTTTCTGGTCTCTGTTAAATTGACATCATGCTATGTACATGCCTATAAAGAGTAATTGTGCTAGCTGAAGACTGAATATCACATTTCTAGTCATTGTTTTCGTTTCAGAGTTCCATGTTTTCGAATTTGAGTTCTACTGATTCTCAGTTTGCTAGCAAGATTCCTGTCAAACCAATATGCGTGGCACTCTGTAGGTGTCTTACACATGGACCAGTAATGTATCAAGGAAATACAATGACTAACCAGTAGTTAACCAGTAATTAAACAGTAATGGACCAGGGACCAGGGACCAGTAATGGACCAGTAATGGACCAATAACGTACCAGTAATGGACCAATAACGTACCAATGATGTGCCAATAATGGACCAATAATGGACCAATAATGGACCAATAATGTACCAAAAATGTACCAATAATGGACCAGTAATGGACCAGTAATGGACCAATAACGTACCAATGATGTGCCAATAATGTACCAGTAATGGACCAGTAATGTACCAATAATGTACCAAAAAACCAGTTTACTAGAAAATTACCAACTATAGAAAAATACTAATAGTGCACTACCAATTTACTAACCTCCAGATAACGAATGTACCATACGTGCCAAGTCATCACCGGTAATGAACCAATAATGCATAATAAACAGTAGTACCAACTCCCCAGAAATCTCCTCCTCTTCACTCTATCGATATCTTCTCAAAAAAGGTATATCAATTCTCGCCAATACTCTACTGGCATCGCACACCTAGGTCAACATTGAGCCTACACCACTCGGTCCAACTGCCTGTCCTTTCAGCCTCTCGGCGCCTCCCCTTTCAACCTCTCCCCTTTCAACCTCTCAGCCTCAATCCCTTATCAGCCTGCCATCATCACTTACTCACACAATACCAAATTTCCCAGCAAACTCCCATTAGATTTTCCTCTCTTATACTCGCTTGCACTCTTATGCCTGCAGTCACCGCATAATCAATTGCGCACTCCACAAATCACTCCACCACTATGCTCAAGCGCAAATCCGCCAGTCTAGACCGGGAGCTCCACTGGTATGTGGCCCAAATGGTCAAACCAGAAATACAGCATCTCGTTGACACTCTCCATATTTGCTCCAATCTCCTCCTATACAATTCCCCCACTCACCCTGATCCCGCAATGGGAATCGAGCGCGGGCCGCCTATTACCCTTCCCGTATCTCTGGGAAAACTGGACGCAGTCAAAGGAATCCTCACACGGGATGGTGCCCACATCACCAAATTGATCATATCTGTCAGTGACAGGACCTTCAGTCACGTGGTGAACCGTCTTCAGTTGATTCGGCCGCTTCTCTTGGGCCAAATAATAGCCGCCAAGAGGGCCATCGATTCGGCAGTGGAGCTCCTTGGGAAAGCCGAGGAATTATTCAGCTCAGCGCACAATGAAACGATAGAGATGAACGAAAAGAATCAGAATGAAAGAAGAAATATGCCAATTGGCAGTTCAAGCGATGTTCTGGCACCTGAAGATCACAAGGAACAAATTTGGGCCAAAACAACGGCAGATGGAGAAGGGACCAAAAATGAAACCACAACATGTGTCTCAGACAAAACCACTAACGAAAGTTCGCCTCATGGTCCAGATCCTCATACAAAACTCGTTCAAGTTCTTCGAGAGCTCGCCCATCAACTTTCTACGGCAAAGGGCAATCTACAACTACCTACAGACCCAGGGTTGGTTTTCCCGCAACATGTGACGAGAGGAGCAGACTTTGAGCCTGATTTTGGCCATAAAATCGCCGTTGATGTGTATGTGTCCCAAGCAGAAGTCTGTCTAGACTTGAAGCTGCTAGCACGTGTGACGGAACATCCGTGGGGTGACGTAGACGCCGATGGAAAGTCTTACGTCGACAAGGTGAGAGATGCAGTGTCCGCAGGAGAACAGCCACAAACTCCTCCGCCCCGAGACTCCGTATTGGGGCTGGTGTTGAGCCATTTGCATACCCGTGGTAGGTGGGAGGCGCAAGATTACATCACACGGTGTGTCACATACGACAGGCAAGTAGTCGTTGTGCGCCATAAGATTGAAGTACTGAGCGCCGATCCAATCTTGGTCAGTGTATTTACCAAACTAGACAGCGTGGAACATGTTGTTGCTGGGTTTATGGAGAATGTGGAGAAGCTTATGTAAGAGACTGTCTGGGACTTGCCCATCAAGCGTTCTCAGAACATGGTGCCCTTACGAATTTTTTGGATGGGGTTGCACTCCAACTGGCTTGTTAGTTCTAATTGATCTATTGCTTTCTACCAGGATGAACCCAATCGAGAAATTACGTTATTCATTAATATTCCTAATCGGCATTGGTGTTATAATTGAAGGAGAAGATTGCCGACCAGACATTATTGAAATTAAGTTACAGCATTCTAATGTCGGCAATAATAGGTGGCCATAGTATGATATGGCTTGGTGATGACTCCTTATTATTCAATAAGAAAGCAAAAACAAAAAGGTTTTTTAGTTGAATTAACAGGCACTATTAGATGAGATTATTGAACCAAAGTTGAAAGTATGAACACCCTGTGATGAAAGAAAATGAATTGTTTGCGGAATTATGTCTGTAATTAAATACACCTGGTGGAAGGAAATCGTTCGTCACTAAACGCGTTTGGCTTCATGAATTGCCATGCAAGTCCAAGCTAACATGTAGGCGAATATATTCGTTGCATGAACCATTCTCATAGCTACAAAGTCTTGCTCTAAACGTCCTATATTGGTACAAATGTCTAAACGACTGAAATCGCGTGTGCCTTTTAACCCGATCCATTTTACTTGCTGCATCAATGAAGTCTTCATTTAGTTCTTCTAGTAAGGTTAGACATTTATATTCATTTAATTGGAATACATTGGTACCAAGTAAGGCATTATAATCGCTGCGTCTGATATAACCGCATCTAGATTGAGTTCTCTAAATCGTATCGTCTCCTTCAGACCTGTATTACGTTAATTTTTTATATATTTTGGTCCTGGAAAATCAATTGATATTCATGATTGATACTATGGAAAATTCTCTGATAAAGGGAAGAAATTTAACTGAATCTGAAGCCTCGTTGCAACAGGAGGTACCATGATTATGCACGTGTTATGTACCAAGCACGCACCATGCAGCTCACCAGGTACCTTGCAGATTGCAAAAATCCGGGATCACCCATCGGACGGAATATTAGATGGGTACGTGTATTTTCTCATGGTAGCAATACACTCAGAAAGACACAATTTTCATCTCCTCTAATTGATAATTCAATCCACGTATTTATTTACTTCAAAAGATTTAATGACGATTCATGCACCTCAGATACACTCGACACATTCCTACATGTTTGGAGGTACAAGCATGATTCAACTTTGCAATTGAACGTGTGAACTACAAAAAAAATTCATGAGAGCAGGTTTACCGTAAGGAGATTGTTAGCAGGTTTGTTATATAATAATTATGTTGTAATGCACGTCAATATGTATGTCAAGACTCCAATAGTTAATCAAAAGAATCTGCACATTTTAGACATACAGGTGCTGGTATATATGTACATACTGTGACTCATGAGTATTTGGCCTACGGTGGCCAAGGCAAGAAAGCTACGGGACTTATTTACCTCGACTTGAAGAATTCAAAGATATCGGGAACAAGATAAAGCAACAGGCACGGATACCCTTGTGGTCTTGACTGCCAAGGTGCGAGTCCCGCTCCAAAAGAATGAGCGAAGAAAGCTCCACAAAATTTATTAGGATGTTATCTATAGAAAAGTTACTGAAACATTCACAAGCTTTAATAATATCATTTTAACAGAAACCACTAGATTTTTATCGGAACTGCTGTAAAATTTGCACCGTAGTTACTAATGCGCAAGATTCACTGAACATGCCGCACTCGCTGACTGCACTCGGCTCGCAGACTTTCAGCGGCTGCGCTCGTTACCGTACGCAGTCGGCGCTATTTGCTCGGCCGCTGTCTCTACCCATTGTCCCAACTCGTGCCCTGAGGAACTCTCACTCGCTGTAGTAGTTTGGGATGGACTTCAGCAATCGTTCGTATTTCATCACACTAATAAAAGACACATTCTTAAACACCACTAAAAAAATACAACCTATTGTTGGACGCCTGCCTCGCACTTTCGGTCGGTTATGATAGACAATTGCCACATGCGTGCAGGTGACCGAGCATGGCCCTCCGCCGCGTATCTACAAAAGTCGTGCATTCTTAAGGCCTACATGGTTTGTAAAGTAAATCCTCGTCCGCCTACTTTTTTTTCCAAACCACTCCTTTTTCCCCGTTACACTCGTTCGATCTTGATTTTGAGACAATACTGCTCCTTCGGTACCACTCGCCTCTTTACTGCCACTGTATCATCTTCGTCTTGTGTTGTCCTCAGCCACAGCCGCCACTTTCTGATTTTCAAACGAAAACAACCAAAAATGTCTCCCTTTACTATCCTTGCTGATGACACAGCTATCGAAAAGCCGCTACTCGATGATAGAAAATATCGGTTCCTCAAATTGGACGACTCAAACTTGAATATTTTGTTGATTCATGATCCAACCACAGATCGCGCTGCTGCCTCGTTAGATGTCAACGTGGGGTCGTTCTCCGATAAGAAGTACGGCGTACCAGGGTTGGCACATTTCTGTGAGCATTTACTTTTCATGGGAACAGAAAAATACCCTGAAGAAAATGAGTATTCAAGCTACTTGGCCAAACACTCGGGCCACTCCAACGCCTATACTGCTGCAGAGCATACTAATTACTATTTTGAGGTAAGTGCAGACCATCTTGAAGGTGCATTAGACCGGTTTTCCCAGTTTTTCATCTCACCGTTGTTCAGCAAATCATGTAAGGACAGAGAGATTAAAGCCGTTGATTCAGAAAACAAAAAGAACTTACAAAATGATCTCTGGAGGATGTACCAACTTGACAAACTGACCAGTAACCCAAACCATCCATACAATGGCTTCTCTACGGGAAATTACTTCACTCTACACGAAGAACCTGAACAAAGAGGTGTCAATGTCCGTGATATCCTCCTTGATTTTTACAAAAATGAGTACTCTGCCAATCTCATGAGCTTAGTAATTCTCGGTAAAGAATCCTTAGATGATCTTACAACTTGGGCAATTGAAAAATTTGGCGCCGTTCCAAATTCAGATCTCCCTCGCCCATCCTACAATAATGAAGTGATTTATTCCGAAGATCAGTTGGGTAAAATTACAATGGCCAAGCCAATTATGGATAGCCATAAACTAGAACTTTCATTTATGATTCCAGATGATCAGGAACATAACTGGGACTGCAAACCTGGTGGATACTTCTCACATCTCTTGGGTCATGAAAGTAAAGGTTCTGTTTTACATTTCTTGAAGCAGAAGAACTGGGTGAATGATCTCACTTCTGGTTCTATGAAAGTATGCAACGGAAACTCCTTACTCATGGTGGAATTGGAACTTACGCCTCAAGGATTGGAGAACTGGAAAGAAGTGGTTGTGCATGTTTTCGAATATCTCGCTATGGTTAGAAATAAGAAACCCCAGAAGTGGCTTTGGAAAGAAGTGAGTGATATGTCAAAGATCAATTTCCGTTTTAAACAAAAGATGAATGCCTCATCCACCGTTTCCAAAATGAGTAATGCATTATACAAGTTTTCTGAAGACGGTTATATTCCTGCCGAAAATTTGTTGAGCTCTTCAATTGTGAGGGAATTCAATGCTGAAGAAATAGAAAAATATGGCTCTTATTTGGTTCCTTCAAATTTCCGCTTGAGTTTGACTTCGCGTGAGCTTCCAGGGTTAACCAGTAAAGAAAAATGGTACGGAACTGAATATTCCTATAATGATATTCCATCAGATTTGATGGAACAAATCAGCAAGGTTTCTCCAAACCCTGAGTTACACTTACCGGTACCCAATCAATTTATTCCTGAGGATTTCTCAGTGAAAGGTGACAAGTCAGAGTCACCTCTTGACCATCCATTCTTGATCAATGAAAGTCCAAAATTTGAAACGTGGTTCAAGCAGGATGACCAATTTAGAATTCCAAAGGCGTACATCAATTTGACTGTACATGCCCCATTTTTAAACAAGTCAGTCACTACTGCTGTGTTGGGGAGCTTATTAAGTGAGCTCTTAGACGAGGAATTGAATGAGATCAAATATTATGCCAGTATTGTGGGATTGTCATTTTCTGTTCACCAGTTCAGAGACTCTTATTCGTTAAAAGTCGGTGGATATAATGACAAACTTCCATTGTTTCTCCTGCAAATTCTTGATGTTTTCACTGCATTTGTTCCCAAGTCAGACAGATTTGCATCAATCAAGTATAAAATCACTCAAGAATTGAAAAACTCAGGATTTGAGACACCGTACTCCCAAATTGGAACTCACTTATTGCAATTTGTGAACGAAAAGACTTATACAGACGCGGAGAAATTGAAAGCAATTGAACAAGTTGAATTCCAACAAGTTGCGGACTTTGCTAAGAACCTCTGGTCCGAGGGAGTATTCGTTCAGACTTTAGTGCACGGTAATTTCGACCATTCAACGGCGACTGAAGTGGACAAGTTGATCAAAAAGAGTTTTGATCGCATTGATGCCATAAGTCTTAGCCGGGAAGAAGTGAATTCTTTGGTCAAGTTCCAAAGCTTTGAATTAGAGAAAGGCGAGAATTGCAGATATGAAGTCCAATTGGAAGACCCTAACAATGTCAATTCATGTATGGAATATTTTGTCCAGGTTGCACCTCTAGGTGAAGGAACCCGCCGCTTGCGAGTCTTAACAGACTTATTGGCAACAATGATACATGAACCATGCTTTAATCAATTGAGAACCAAAGAGCAATTAGGATATGTGGTATTCTCTGGTTATAGACTGACACGGTCTTATTTTGGATTAAGGATTCTTGTCCAATCAGAAAGACCATGTGACTATCTTCAGTACCGGGTTGAGCTGTTCCTCAAGAAGTTTAAGACTTCGAAGTTAGGAGAAAACCTCAGTGATGATGCATTTGCGAAGTACAAACAATCGTTGAAGAATAAGAAATTGACTAAGTTGAAGAACCTCGGTGAAGAGTCCTCTCGTTTCTGGAACGCCATTAACGACGGATATTATGATTTTACTCAAAAGTCAAAGGATGTCGAAGTCTTGGAGACAATCACAAAAGAAGAGTTGAAGGAGTTTTTCGAGCAATACTTTGATGTTGAAAGAGCAAGCAAATCTGCGCGGTTGTCAGTCTTCTTGAACTCGCAGAAGACCCCGGTTTTCGACGAAGATAAGAACTTCACAACTGCAGTTCACAACTTCATCTATGAGAACGATCTTCCTATTAGTATCGAACAAGTGGATGCTATAATACAAGAGAATGGCAATGATGCAGCTGTCTTGGTGGAATCAGTACTTGACATCATATACGGACAGGACAAACTTGAATCAAACAGTGACTCTTTGAGAACAAAATTCTTAGCACATGTGGAAGATAGAAGCGTGCATCCGTCTCCGGAAACATATCCAAAGGGAGAGAAGTATGTGAGTATCAAGAAGTTCCAAGAAAGCCACAAGAAGGGAGGAGCTCCTGCGCCTGTTGATCCATTGTCACTGTTTATCTATGCGAATGTTCATCTTTAAAAATGTTTAGCTCCATCAAAGTGCAAATGTGAATCACCGAGCAGCCTAGTTGAACAAAACTACAAATACACACTGCTCAGGAAAACTCGATTATTCGCCATCAATATACACAGTGAAAGAGACATACACATTCCAGGCCACAGAACTCAAAATGGAACACCAGATAGACTCTGTAAACCTATATGCAAGATTAGAACAATTATTATTAGAGAAAAAGCAAATGATAGTAAAATTTCATTAATATAAGATTTGTGGATTTGAAGAGTCGTTGAATAGGAGCACATTAGAAATGATCTTCGTAGACACTGAAGTGGGATCTCTGATTATCAGCACATGAACAGGACTGCATACAACACCAAGACTGCTTGTAAGAAGCGCCTACTATAGCCGAAACGAACACCTATTACTGACATCAAAGATAGAAAGAAGTGCCGTGGCAACCTCCAGCGTTCAACCAAGTATACAGGAAGAGACCTATTCCAAAATAATTGAGCTGTAGCTGGGTTCAAAAAAAAACGCTGAGCCAAAATCTACCAGCAGTATACAAGGAAGGATCCCCTATTGCCAGTTCCCCACATTGGGACCAGAAGGAGAGAATATAACCCCAAAACTCAAGAGTGGAAGAATACAAAACATTGAACCATATCCAAGCTAAAAAACCGACTTTTCCTCAAAGAATTTTCCCCAGAATTCAGCCATGACCTTCAGCCTTAACCAAGTCAGCCAAACGTATTTCGAGCGGCTCTTTGTGGCAAAAAACAACACAGCGGCAGGTGCCACTGTTCAAGCGAAAGTTCTTTTAGTGGACAAGTACACGATGCCTATTGTATCCATGTGCTACACCCAATCGCAACTTCTTCAAAGCGAGGTGATTTTGGTGGAAATGGTAGAGAATGTCCACCAACTAAGTACCATGAAACACCTAAACTGCGTGGTGTACGTCAAACCGACACGTGAATCCATAATTTTTGTGTGCAATGAGTTAAAGCGGCCACACTACAATCATTACCAACTTTTCTTTAGTAACGCAATCGCCAAGTCTGACATTGAGAAGCTTGCGCGCAGCGACGTTGAGCAGGTGGTCAACCAGGTCCTGGAAGTATTTCAGGACTATTCTCCAGTCAACGATAATCTTTTCCAAGTGACAGTGGAACTGCAGGCACCCGATACAGTGGTACAAGAATGCATGTCGCTCCTGAGTCTTCTATTGGCAGTAGGTAGGTGTCCAGTGGTGCGTTATGACACAGCGCTGGTTCCCTGCAAAAGACTAGCATCTGAGCTTCTTTATCACATCAATTCCAACTCCAATAATAATCTCTTTGACGACTTGAACCGGCATTGCGATGCTCCGTCAGTATTGGTTCTTGTGGACCGGTCTAGTGACGCGGTGCTGCCGCTCCTAACGCCGTGGACATACCAATCTATGGTGCACGAATTGGTTGGAATAACTCGTAATGTGGTGTCATTACATGGAGAACAACTTCCTCTTTCCGAACGGCAGGATCAATTCTTTCATGACGCTATGTACTTGAACTACGGTGACTTGACCGAAAAGTTCCAACAATATGTGGATGACTATAAACGCCAGACAAAGCAGCTGTCGGCAGCATCGCTTAACACTCAGGATTTGGCTGAGTTGAAGCGTATGCTTACCAAGTTTCCAGAATTCAAGAAGTTGTCCAACAATATTCTCAAACATTTGAACATTATCTCAGAACTTGACGCACAGATTTCTTCTCAAAATTTATGGACAGTGGGTGAACTACAGCAGACCATCGCTTGTGGTTTAGACTCACAACAATCGCTTCGGTCACGCTTAATGGATGCAGTTGCTGATCCTGCAATTTCAACAGAAAACAAGGTGAAGTTACTTGTGATTTTTGTGGCTAAATTCCCATCTGCCGACATGAAGCCCTTGGTAAACAAACTCCGAGATCCGGTGTGTACTTCTCCACTTCCAACCTCAGAGCAGCTTGCTCTTGTTGAGAAGTTTCCTAAATTGTATGGCGGCTCAGTACGAAATCTTGCTGCGGAGAACACGCCGGCAAATAATGGAAACAACATCGCCAAGATATTTGGCCAAAACAAAATCAAGATCCAACAGCTTTTCAACACAAACTCACCAACCTCACATCCCAAGACAGATAACATCTTTATGCAATACATTCCGAAGCTTAACGATTTGTTGACGCAGATCACGCGCCCATCCCAAGCAACACCCAATTCTGATCTCGGTTTGTTGGTTCCTGATGTTGTAGCACGCCAATATGGGGATGTGGCTTCGTTGCCTGTACAAGAGGTGATCATATACTTCAAAGGAGGCGTCACGTATGAAGAGGCTCGCTTGGTCCATGAGCTTTCGCAGATGACACCACACATAAACTACATCGTGGGCAGTGACAAAATTTTGACGAGTAAGCAATGGCTTGACCAAATGTGCGAGAAGGCAGTAACTCGGTCTTCTAATTCGATGGACGCAGTTCCAGATAGAGCGGCCCAATTGCGCGACATATTGTAGGTATCAACGATTGTTATTTATTGGCTATATAATCTATCAATAAACAATCGGAATTCTGTGTTAAATTTGATTGTCGTCTGGCTCAACCAGCGGTCCTTGAAAGTACATTATCGCCAGGATATTTGAACAGGTCAAAAGAAAAATGGTTGCATTTTGTGAATCATCACCGTAGCTTGCAGTATTCACCTCAGGGGTCAGGGGACGAGTGGTTAACCTAGACCATGTTCCGAATGAAGCACCTGCTGATGAGTAGACATAATTTCAACATAGAGTCTAATTTGTGTCAGTAAAAAAACAATATTTCATAAGACAAATCGTAACAAGGAGTACGGGTGAAGATCGGGCGGGAGCTATTTATCAGAAAGTCTGACTTCACGGCGCATACTTACCGAATCGCTGCTCCCACGCAAGAATCTTCTCAGTCAAAAGCTCCATTAAGCGAAGGTTCTCATCAAACAGCGCCACACTACCACAGACCTCGGCAATTTGGCGTTGCTTACTATCACGTTCTTCCTCTAGTTCCATCTGGGTACGGCCCAACCATTCAAGGATTGCACCAGTTCTCTTGCGCAATTCAAATATTGTGGATTTCTCATTGACAAAACGTGGCCGTGACTGCTGGCTTAATAGCTCGTCTTTTGAAATTTCTGGCTTTGGGGTTGACTTCGGCCGCGGCGTGGACTTGGCTTTAGACTTGGGTCGTGATTTGGCCCGCGATTCACGTCCACTGTCGTGTGCCAGAGCAGACGCAGGTTCTTTTCCAGCGTCCACGTCTGCTGCAGATTCCCTTCCCAGATCCTCCAGATGCAAACGTTTCTCGCCCCCAGTACGATCCCCATCACTGCCACGCTTCTTATCCGGGGCCGTGCGTGCACTTTCACGAAGAGCCTTCTGTAGCTGTTCATCATAGGCATCATCGTGGCGCCGATGACTGCGTGCACCTCGGGACTCCTCCCTTCCGCCGCGTAACTCGTCCCGTCGGTTGCCGCTGGTACTGTTTTCTTCGGGTGTAGCAGTTGGACTCCGACGTGGTCGCAGACGCAGCGGGCGGCCCTCACTTGACTTGGAATCTTCACTTGCTATAAGCTGCGTTCTTGAATCGTTCACAGGCCGGTACAAAGTGCGGCGGGTGACCCCGTCAATAGTAACGACCACCCGATGGAGATCAGGCTTACACTGCTCACACCAATACTTGTCTGGTACATCCTCGTTCACAAAAAGACCCACACAGTACCCATGCTGCCACACCAGACACTTATCGCACTGAATAAAGAGACCAGTGTCAACTTTGAGGTGGTATTCTTGGAGGAGAAGCTGGGCAAGAGACTCGTCGATGGCGGTCAATTCATCGTTACCACAGACACAGCGCGTGACCTCTTCGTTCTCATCGACGCTCTCGTCTGAATTTTTGTCGTCATACGCAGACTTGCGTCCACTTCGGCGTGACATGTCAATGAGCTTTGTTCGTGATGATCATGAGCTTGTTAATGTGGAGTGGGTCGTGCCGGGCACAATAACGTGAAGGGTGAGACACTTGGTGAAGAACAGAATTACAAAGCAGTGCAACAAATTAATTACGACGAATCCGATTCCCGACACTGTCGTTCACTTTAAAATTCTGAAAGGAAGGAACTCGTGTTTTTGGAACGTGTCACGTGACACACTTCAGAGATTCAGATGTATACAGCGTGCCGACTCGGAGTTCTCATGCCAGATCATGTGACTTATAGCAACTGTATTGTCCGTTATCCAAGTACAATGTCCACTACCTCTCATGGATTCGGTACACGTGCAGTAGCAGGAGACTCATAACTAATAGCAAAAAATTAAAATTTGCATCGGGATATTTGTAGGAGCGTGCGCCACAGTTGCGCTGGTGATTGGTGCGGACATAAAAAAATGTACTCATCGCATTGGGTAATTCCGTGTGCAGCCCGCCCTCGACGGCGATACGTCGACCGATAATCAAGAAGGATGGTGGCGAGATTGTTTCAATATATCTTGCAAAGTTACCTTCTATATATTCGGGATTCTTTTCATTTTTCTTCTCCACGCTGATCCCTTTGGGGTTCAGAGCTTTTGTATGAAAATTTCTGGCATTTGTAGAAGGTTCAGGACACGCAGGGCGATGACGGAATGCGCATGGTGCGGCGTGAAATAGTGCTGTCCTGGCTCGCCTGCCTGTATCAAGTCACTCAATACGCTCGCCATAAATATGCTCGCGTCGCTCAACGGCAATTCACCACCGCAATGTCCGTCCCCAAATCGGTAGCGCCCTTTCTTAGTACCAAGTTGGTACATCGTACATGGGCCGGTACTTTCCAATGTAAGCCTCAGGCTATTTTCCAGCCCCGCAATGAGGAGGAAATCCAGGAGTTGATCCGCCAGGCGGCGCTTAACAACAAAACCATCATGACAGTTGGTTCCGGCCATTCTCCGCTGGACTTGACCATGACCAATGAGTGGTTATGTAACTTGGACCGTTTTGACCGGGTCTTATCTCAGAAGGAGTACTACGGTCCAACCGAGGATGGTACTGACAAGGAGGTGAAGTTTGTGGATTTGACAGTCCAGGCGGGAATTCGCATTTACCAATTGAATGAGTACCTCAAGAATCACAAATTGGCTATTCAGAACTTGGGCTCTATCAGTGACCAGCTGATTGCTGGCTTGATTTCTACAGGCACTCACGGTCTGTCGCAATACCACGGCCTTGTGTCGCAGCAAGTGGTGGAGTTGGAGGTGGCCAATGCTGAAGGACGCATTGTCAAATGTTCGCTGGTGGAGAACCCTCGTCTCTTCCGTGCTGCGTTGTTGTCCTTGGGTAAAATCGGTATTATCACCAAGGTCACCCTTCGGGCTGTTCCACAATACACAATTCGCCTGAAACAGGAAATGATAAAGTTCTCAACGTTATTGCGTGAATGGGACACCATTTGGCTCGATTCGGAGTTCATTCGTATTTGGTGGTTCCCATACCTGGGCAACTGTATTTGCTGGCGAGCCAGCAAAAGTGACGACCCACTTTCTCCTCCACGGAGTCTGTGGTACGGTACTCGTTTTGGCCGTTGGTTCTACGAGGCTCTTTTGTGGGTCTCTGTCAAGGTTTACCCACGCTTGACACCATGGGTGGAGCGGTTCGTTTTCCGCCAACAATATGGCGCTGTGGAGACCTTAGGTAACGGAGATGTGGCCGTGCAACATTCGGTAGACGGCTTGAATATGGACTGTCTTTTCTCTCAATTTGTTAACGAATGGAGTGCACCACTTACTACCGGTGTGGATGTGTTGAAGCAATTGGACAAGGTGATTCAGGACGCTGCTAAGTCTGGAGATTTCTTCGTTCATGCTCCTATTGAAGTGCGTTGTTCGAACGTGACATACCTGGACGAGCCATTTGTGGACGCAGAAGGAAATCCTCTGTTATACCCACTGCAGCAATGGTTGAGCAAACGCAACCGTTTGAGTGCGGGTCCTGTTCCTGGTAACAACTTGCGCCCATGGTTGGACAACTCTCCTGAACGCCCATACGAGGCAGACTTGTCCCAGATCACCAATGACCAATTGACTTTATTCATCAACGCAACTATGTACCGTCCATTTGGCTTCAATGTGGAAACGCACACGTGGTTCCAGAAGTTTGAAGATGTGATGGCGAATGCGGGAGGAAAGCCACATTGGGCTAAGAACTTTATTGGTTTGCACGGTGAACATGAGACTAAAGCCGACTTAGACAGCCAGTTGTCTTTCGGTGGTAAGCCTTTCTACACTATGCTCGGATTTGACCCAGTCATGCGCAAATGGTTTGGTGATAATTTGGTTCAGTACAATGAAGTCCGCCGTGAAATGGACCCCAACGGTGTGTTTATGAGTGGACGCAACTGGGCCAAGCGTAATGGTATCATTGACTAAGTTTTCGGTATCAAATGGGCGATCATGTGCAGACAAACTACAACATCATGCCCACAAAATAGATTAAGTATTTCGTCAATGCTTTTTCTTATGTTTCTATTCAAAGTAGCTAATACACACAGTGGTAAACCACATGGACCAAATTGATCCCCACAAGTTTCCTTCTCTCTTAGTTTCTTTCTCTTTCTCTATCCTTATCGGCTTCACTTGAATGGGGCCTTCACAGGATCGACAACCAAACCCTGCTTGACAATAACACGTGGAAGAGTACTCCGTTGGTGACTACCACGTGTTGTCCATTCTTCTCCCACTGGCATCCGCAAGGCTCTCTCGTATTCCTCACGCAGCTTGTATGGATAAGGTACACTGCTGCTTTGGTACTTGAGATTCTTCTTGTTAAGACTCTCATTAATCATGACGTTCTGTTGTTGGCGGTCGCGACGGCGATTTGGTTGAACCACTCCATCAATCTTGAGCACCTTCTTCTTCTTGGGTGGCTTTCCAGTACCGGCCCAGTCACCCCAACCGGGTAAAGTTGCATCGACTTCCTTGTCGGCCTCATCGAGCTCCAACTGGCGCTTTTCGCTCTGGAACTCAGCCATCACATCATCACCAGCAAAAGCTTCTGCGAGAAGGTTCTGCTGACGGAAAACAGGACCTTCACTGTCGCTGTCATGAACGTCTAATTCGAGCGCGGCGTTAGAGTCAAAGTTAGCCCCAGATTCGTCGATGGCACCGCCTTGCGATTTCTTATTCTTCGCCAGAGCCTTAGAGATTTTGTGAGCTGCTTTAGAGGTTTTAGACGAGTCTGCTGTAACCACAGAAAACGTTTTCCGGGACTTCTGAGGCCCGGCTTCTAGCCATGGGTTTTCCTCTTCCAGGTCAGAAGCGGCTGTAGCAGATGACAAGCCCGATCTGCGGTTAGGTCTGCCGGACAGAGTCTTGTGCTTGGCAGAAGCATCAGACTTTTCGGACCTGGATTTCTCAGATTTACTTATAGTCTTCTCAGTGGCCTCTTCTGAATCTTCGGCGACATCTTCAACGCCTAAAGGCTGTTCATCGTCAGAGTCGCTCAGATTCATGTCTGCTTCGTCGGCCTTAACATCCGGCAGGTACACACGACGACCGTCGTTTTTGAGTTTGTTGACCGCAGTCCCTGAAAATGCATCTTGTTCCACTTCGCCACGAAGCTCAGCAATTGTACGGAGATTTTCACGTTTCTGGCGCTCGTCTGCGGCCTTCATGAAATCCATAGCCAATACACCTTTACCTAAGGTGGTCCTCTCTTCGTCCTCGTCGCCATCTTCTTCACCACTGGCATACTCACGTTCAATGTCAGAAACGCCATCGTCCGATTGTTCTCCCTCAGCGTGGCCCAATTGCTTAGCACGCAACTTCTCACCGACACGAAGCATTTCCTCCAATTCGGCACGGGTAGAGGCGTCTTTGGTAATTCCCAGACGAATGACTCCCCGAGCCCATTTACCTTGAGTTTTGTGGCGAAGCGACATACGTTCTTCGGCACGACGGACGTCATTCTCCTCGCCATCATTCTCGGCTTCAAATTCCTCCTCATCTTCCATCAACGCAGCCTCACGCAACCGTTCACGCTTGTGAATACGACGGTATTGTTTAGACTTGATCTTCTTGAGTCGGCGTGCACGCTGCTCATCACGGAACATGAGCTCACGCATCCGCCGAAGCTCAGCGGTACGCTTGGCCATATCTTCTTTTGAGAGCTTTGCCGCAGCAACCTGCTCAAACGTGGCTTCTTTGGACTCATCAAGTAACGCACCTGCCCGAAGAAGCTCAGAAACACGTGCTGTGACTCCGCTTTCTTCCTCAACCTGTGGGACCATCGTCAATTGGTCAAGCGCGGTCTCGTCATCGATATCAGCTTGTTCGTGCGCCAGCGGTGGCTCCAATGGGAACTGCAAGTGCTCTGCTGTACTAAGCGCACGTACGGTGTCTTTCCAACGGTTGACGTCTGCTTTGGTGATGTTATAAGCCGCCTGCCGGTCATGACGCTGTTGGATACGTTTTGGAAGAGGAACAGAAACATGGTCCTCATCTTCGGCCAAATGGGGAGCTTCAACGGAAGTTCCGCCCATCATTTCTGCAAGAGTAAGCTTACGACCGCGTGTAGGCACAGCAAACTCATTCTCGTCCGTTGTCTCGGTGACAAGACGTTTCTTTTGCGTGCGTGTAGGAACTTTAGAACGAATAGCTGCAGCAGCCGCAGAAAGGTCCACTTCTTCTTCATCAAAGCCTTCAAAAACATCCGATTCTTCGCCCGAATCTTCGCCTGACTCAGACTCTTCTCCAGAGTCCGACCCAGATTCAGACTCGGCATCAGATCCTGAGTCAGACTCAGATTCACTCACACGCTCGTCGTCAAACACAAGTTCACCATTGCCAGCACCCTGAGTCGTTGCCCTCTGATCTTCATCATCCATTTCCCAAACTTGCGACAATGGAACCAACTGCAGCTCATCAATACTGGCGTAACCTTCTTCATCCTCATCATCATCGTCGTCACTCTCAGGCCCCATTTTCTTACGATCACGGATCGTTTGTGAAAATCGCAGATTAAGAACGTCGAAGTCGTCATCGGATCCAAGCGCCTCATCTGAATCTAAATCCTCGTCATCTAAGTCGGAATCCTGGTGTTCTTTAGAAAATTTCCGTGCGTCCATCACTCCCTCAGCAAAGGGCAATTCACCTTCATCTGATTCGTCGTCGGCACCGCCACGGGCATGGCTACGGCTCTCAGCTCTTTCTGCAATCTGGAAGGCATCAAGAACTTTGCTCTGAGAACGCTTTTTGCTACCACCTTTCTTTTTAGCCATAGTGCTTGATGGAGGCCAGTGGTTGGTGAAAGACATCTCTTAGTTACCCCATCGCATTTTTATTTGATGCGCACGTGACCTCATGAGAAGAGCTGTGTAATGGTTAATGAAGCACATTGGAGTCGTGCAGAAATGATTGAATGATTGAATAAATCCAGTAATCTTCGACTGTCTGCCACTATTCAACATTTTCAGTTGTCCTTCCATTCTTGCTACCCCTTTCCCTTGAACTGCCGTCGTTGGATCAGGTAGTGCACGTGACCTGAGATAGTCCAGTTGAGAGGATGTGAATCTAAATAGAAATGTAGCAAAAAAAGATTAGCTATAATTTTGTTTTCAAAACTACAAAAGAAAGTATTTAAGCATTGATGCTAGTTTTATTGACCGCTTTGTTAGAGATACCGTTGTGTATTCTAAGGTACCACAATTCGGTTCTGCCAATACACCTAGGCATCTAGTCACCGGCAGAATAGATTTTTTTTTCTTTCTTTCTCTAATTTTGCCTTTCTATTGAGATTTGACTCCCTGCCGCATAGTATATAACCCAAAACCATAGTATTACGGGATTTCAACCTTCATGTTCCAACTACTACCCAGACGCACGTGACTACATATTGCACTACCACGTCGTGTCTCCGGCTACTGTTAATACATATTAGTAATATCATGAGTTTTATTTATTGCTCTCTAAATCATCATAAGGCATCTAGCCTGTCGTTGATTTCCTCTGCAGAAAGTTTCTTCACGCGAGGGCCAACCTCTGAGGTTCCCAGGAACCCCAACAAATGCTCCTGTGGCTCACTGATGACGGAAATGTCCAAGTTTTCTCCTGTCAATTCACCATCAACAGACTCTTTCAATGCCAAAAGTGCCACATGGATCACGTCCTCCAACTCCAAATCCTCATTCCAGCGCTTCTCTAAAAATGTCTTGGCCAGAACCGCAGTTTTACCAATTGCTGTTGCCTTCCACGGGAAATAACTTCCAGATGGGTCGACCTGATATAACTGGTAGCTTTCGCTGTGTTGGTCGTATCCACCGACAAGTAAAGACACACCAAAGGGTCTGGTACCTCCAGACTGCGTAGACTCTTGCATCACCTTAGCAAGTTCTTGAACCATGATCTTCACCGGGGGATATTCGTTGTAGATTCTCTTGTAGTTTGTGTGTGCTAACTTTCTTGCTCTATCAACAAGAACTCTGAAATCAGGCCCCATACCCGAGTACGTCATGGCAATGTCGGGCGTAATCATCTCCACCTTTGTGTTGCAATCATTCTTCAACAAGCTCGAATTGGACTTTCTCTCGGTGGCAAGAACAACCCCACTGGCCGACTTGATTCCAATGGTAGTTATACCCTGTTTTACTGCGTTCAATGCATATTCAATCTGAACCAATTTGCCGCTGGTTTGTTAGTTTCCATTCCCATTCACACGACCAAAACGTTGCCGTTTTGGTTCTTTCAGTACATACCTTGGCGAAAATGTCGTCAACGAGAAGGAGTATCTGTCAGCCATTCCTGTTAATTAATGATTCTGGAGTGGCGGTTGAGTCGTGTTTCGCCTTCGCTTTTGAGGAGAACACACTTGAGTTTTTGAAGATCACGTGAACACAAGTCATGTGAGCAGGGATACCTAATAAGCTTGATTAGGGAGCTGGTTGATCTGACTAAGAAGTGAAGATAATTGAAACCCCAGTTAACAAGACATGAGCAGAAACGAATGCAAAAATTAGAAGCAGCACCAAGAGCAAAAGACACGTAATAGTATAGCGAAAACCAGCAACTCATAGATCGAATATGGATTACAGTATATCCACCTTTCACAAGTTTCTTGAATTCAGAGGAATTGAGTATAGTCAGGTCGAAGTCGCTCGTGAGGACATTGGATCAGAAGGACCGACATATGACGAAATCCAAGAACAAATCTACTACCGGATGGTGGAGCGAGATTTCAATCCAGATCTATACTACCGACCCCGTGACAGTACTATGGAGCCGAATTTGGATGATGACTTTATGTATGAGGAAGGCGAAGTGGCCAGCGGGAGACGCTACTCAAACAATTCCGAGAGACAGATTATTTGGGATATGCCACACGATTTAATTACTGTTCGACATTTAAAGAAATGGGAACACTATGGGCCAGTTACAGCAAAAGAGGTTTTCTTAGAGGAAGAAGAGGAGTCAGACGAAGAAGACGATGACGAGGAGTGGGAGGCAACACCGGATATTCCCGAGGACTTTCTTGCCCAATTATCACTACTAGATTTACCTCCACCGCTTTTGGCCATGTTCAGACAGGGAATGGAGAATAAAAGGAAGGAACAAATGAGGAGGGCCAACCGTCTGGATAAAAAAAAGAAACATGAGGGAAATTCAAAGGGGAAACAGGAAATGCTCACCCGGCCGGATGAGACAATTCCAGGCCAACATGCAAATCAGCCGCAGAGCCGTGGGAATGGCGGTTTGTACGAACCGTTTCGGCCTGAGTTGACAGAGATCGCTCCAGGTGAAACCATGCAGCTACTCAAACTTCCACCCGCAGCCAAATACAGAGACGCTTTGAAACTCAGACCCGTTGGGTCTACGTTGGTCAATGGCCTAGAAACTTCTGTCCGATATAAAAACAACTTATCAGGAATTATTCGCCATGGCGATTTGACTTTACTTGTGATGGCTTGTCGTTCCGAATTATTGTTTTACGATTTTGATCCATGCTTATACACACCGAACAAAAATCCAATATTGCGCCTTGAAACGAAACCACTAGTCACTCGTGACTGGCATCGTGAGGGCCTGACGTTTCCGTACTTTCCACACACAATCAACTATTTAACTACTACGAATTCATGGATCAAAGGCGGAGCGCTCGGCATCTGTACTGATGATGGATCCGTGTATATTTGGCATACTGAAACCATAGTCCAGGAGATTGATCGGCTTTCAAAACAAAGGAAAACGAATAGCCTTTATGGCCTCCGAATTGCACCCGATGTTACATTTCAAGAACTAGCCTCTGTTTGGGGATTGTGCTTCAATTGTACCGAGGAAGAGGGCGTAAAATACTATACCTTTGCCACGTCGTCCAACGCAAGGATGGTGACACTCTATTTCTACAACGAATCAATGGACGTCTTTTTGTCTGTTGAAACACACGAACTACAGAACAATATTCCTGATGTTTCGATCGTATCACATGATGTTGACGGTGCCACTCATACCGTGAGTGTTTCCGCCGCTCTGATTTCTGGTGAATTGCTATCTATTGAGTTCAATTTCACCACCGAGTCTGAAAACGTAACAAATTTTAAATCCCCTCTTATCCGCCACCGGACAGATCTTGGGTCACAGTGCTGGACAACGAAGCCTGTAGACGTTCGGTTTTTCAAAAATGTGCAATCTTTCCGTGCTATGACGGGTGATCCATATATCGAAGATGTAATGGAGCTGAACCACATATTGGCTGAAACAAGCGTCATGGGACTACGTGTTAAAGCGCAACAATGTTCAGATCTTGGCCCCGCTACGTACTGGCAGTTCTTTGACACGCCTGTTGTACCTCTTGCCTCTGCTGAGGCCGAGTTCGCTTCAAGGAATCAGACCAGCAAGTTCACAAACCCAACCGAGGAGTATAAAAGGATCCACCGAGCATACAACAAAATATGCAACGGCTCAATTCGTTTAACCGAATTTAACACTATTCTCTTGGTATCCACCGAGAAAAGACTTGGCCTTTTCCGTTCTGATTCATTATTTTGCTGTGCAGCAACCAAACCTGTTTTTGAGTTAGATCTCGCTCTGAACGAGGAAACAGATGCGTGCAATAGGATCCTGATTGCATTCCCAATTCCCCAGTTACTGTGCTTTGTTGCAGTAACACAGGCAGGCTTGGTTACAATCATGAGACTATGCAAGCACCGAGGAGTGCTCGGCATGCGACAAGAACATCTCTTTCCCAATGCGCCAGCACTTGTTGTGGGAGAAAGTAACTTGCGTACAATAACTGGAGTATCTGTGCGTGACGTGAGTGTGGCGGAAGAAGTGCCACGGTTCCTTCTCTACATTGTGTACTCTGACGGACTCATCTTAACATATGAGCTTTCAAATCCCGAACTTCCGGATGCCTATTTCTGAAAATTCTATTCAATATATATCAGTGCCCTATCACATGCAATTATTCCTCTTCATCATCAGTGTCCACTGGCTTAGGAGTTCCCTTAGGACTACTCAACCACTCAATGTGACGCAATCTTCTTCTCTCAGCTTGTAACTTCTTCTCGTTACGGGTCATCTTCTTTTTTCTGGTTCTCACCTTGATATCAGCGGGAGAGTCGTCATCATCAGCTCTCTTCTTATGTGGTTCTGGGACAGGGGTACCCTCCTTAGAAGCTTCACCATCGGCAAATCTGGCACTGTCAACAGCGGCAACGCCCTTCTGCACAACCTCACCATTTTCCACATGCCATTGCTCAGGACACAATGCACCAACGAACTCGTTGTTGTGCGAAATCATCACAACACCACCACTCCAGTCACGAATAGCAACAGCCAAACCTCCCAAAGAGTCTCTGTCCAAATAGTTAGTTGGTTCATCAAGAACAAGCAAGTGGGGGTTGTTCCACATGGCACCGGCAATAACAACCTTGACCAATTGACCACCGGAAAGAGATCCCATTGGGGTATGATCAGCAATGTCACCGTCCAATCCAACATCTTCAAAGTGCTTTCTAATGACAGGAGGAGTCAATTCTCTGTAACCCAAACCTTCTCTAGAAGCTTCATGATCATCGAACTTTTGGATCAATTTACCAAATCCTTGCTCCAACAAGTACTCTCTTGGGAGCCACGAGTTGTACTTTGGCAAAAAATGCTTCCATTTCACCTCATATTGGAAAGACTTCTTCAACTTTTGTCTTCCAACAAGAGCCTCGATCATTCTAGGACCCTGGCCATCGCCGACATCGAGCAATTTGCTCATGATTTCCTTTTCTTCTTCAGAAATCTTACGGGATTCCTTCAACAAAACCTCACGGTCATCACCGAAACGGTAACGCCATTGCAAGTACTGGTTGGCAGTCTTCTCTTTGTGCTGTTCAACGTGTTGCAACGCATGTTGGGCAATGTATCCAATTCTCAAGTTTGGATGTTTTTCAACTTTACCCTCATTAGGAACCAATTCCCCAGTCAACAATTTAATCAAAGTGGACTTACCAGCACCATTAGGACCCACAATGGCGACACGAGAAGACAACGACAAACTGCAGGAAACATCCTTCAAAGAAGGCTTTGGTGCACCTGGATAAGTGAATGTGACATGGCTCATACGAGCAATGGCTCTTGTAATAGACTTCACACCAGACAAAATACCTGGTGGTGGGAAAGCCATCTTCACCAAAGAATCAGTCAAAGTATAATAAGATTTACCCTCTGGCTTGACCTTGACAAACTCAGATAAGTTACCTTTATAGTAAGCCAACTTCTTGTTCTCATAATGAATAATGTCAGTACAAACGGCGTCCAAGAAACCAGAGTCGTGCGACACAATCAATGAAGTAATGTCAGTGTTTTCAACCAAGTAGTTCTGTAACCACTTGACATTAGCCACATCCAAGTGGTTAGTAGGTTCATCCAAAAGCAAGATATCGGCCTTCATCAACATGGCTCTTGCCAATTCCAATTTCATTTTCCAACCACCAGATAACGATCCAACGTGTTGTTCCAATCTTTCATCAGGGAATCCAACTCTCTTCAAAGCAGAGGAGATATCCTCATGGCTGACACTTGACAACTCAGGGTCACTGGCAATAAAGCTGACCAAATCCATGTCACCTTCTTCACCTTGCAATCTGTGTTCCACGAAACAGGTACGTAACTCGTCTGGAGCAGGGAATCCTTCCAATTGGCCCTTAGAGATAGCTCTCATCAAGGTGGATTTTCCAGCACCGTTTCTACCACACAAACCGTATCTGTGACCCTTCAACAAACGCAAAGTTGTCTTGTTCAACAACATACGCGAACCGTATGCCAAGGAAAAGTCGGTGTTCACAATCTCAATTGCTCCGTCATCATCTTCGGAAGAGCTTTGACTCTTGTCAGCAAACATATCCTTGACGTTGTGCATGACCTCGGAAATGTACTTGGCCTTCAATTCTGGAGTGATTGTGTCATTGGTGTCAATAGCCAACTCCAAGTACTCGTTAAGACGCTTCCAGTCATTGACATTGGCATCTGCTTGAAGAACAATTGCAGAGTATTCAGCCTCAATGCTGCACAGAAGGAAGTTGTCAGAAATGATTTTGACATCTTCAGATAAGTTATCCTTGAAGAAAGCCTCGGCTTGTTCCAAAGTGATTCTTCCGTGGAACTTACCATCGGATTGCTCATTCTCTGCTTCCTTCAAAACGTGCAAAGCTTTGGCACCCAACTCTCTGACTTCAGGTAAAGAGGCATTGTTCACAACCTTTTCAACACCAGGCAACAAGATTGGAATATACGACTCGATTTCTCTTTTGCTGTTGACCAATCTGGTCAAATTTTCAGTGACGGTAACAGTTTGTCTCAATTGGTCGTTGGAAGAGGAAGACATCTTTAAGGATTTATCCAAAATTGGAACTAAAAGAGACAATGCTGGTTCAGTAACTTCAGCGACAAATGTGACAGAAGACAAATTCTTGATACATTCAGGAACCTTCTTTGGATCGGCCAAAGTTTCAACAATAAGATCGTATTTGTTTTGTAAATCCAAGTTGTCTAAAACCTTGACGAATTTCTTTAAACTTCTCAAGCCTTGAGCAGCCAATTCAGGCTTGAAATCAGTGGCTAAATCGGTCAACACTGGTACGGTGCTGATGAACTTCATCTCCAATAAATCTGCAGGAACTTCATCCACGAGTTTGTCGAATGTTACCAATGCTGGCAACTTGGAGTTCCACTTTGCTGACGACTTCAAGTAGCGGACCAATTCATCAATAAATACACTTCCTAAAGCTTCAACTGCGAAGCTGCCATAAATAGAATCAAGGGTCAGTTTTGCAGCCTTTGCCACATTTTTGTCCTTGTCAGCGAAAAAGTCAAATACAAGCGGTAAGAATTGAACTAAATGAGCCTCCTTAGGAGTACTACCTGCAATCTTAACTGCCAATTGCTGAACAATAAGCAAAGCAGATTCACGCACAACGGGAGTGTTCTTAGGCTTGGACAAAGACTTGAGAACGTCAATCAATTTCCATTCCTCAACGACCTTCATCGATGGTTGTTCCAAAATCTTGGACGCGATGGCCTCGGCTTCCTTTTTGGCTTCGGCAATCTTGCCGGCAGTCTGAAGGGCGAACAAATTTTCCTGAATAGGAGAATCAATAGCTAACTTGGACAATGCAGTGTTTAGAGATGTCACGGACGCAGTAGTAGAGAGAGGTGTAGCAGCACCGCTAGTGGCGCCTGAATCTGGCATTGGCAGACCCTCTCCGCTATATCCTTCATATCCTTGCCCATTTGGCGTGTAGCCTGCCTGATAAGCTTGGTAGTTTTGATAGTTCTGGTACCCGCCCTGGTAGTTTTGGTAACCACCCTGGTAGTTTTGGTAACCGCCCTGGTAGTTGTTGTCGTATTGATAGCCGCCCTGGGTGTTATCATAGGTTTGACCGCTATTTCTATAGCCATAACCTTGTGGTTGACTCTGCTTCTGCAGTTTCAAGAAGTCGTCAAATGATAGCTTCTTGGACATTGTTGTAGAGCAGAAAGAATACGATGAAAAAGAGCAGAAAATCAGAAACAAAAAAAAAAAAAAAAAAAAAAAAAAAAAAAAAAAAAAAAAAAAAAAAAAAAAAAAAAAAAAAAAAAAAAAAAAAAAAAAAAAAAAAAAAAAAAAAAAAAAAAAAAAAAAAAAAAAAAAAAAAAAACGTGTATGCATTAGAAAACACCCGTGCATCTTCTCGATGCCCTTCTTTCTCCCACATCGGACTTGACCGAATTACGAGCTATGTCCCCCATTCGAGCGACAACAATTTGATCTGTGAACCGTTTTGAATGAAAACAGCGTCTGATTCATCAGCACAAACAACAGTGCCACAGCATGGTTCATTTGCAACTTCTAAAAAATTCCGGTTCATCACCTTCAATTCATCATCCTTGAAGATTACGTAAGGCTCCGTCTTAACAAGAAGACATGCAGACTCAACAGCGGTATGGCGAGAGATGATGCTCTCTTTCATCAAATCAAAAAGGACAAGCGCATGCAGCGTACGTAAAAGAGCATATCCTTCCTTGATATCTGCTCTATCAACCTTTTTTTCGTAAACGACGGTTACTTTGGATGTGGATAAATTGAGCACCAGAAGCTGGCCATTGGCTACCACCACTTGGAAGTCCCTGAGAGATGACGACGAAGGTGACGAGATCCATCCAAGATCAGTAACAGATGAAGCTGATGCAAGGGAATTGTGATCAAAAACAGCAACTTGTTTTGCAGAAAAGATGTTTTTCTTTGGCAATAAGTCGAACACGTAGACACCTGGATTTCCGCTTGCATTTGCACCTCCACACACTAAGCCGTAACGCGAGCCAGCAATTGACACGAGACTGCTAGTACTGACAGTCCATGACTTAAACGTATGAATAGATTTTCTGGCATTACCAACGAGAACGCTGATACTGGTTGCAGAAACAACTATAACCTTTCCGTTCAAATTGTAGACTCCGACAAGATCGTCTGTATTATTGAAATGCAGAATAGCCGCTCCCTTACTCCAAATGGATACTTTGCCATCGTGAGCTGTAGCAAACAGTCCCTGAAAAGGTTCACCAATCAAAGTGCCAGGCACGTGAGTCACAGATCCTACAGAAACAAGACGATGGGAGGTTGAAGGGGAAAGCTTTTGGTCAGACTTCACCTCCTTTTTGGTGTTGGACGAGGTAGCTTCCGTTCCTTTTTTTGTGGCAACCTGTCTCTCTTGGACATCTTTTAGTTGTGGATCACGGTTGGTAGCAGTTGTTGGAGAAACAGCAGAGTCTGGAGAAACATCAGGTTCATTTTCCAAAAAAGGTTTGGGTACCGCCGTTTTCTCTTGGGCAGGAGCTCCAAGCGCAATTTCCTTTGATGAGGTAAATGAAGGATTTGCAGCAGATGTGACCGTTTCGTTAGTTTCGACAGCTTGCTTGGATTCCATTATATCCTTTGCACTTTTCTCTTTAGAAACAAGAGAAAGAGGTTTAACAACTGATTCAGCCAATTCAGTAGATATTCCCTTTGAGATGGAATCTTCCTTCATGGTGGAAGATTCCTCTGCTTTGGTGCTTCCTTCCGAAGTTGATTTGTCACTAACCGCATCTGATTCAACAACCAGTGTGACTCCTGCCTTCTCTGAAGCTTCCGATCGGTTGTATCCAGAGGAGAGTTCAGCTTCTGGATCAGGAAGATCCAAATCCCGCAGATATACTACCGTTTCCGCCTCACTAGCAACACTTGAGCGGCGGTCACGCTCAAGGCTAACTGAGCCCACAAAGTCTTCAGGCAAGGAGTCTGGTGCAGTGTGTGAGCCAAGTAAATCGTCGCCACTCAAAGTGTAGCGGTCAAAAATGCTGGGAATATGGTTCTGTCTTGGTGCCGGGGTCTCAAAAACAAAACTATCCGAGTCCAACAACTCGTCAAATTTAGTACCAGAATCGTCACCCCCGGTGATATCCAAGTAGTTTTGCAGCACTGTCGATGGCGGTTTGAGTAGCTGCATCACCTCACGAATCGACTGGTGAAGCAGCTCGCGGGATCGACGTAGCACAGACAAATCCACACACGGAATGTCGTCCATTGTTTTTGGCATCGTATCTGGCTTATTCGTAGCCTCACTGTGGCTAGCTGGGAACTTGCTAGCAGCCAGAGTATCATTAGCAAAATCATTAGTCGTTTCATCATCTTTGGCCGATTTTGAAGTCTTAGAATCCTTGCTTGATTCCGCTTTAGTGACACTCGCCAATTTCTGTTCAAGCTCCTTGATCTTAAGAGCCTGCTTGTCATTGAGAAACCGCAACGTATTGACCTCGCCAGTCAATTGCTGGATGCGGTATTTCATCTCCAGTTTTTCCAAGTTCGTGACGATTTTGAACCGCTCCAAGTTAGTGAATTCGGACGTGAGATAACTGATCACACCAGGAAGCGTATAGTTCGCCAACTGCGCCAGACCAGCCGGCAGTGGGTTTTGGGGCGTATACTGCTGGTACTGCATGCCAGTGCTAGAGTCTTTACGGTCGCCATTAGGCTGAACCGTCTTCATTCTGTTCATTTTGTGGTGGTGAAGTTTCGTAGGTGCTTGGACTAGACGTGTATGTATGGTTATATGCAGGATATACCGGTGGTACAAAAGTGCCTACTTACAAGACTGTACAATTTCAGCAGTTTGAATTAGGTAGAAAGAAGACTACTAAACTAAAACAAGCAGCTGTCTACGGCAGAATCTACGGCAGAATCTACACCAATTCGTCAGGGTCATTCATTGAAAGAATTATTTGGCACAAGCCCAGTCATTCAAACCGTATCTGTTTCTACAGATCTCAATAGCGTAAAATTGGATCCGCACAGCAAACATGGTGTTCTCTTGAGAGTATTCTTCGTTAGCACGGATACGTAACAAAGTACCGAAGTTGTAGTCATCAATCTCTTTGAACTTCTCACAGAAAGTTCTCCAACGGGCCTTACCTTGAGGGCTCTTCATTTCATCTTCAGAAATCACTTCCACATTCTTTGGGTCTTTGAACTCTGGGAAATCTTCCATGAGAGTGTCGAAAATGTCGTCGTCGTGTTGGGTCAACCGCAACAGTTTTCCCTTAACCTTGGTGAGCAAACCCCAGTAGGTTTCGGCTTGCATAACAGCCTTGACTGCAAATTGCTTCTCAATGTCCTCGAGGTTGTCTGCGTTCTCGGCGTCGAATTGTGTAGCCATAGTTGTAGATGGATAGGAATTCGAGATGAGGTGTTGCGGTGATTATATGAATTGGAAAAAAGAGTATATGCAGTACTATCATTTGATGTTCTAGGAGGTTCGAGATGAATGTGGAAAAAAACTTTGGGAGAAAAATAAAGAAGAACAATGGGTAGCTGTATGTGCGGTTTGGTGTAATTTCTTTTTGGATTTGTGAAATATGTTTGTGGCACTACATTAGTGTGTGGGTATAGAGTTCGTCTCATCTAGTGATTGCTAGTACCACCCGCGACAAGGTACAGTACCTTAGGCCTGCAATACATCAGTACCTCTTCAGTAATAGGCAGTGTACCAGATTTCTAACGGATAGAGGGACCATTTTCTAGGCAAATTCATCAGGCCCAATTTATATGTGAATGAAGTTGCAGTTGCGGTTTAAAAAGACTCCAATAGTTTCGGTGTCAGTTGTAGATCTGGTGTATTAAATCAGTAGGCCATGTCATTGTGTGTAGGCTACGCCATGGTCTGGAAGCGAACCGAGCAAGTTGAAAATTAAGTATTGGGGGTTTAAATCGTTCATGGAGTCACACGTCTGATCAAAATATAAGATGTGCTCGAAACCAGTTGACTATGGTTCCTAGACAAAAAAGAAAACTCCGACACCGGGAATCGAACCCGGATTTGCCCGGTGAGAGCGGACGGTGATAGCCATTACACTATATCGGAAGTGGATGAAGAAGTATTCAGTGACATGAACCGAACCTAGCCTTACTAAAGGAACTACTTACTATTTTAGTATGCCAGTTTTAAGAAGAAACACAAAGGTTAATGGTCAAATGTGCCATATTGATCCATAGGATGCACAATTAATTATGATAACATTGTATTAGCGTATGTATAATTGGGAATTTTCCACGGTGTATGACATGAAGATTCAAGACGAAATTTAGCCAAATTGCAAAACAACATGTCCTATAATATACAAGCCACCTTCTTTGTAGGGGTTGCCACGAAGTCCGAGGAATGCCACATGGCAAGATCCGACGATGCCAGCACTCCATGCTCATCTGAAGTCTTAACCCAAGGATATAACTTAATGTAGATGATAGTTGGGAAATGTCTCAATATTTCAGAGGACATGGGTAGTGAACCGACTCACACAATGACAGACGAAGCAGGAACCCATCCACAAATACACAGAAGGATAGAAACTAAGCCACCAGTAAGCCCAGTTTTTGAGAAACATTTGAACGAAGGTCTGAAATTAGGCGCTGAGTCAAACTTAAAAGGAAACAGGGCAAATTGGTTACTAAAACGTCACCAAAAATGCTATGAAAGTGGCAATCTGGTTGATATCAGCAAATAAAAATATTTGAGACACGATCCGTGTAATTAATGAAGAGAATGGCAATATCATGTACGGCCATGTCTCGTCACCATGAATTATTCATCGGCAATTTTGAAGTTTGATCAGCAATCATTTATTTTTGCGTGCTTGACTGCCTCGGTGTTAATCAACCTGCGGTTAACGAGTCGTGCTTTGATGTCTGGCAACCTGTGTTGAGGTTTCTGCTTTGATCTGACACTTCCATGAATTATCTATGTTCCAAAGTGTACCACCTCTCTTCTGATGTGATCTTCAACTGCTCATCTACCGGTACCTCATCCACAGCACCATATCGCTAGATAATGCGACACTGCAAGGCCAATTACTGGTTATCTTGTCACTGAATTACCGGCTACTCAGCCGTAGATGGTCTAGAATCCAGGCTCCTGCTCGGGTTCCACTGTTATAGGCCCCATGAACACAGCCGGCGCCGTCAGCGATAGTATGCTCACCTGCAAACCGAATCGTCAGCAGAGGCCCAAGTCCACACATATCATGCTCACCGCATAATTGGATGATCTGCTCACTCGGATCGTCCCCCACATGCACACTGGAATAGGATCCTCTGATATACGGATTTTGGGTCCAGTCTGTTACAATAACATTGATCGGTTCGCCAACGGGGCTGACTGCAAATTTGCTAACCATTGGTTTTAGATACAGCCACGCCTGTTCTGGGTGTTCTTCAAGAAATTGTGTCACTGGCGCCTGAGTTAAAACCACCAAACTTGGGACTTTATGTACCCTGGCGTAGTTGACCACATAGATGGGATATTGAAAAGAGGAGATTGAAGGCGAAAGCGCATTTGTGAGGGAGGAAGATTGATTAGTTGATTGGTCAGTTGGGTCGTCACCAAGCACCTCAAACAGATCATTGTCTGCCCACCAAACAGACTCGAATTCTAAAATCACCTTCCCTAGAGCATCAAAATGGAGGGAAGAAAACAGATCAACCATCGCTTTGGGAAGAACAGGATCCCACAGGATGCCATAGTCATGTTCAGGGCTCAAACCCAAAATACTATGGGGCACAGTTACCACCAAAAAATCGGCAGTGACCGTTGTGCCATTTTTGGTTGTGACAGTATGTTTTTGCGTGGTTCCCGTACTTCTTTTGATTCTTGTTACTGGCTCATTCAAAAGCACCCGTCCGCCAGTCTTTGCTAGTTTCTCAATCAAAAAACCATATCCTTGGAGGTTATGCAAGTTCCTGCCCTCGTGATCCATGACGGCATACTTGGCGGAAATTTTGTCCCAAGACAATCCGAACCAAAGCTCTAAGTACCGAGCCATGCGGCCACAATAGACTTTCTGATGCGCAGTTAAAAATGGCCCTCGTTGGTCTAAATACATCTGCACAGCTTCACGTAGAGACATGTCTGGAACGTCTAAAGATGACGCATAATGGACCTCAATAAACCTTTCCAATTCATGCATCACCTGTAGCAATTTGAGCTCGGAAACAGGGATTCTACCGTTGGTTTCTCGTGCATAGAACCACACATCGGAGTCATCAAAATACCCGTGAGCCTGGGGGTCGAAATCGCCCGACGCAATCAAATCTTGTAGCACAGTGTTTGTAAGAGAGTCATGGAACCATGCGGCTCCTAAGTCATAGGCAATGCCAAGTTTGGACAGATTCTTGTCCGTTTTGATTCGTCCGCCCAAGTGGTTTTGTGCCTCAAGAACAATCACCTGATCAGGGGCCAATCCGCCATTTACAAGAGTCTGCGCAGCCTTGAGACCGGAAACGCCACCTCCAATAATACACACGGTTGCCTCTATGGATTGGGGGATTGTCATGGGGAGTAGTGCAGTCGGAGATGTCTGGTGAGGGAGATGCCCAAAGGGGAATGCAACCGAGATGAAGCGACAAAAATTAGTCAGCCAGCGTGATTGGTTAATGAATGGTTCGCTAGCTTTAGCTGAGGCTCACTTTAGTTAGATGCCTTGCGTTCTGGAGGCGTGATGTGGATGGATTGGCTAATTAGTGATGGCCCATAGTTAAGCGAGTGTTCATTTTTGGCGCGAATCTGTCAATACTGGAACAAACTACGTCTGTTATACTCCATGAGAAAAGCTGTAGGGAAATACACCAGCTTAGTTAGGACACATTCAAAATAAAACTCCTCGCATTTCATTACTGGATACAATTTTAGAGAACTATATAAATTACAAATTGTATCATAACACTCTTTTTTAGTAAGAGACGGTGTACCCTGGACGACATTTCAGAGCAATGGCACAGGCATGACGTAATCCAGTACATGGAAAAAGTAATACGTTACTGTAAGAGTCTACCTACTGCAATTGATTCATGGCTTCAAAAATTCATAGACAGTATACTTCTTAAAGAAAACCTGAGGTGTTCAATCTGCTCTGAAATATACATTTGTGTAACATCGCTAAGTACTTCCCATATGAGTTCCAGTGAGAATGAAATCTTCTAAATTGCCATCTTTGCAATGGCTTGTATATCCTCAAGAAGTAGATGTTTGGCTGGTTCACTAGGAGCACGTAAGAGTCTAGGTCCAGTCTGAGACAATTGATCATCGTCCGAGAAAATTGCCGAATTGATCAGCACCTGAGAAATCTTCTTCACCCACACATACGATTTGTTCATCCTTCTAAATTGTGATCAAGTTCTCTTCGTCCAACTGTTACCAACTGTTCACCGTCAAGCTGGTCTTCTAGTCATGAATCTTATACAGAACATTGTCAGTTCAGCCAGTCACGTAGGTTCATATGCTATTCACACATAGACCATTGTCTTAAGTACAACACACAAACCATTTTTCTCGCCATGTAACTCACCATCACCGTCAATAAGAAGACTTTCATAGTCATTGCCGAAAATGACAACATTTATCAACCAGATCAAGTCAGAAAAGCTCACTGAATCCAAAGCGCACCTTTCCATGCTCTCCTAGAGACCCAATGTACGTTTCACATGGGCCCGAACTTGACGGTTGTAATCATCCCGATTATCTCTCCACAACTTGCAAGCATCAATGTTGGCACCACTCTCTGGATTTGGTTCGGCCAACATGGAAATCACACTCAACAAAATCTTCTCCACACTTTGTACCGGAGACCACCGCTCCTCGGGGCGCTCGTATTGGTTGGGATCTTCCCCAGGAGGATGTAAGATACTGATGCAAACTGTTCCATCGCTGTAAATATTAGGATGAAGCAAAGGTGGGTCAAACTTGAGCGTTGGAGGACTCAAAGGGTAATCGCTAGGAAACTTCAAAATGGCGCTGAACACTCCGTTCTCGTATGGCGTATCGGGCGGTCCTTCCAAAAGACAGTCCCACACAAAAAGATCCTCCTCCGAAACTGGGCCCGCCACGATACCTGGAGGTGGATCTTGAGCTAATTGTTGGTACTCTTTCAAGAGCCTCTTTTGAGCGGTGGTGAATGCCATTTCTTTTTCGGGAAAACTTTAGTTTTCAATTGACTTTTCTGGTAAGAATCACTACTTGAACTTCTAGTCTGGTTTCAAAGTAACCAGGGCTTGTTTCGAGGGTACTGAGGGGGGTTTTGGTGTCGTGTTGGGGATATGTATGAGACTTTATTGGATCTGTCACACGCCACTTAGTACTTGGGTCACGTGGGCGAGATTCTGCAGACGTCGGACTGGGCGAGTGCGACTGACCTTTTTTTGGACGCCTGAACGGGCGAACGACATTTTTCGCAGCCATTCTTGGGATGCCATCAAATGTCGCAAGACAGATTCGGGTGAACAATAGGACAGAGGTTTCGACTGTTTTTGTTTATTTTCGCTCCTTTCGGCAATGCCTCTCTCTGAATCCATCAAGACACCTTCTGCACTTAATTGAACCCCAAAATCAACCAAACCACTTCATTCCCGGGCACACAATCGGGCCTTCTCGCAACCCTTCGACGACCTTCTATCGTCCACGCACTCTATCGCGAGACCTCTCCCCACACACCCGTACATCTGGCGTTAACGCCCACGCCTAAACGACCACCTTAGCTCCACGGTGTACAATTCTTCCCACCGCCCGCTGCTTCCCGAAAAAAATGTCCACTCTTTCTGCCAAAGTTAAAAATGTCTTGAGCGGAGATACGCTTGTGTTGGTGCCAACCAAAACTACACAATTTCCTGTTCCAGAAAGACTTCTCACCCTCCAATATGTGCGAGGTGAATCGTTCGAGGCTAAGGAGTACTTAAGACAGTTAGTGATTGGCAAGGATATCAAATTCCGTGTCTTGTTCAAGATCCCTGCTTCGGGCAAAGAGTTTGGTGATGTACAAGCTCCAATTTTCCTGTCATTGATTTTGCACATGTTGGAAAAAGGTTTGGTGAAATTGAAGGACAATGTTCGTGCTGATTCTGAGGAAGAAGAAGACTTTATTGAGTCATTGAAGCAAGCTGAGCAAGACGCACAGACAAAGAAAGTTGGTGTTTGGGCCGATCTGTTTTCCGAGCCAAGAATCGTTCCTCTTACATCCAAGATTGAAGAGAGATCCCAAAAGAAGCCGTTAACTGCCATTATCGAAAAGGTTCTCGGCGGGGATCGTATTGTTGCCCGTATCATTGTCAACAAGGATGAGCATGTTCAACAACCGGTCATTTTGGCGGGCATTAAAACTCCTAGAGCTGACGACGCTGATGCTAAGACCGCTAAGATTGGCCAACTAGCCAAGCAATATGTGGAAGACCGTCTTTTGACAGTTAAGACAAACGTCAAGGTGCAAATTGTCGGCGAAAATAACACTGGTATTCCTTTGGTTTTGGTGATCCACCCCTCAGGCAACAGCATCCACGAGAAATTGTTGGAGAACGGTTTTGCTGAGGTAGTTGATTGGCAATCTACTATGATTGGCTCCACTATCATGGGACAATTGAGAAAGGCGGAACTTACCGCTAAGGCTCTCGGAAAGGGTATGTTTGCATCTTCTACAGCTCCTGCACCAGTTGGTACTGTCAAAACCGTATCTGCAAAGACATTAAGACCTGGTCTTCGTGTTGATAACGTGGTGATCTCTAAGGTTATTAGTGCGGACACATACAATGTGAGACTCCCATCTGGTGAAGAGATTACTGTCCAATTGGCATCATTGAGAAGCCCGAAGCCGAACGACACCACGGTTACTTCGAACTCTACTCAACAACAGGCGTTGGTTCAAATGTCTAAGGAGTTTGCCAGAACCCACGCTATTGGCAAAACTGTTTCAATGAATATCGACGGCCACAGAGATGCTAACGAGTCATTGAACTTGCCTGCTAGATTCTTGGTGTCTTTGCTGATCGGAGGAAAGGATCTTTCCGAGCTTATTGTCAGCAACGGTTACGCTACTGTGATCAAACACAACAAGCAAACTGCCGGCGAGCGTTCGAGTAACTGGGACCGTCTTGTAGAATTAGAAGAAGTTCAGAAAAAGGAAGGGAAGAAGGGTGTCTTTTACCAAGGCGACATTGGCAAGATTTTGACTATTGGATCACGTATCGTGAACGCTTCAGAATCACAAACGAAGGCTAAAACCTTTTTCAACGGCTTGCATAAGAAGGGTCGCATTTCCGGTTTCCACGTGGAATACGTATCTTCTGGTAACAGAGTCAAATTGTACAATCCTAAGGAAGGCACCAAGTTGACTTTGGTTTTGGGTGGATTGGCTAATGCTAAATCCGACTTGGGGTTGGACTACCTCAACCGCAAGTTCTTGCAAAGAAATGTTGAGTTTGATGTGTATGATACAGATAAAGTGGGAGGATTTATCGGTAATCTTTACGCAAACCACCAAGCTTTAAAACCAATACAAGTAGACTTGTTGGAACAAGGATTTGTCTCCCTTTTCGAATATGCAGCGAACGCTAACCAATATGGAGCAGACTTCTTTAAGGCCGAGGAATCGGCTAAAAACAACCACAAGGGAATTTGGAAGGATTACGACGCTGCTGCTGCCGAGCAAAGTGCCGAGGAAGCAACTTCACGTATGCAGCAACTCAAATTGGAAGCAGCTAAGCCAAAATTCTTTGATATTGAGATCGTTGATATTGAGAAGAACGGTGTCATGTCGTTCCACATGACTGACGCCACTACCAGTGCCGAGTTCAGGAAATTCAAAGAAAGCTTCAATACTTTCCACTCTCAAAATGCCAGTGCAAGCATGGCTTCCACAGATTTGCCTGTGAACTTATCCAAATCTCCAAAGAAAAACGACTATGTTTCTGCCAAATTTGACGAGAACGGAAAGTACTACCGTGCACGTGTCGTGGGATTCGACAGAACCTCTGGAACTTACGAAGTTAAGCACATTGACTTCGGTAATGTGGACAGGGTGCCATTGACTTCTTTGCGTGTACTTCCTAAACAATTTGGCGTTGATTCTATCAAGCCATTTGCCCACACGTGCAAGTTGCAGAATATCATCTTACCTCCGACTCAACCTAGCGATTATTTAACCGAGGCAATCTATCTCTTGGAGGACTTGGCGTTCGACAAGAAGTTGGTTCTCTCTGGCTTGCCTTCGTCTACACCAGGTGTGGAATACGATGCTATTGTGTATGATGCCGAGCAATCATTGAAGGATCCTGAGTACACCATCAACTCACAGTTGGTTACCGAGGGCTATGGTATTGTGGAGAGTGAGGCACCTGCGCATTTGAAGGACTATGTGACCTCGTTATTGCAGAAGCAAAAGAAGGCCAAGGAAGACCGTGTTGGGTGTTGGGAACTTGGTGACATTACTGCGGACGAGACATTTTGATGACTAGGAGCAAAAGTATCTTACATATACATAGACTGACCAAAAAGACATTTTGAAAATAATCGTAAGTCGAAAATAGTTGTACTTTAAAATTTATAAGCTGTACAATAATATTTTTTTTTTTGTAATTAGCTTGATACTCGTATCTGCTATACTTCACAGACCGCCTGCATACAATGAGGAGAAGTCCTGTACGAGTATATCAGATTGAATTCTGTGGCGCGAGCTATATGCACACCAATATGAACGACTATGAGGAAATAGTATTAAAGAATAGCAAGGACGACGATAATTGAAAGACTTAATACTGCAAATCTGTCAAAGCCATACCAGAACTGAGGAAAAAATAATAAAAGGAAACTTCGACCTATCTGTGTCGGGCCTCCAAGACCAGAACGGTAGAAGGCTATGGAAGCTTTCGCGGCGGGTAACCAAGGCAGATAGCACTATCGGCGCGAAAAACTAGGCGTGTTCGAAAAACCAGTTACCAGGCATTTCTCTTCTTCTTACAATCCATCGAAAATGAACCCAGCCATCAGTAACTTAGGTCTCATGTTGATCATGATGCAGGTCCTGCGTCGTTTGGACCTCGAGGATCCAACTATCTTGCTTTACGTGAGAGTGGGTTACATTGCCTGCCAGCTTATCGTTTTCGGTGTTTGCATGTACGTCAAATACCAGATCAATAAGAAGAATGATTTGACCACCCTCAAATACGTTGAGCCTGCTAACCCTATGGGTGGCCAGAGCGAACCAAAGGCTGTTGTCACCACTGTTAAAGAGTACGACTTGAAGCAGATCGACTCTCAAATCAAGGGTATTTTCACATCCTTGGCCATGATGGGTTTCATGCATTTGTACATGAAGTACACCAACCCATTGGTTATGCAATCCGTGTCTTCTGTTAAGTCTGCTTTGGAGACCAACATTGTGAAGATCCACTTGTGGGGTACTCCAGCTTCTGGTGATTTGAAGAGACCATTCAAGGCTGCTCCAGGTTTCTTGCAAGCTTTGCAAGGTGCTGGTGGTGACGTCAAGACTGACAAGGCCTCTGTTGAAGCTGCTGAAGTTGCTGGTGCTGGTGGTATCAAGGAGGACTAGATACGCAGCAAATTAATGTACATCGGTTTTCTTATCATTGTAGTAGAGTTGTCAAATTAATATCATTGTGAAGAGTCAAAATCATTAACCAAGATACACTCTTGTTCTTTTCCTCTTACAAAACTAATGGTGTCTAAAACTTTTGTGCTCACCACCAATTTGCGCACTGACCAGTCTCCCACGTTGTAGATTTCAGGAACTGCGGCATTCATAGGTAAAATCAAAGATTCATAAATGCTCCGGAACTGAAGCACCTCAGCTGCTGAGATCTCTGTCTCGTTATCCATACGTGTAAAGCATTGAGCTATCCAATCGGGCAAAAAGCATTCATTTGCATCGTCGCGAGCCAAGTAATGTTCACGGTTAGCGCACCGAATTAAGTATAGAAGCCAAACTTGGTCCAGAAGTCCGAGTCTGCCAATGTCCTCGAAACATGTCACGCCCATAGTAACAAGCAATGAACGAGCAAAGGGTTCATCGCGCTTATAAACAGTTTTTAATGCAAGCAACTTGCTCTTATGCTCAGAAAGAAGTTCCTTTTCCATTCTCTTTGCGGTTTTGGCACCATTCGAGAGAATAGCTTTTTGAGACGACGCATAAATGTGGGCATTGTGAGACGCTGACGAGCCTGTATCTTTAGGAACAGTTATGAGTCCGGCTTTTGTTTCTAATGCCTGGCGTAAATGGTTAAGACCTGCCAATTGCATGCGAAGCGTTAGTCTATCTTCCCAAGAAGAACGTACGAGCCACTGGAAAATGAGCACAAGACTTGGAGGTATGGCATGACCAATAAACAAAAGAATCTCCTTATCTGATGTATCATCACCATTCGTTACCTCGTCCTTCTTCTCGCTTGGTTCTTTGTCCGATTTGACAACCAGAGTTGTATAGTCCTCAGCAGTAGGGAGATGTACGTGCTCCTCTAACTTTACAGCAACCACCTTTGGGATTTTTATCTTTAATGCAGCCACATCAGCAGCATTATTCTCCAAGCAGAAGCCATACGCCAAAAGGAGCTCTTCATTACCTTTTTGCCCGTAGTTATTGTACACGGGGGAACCTGGCGCACGTCCTTCACATTCGAATACGAAGCTTCCACCACGGCAACCCCAAGTGACTTCTGCAGTGGGGTTATGATTGAGCAAGTCAACCACAGGAATTAACATCGCGGCATCTTCACGGCAGAAATCAAACTCGTCCCCGCCGTCTCCTTTCATCAAGTACGCAGGGAACGATCTCGATTTGACGATCATAGCTGCCCAAAGGAAATTCGGGAACGATGTCCAACTCGCAACATCTGCATCGCGGATATACTCGTACATTTGTTGCGGCGTGTAAAAGCGGTGTTCATAGTAGAACTTCATATTTACGTAATGGTCTTCAGGTAAGTCGTTCACCTTAGGCATCTGATTTACCACCAGCCACCATTCCTCGATAATTTCAGTCAAATTGTCACGAAGCAGGCTTCCAAGATTAGTACCCGCGAGAAGCTTCGTATCTTCAGGCAGCCACACGTAAGGGCTGTTGATTGCCTCTGCCTTAGGAAGATTGGAAATGTAAGCCAGGTATCGAGATTTGTCCACAAATGATGGGCTTCGCTCACGGGCCAAAAACAATTTAAGTACGGCATTTATACTGCGAGTACGAAAACACATGTCACGGAATCCATCGCCTAAAGCATCTGCTGCGTCGGAGAGTTTGATGAGAAGATCATATGGAACAGAGATGCTCACTTTCTCTTCTGAAGTGGCAACCGCACCGATATTATCAGTGGCGATATTTTCGAACTTGATACTGTCGCAAACCTTGGCTCCATGGGTTCTTGCCCAATCAAGAAGGGCTTCAGACATTTATAGAATCAGTATGAGCCGTTACACTAATGAAGTAGAATTTGCGATGTCTGCACACATTGCGCATTACATCCATTACGCCCGCCGCACAGAATGTTGCAGAAACCCGTTTTGCAACAAATACCCCATAGTTGAGGACAAATTCTCTAGTATTATCAAATTATGACGAGTAGCATTTTTCTTTGCAAGGCGAAGTCTTTCTGATGTAGAGACAAATGAAGCTATTAAGTGAGGGTAAGTTCGAATCAATCATTGTTATAGTATCAACACTCGTTCTGGGTAAGTGTCTTTAGAAAAAGCAACGGATAATGATTTTAAAACACTGACAGATTCTGCTCTTAAATAAAAGTATTGACATGCTTACGTCACAAGCTGGTACGGGGACATTGTTCAGATTCTGTACTAAGAAAGAAAAAACAAATGCCAAAAAGAATAGCAGATGGGAAAAAACTATACGAGTAGGAAGAAGAAAAAAATTGAGACATGCTATTTTGACATGATATTATGACAAAGTATTTTGGCATGGACATTCGAAATGGACATAATAAAAAGCCATTACTGGGAAGTGATGCGACTTAAATAGAACGAACAAAATGCATCAAAATCACCACAGATGCTGCCATTTTTATTGCAGCCAATCAAACAAAAACTATTTAAGTAGTGAAGTTTGCCCTTGTTGTATTCCTACCGTATTTCTTTTCGTTGTATGGCCTGTCCTCTATGACCTGCCTGCTGGCCTGCTCATCATCAGTGACTCATCACATGTGTCTCATCTACGCAACGATATTCAAACAAACGCCACAACCAGCATCAAAACAAAAGAGAAAGCAGCTCTTTCTGAAAACATGAACGCAATAGAAAAAAAAAGTATATCGTTTCTATAAAAGGCAAACAAATTAAATCACCCCATGTGCCTGCAGATAAAACATGACAAATTGGCTACGCATGAATCAATCTCACTCACGCCATCTCAACTGCAAACACTATGCTTCCTTCTTTCAAAACATTTGCATATAGGAGAACGTTGGCGGCGCTGTTGAGAACTGTAGTGGCGCCCACTAGACTCCTTCATAGATCGGCGATCTGCTTGAACGAGCAAAAACCAAAAAAAGAGACCGATCCAGCGGATGAGCTGCCAAAACCAAAAAAGAGACCGTTGAGCAGAGTAGCCATTGGAGGATCACAGGAATCGAGCCTGAAGTACGCTACCGGTAATGGGATTGAATTTGCTGCGTGGAAGGCTATTGTTTTGTTAGTTATCGGTGGAGGAGGTTTCACGTGGTGGTTTTCTAAAGAAAAGGAGAAATTGCGTATTCAGAAGGAAGTGGAAAGCAAGCGTGGTATGGGGAAGCCTTTGATTGGAGGAAATTTCAGTTTAGTTGATACAGAGAACAAACCATTCACACAAGAGAATTTGAAGAACGACGAAAAGAAGTTTTCTATTATTTACTTTGGGTTCACGCACTGCCCTGACGTTTGTCCCGATGAATTAGACAAATTGGGAGAAATGTTGGACGAGTTGAAAGCAAAGGATGGAATTGAATTGCAACCAATATTTATCACGTGTGATCCAGCCAGAGATACCCCAGACATCATTGCCCAATACTTGGAGGATTTCCACCCTTCGATTATTGGGTTGACAGGCAGTTATGAAGCGGTCAAAAATGTTTGCAAGAAGTACCGAGTGTATTTTTCCACGCCTCCAGATGTCAAGCCAGGTCAGGACTACTTGGTGGATCATTCGATTTTCTTTTATCTTATGGATTCTGAGGGCCAATTTGTTGATGTGATTGGGCGGGAGGTGGATGCCAAGGCGGGCGCAGAAAAGATTCGCAAGCATGTTGAGGCGTTTATTCCACTGGCCGAAAGAGAGGCCAGAAAACTGTCCTGGTTGGGATTCCTCTACAAGTAGAGACTACTGTACATAGACAACGGGACGCCAGAAGAAGTGTATTTTAGTATGTTACTAGATATATTTACGAATTAGTACTGAGTAGATGTCAATAGGTTAAACAGGCTCAATATGACGTTACGAGAGGCATGGAATTGGGTGCGTCGTGTTACAAGCAGCGGGGTGGTGACGATGACATTGTACCAGGTGGAACATTGTCTGATACCAGTGGCACTATTTGGAGGCTAGCGGAACTGTTTGGAGGCTAGTGGAGCTGTTGGAGACTAGTGGAGCTGTTGGAGGCTAGTGGACTGTTTGTATGAGATTGCTTATGTGAGACTGTTATGGGCACAAAGATACAAGTGTCTTAAACCGTGGGACATCATCGAGGTGGAAACATAATTAGAATGACAAGAGGTTCCTTCTACTATTTAGACAAAAATTAATATTGCGTGGTTTCTGGCAAATATTGACAAAAGTACGTACCTTAAATAGGATATAATCATACGGCAATATATTGAATGTAAGTAACAAGACGTAATATATTGAATGTAAGTAACAAGACGTAATATATTGAATGTAAGTAACAAGACGTAATAAATTTAATGTAAGTAACAAGACGTAATATATTGAATGTAAGTAACAAAACGTAATAATTATATAATATAAGTAACAAGACGTAATAATTATATAATATAATTAACAATACATAGTACAAGAAGATACCGCACGCATTGTAAATTATTTAATATCTATTAATTTTGAAAAAAGAACCATTTGATTGTGGAGCCAAGAATCAAGATCTGCTTTAGTGTAGCATATTAGAAACAACCTTAGCTTCGTTTTAGAAGTGTCTTCGGTTTTACCTTGCTTACAGCTTATCTATATTAGTTGTATTATTGCTTTTGTATATAAATAATACTTCATGAGTTTCTATAGAACCAGCTGACATAAATAGTAACGCTTGTGAAAGCATGACAATACATATGATATGTAGCTAACCAATAGAGTGTAGTTTAATTAATATCTTGAGATAGATAATGGTACCTTTCCTATGCTAATGTATACTAATGGATTTATGAATACTTATACTATTTTAGTACATCTATTATGATATATACAAGTATATATGAGTACGTAAAATATACAATTGTTTAACTAAATTTATTCTCAATTGTTTCTTATTGGATATTTATTAAATAATTACCTATAATATTGCAATGATTCCAATATTAGGATACTAGGGCTCAATAGATACCCACGATTTAGACGTAAGAAAATTAAACCCTTATAGTAAGGTGAGATTCATATATTTCCTCGTGTGCGTTATGTATTCTTATTTTTATAGATTATAGTTATGTTAAGTATATATCAAGAAAACGTTCCAGTGCCCTTCTGCCGAGATCATCACTATTTAACGTTTCAGCAGATTGACGGGATCTTAAAGAACACTATCTATCAGGTTCAGCAGATTGACGGGATCTTAAAGAACACTATCTATCAGGCCCAGCAGATTGACCGGATCTTAAACAAAGATTGCATCAGACGGTCTGTATGATCATGAGAGATGAGAGTTTACAAGAGAAGAGTCTAAGATCAAAGAAGACTGTCTCCTTAATATTCCACAGATTCTGTTTGCATCGTATGTATTATACTCCATTAAAGCTTAATTACATATAAAAAATATGCTATTATATTATATAGTAAAATATCTACTTAGAGATAATAAATATAAGATTTTAAGAAGCATAAAAGACCCCTCTCTACCTGAGGAGATCTATACACCTTATGAAATAATACTATTTAATATCATGGATAATATTACTTAAAGTATATTTTATATATGACTCAATACATAGGATATAATAATCATAGATGATATTCATATAATAAATATACTTGATGATAATAATGAGTCATTCACTATCCTAATTATGTAAAGTAACACATAGATTAGATTTATCTTCTTATTGTGTTAAGTTATAAATAAGGTAGCTTTATATATCTATATAGCAAGTATGTATAATTATATACCTTTATAATAGGTATATATTTAATCTTATAATATGTTAGTATATTCTAAATGGGGATATAATATAAGATATTAATAAGCATACCCTTGCATCACATAGGTATATTCAATAAATGATGCCTTCACTACGTTATAGCAGAATTAGCCGAAAATGATGACCTTGTTGTCTTCCAAAGATCGGACGCAGAGTTGGCTAAGGTAATCTTTGATGAATCATCGCTTGAGATTTTACAAGACTCCAAAATCGATTATACAAAAGAGCTCATTGGCTCTTCATTTAAGTTGGTGGATTCTCCATATACCTCGACTTCATGTGGATGTGGTGCTTCGTTTGATTTTGATTTTGAAAAACTTCAAAAGGCCAAGGAAAGGAAGTAGGAGTTATATTTAGTTGGTTTCTACGGTTCGGAAATGTATAACATTTAGTTATTCGCTATGTAATGCAGAGCGTTATCTAATGTACTACATTAAGTTATTATCTAATAATATACTAGCTACATAATAGGTAGTATATATTTACTATTACATACATTATAATAATATAACTATACCTATATTATATATATCTCATACATATATATACTTAAGTATATACCTCCACGCATAGTTATGCTGGAGGGTTATGTGTATATAATACCTAGAGTGTACTTGTATGATCGAATTAAATTATCAATTCTGTGCAATATATATGAGAAAGCTTTATGAATAAAAATAGAGTTCAACATATTTGGAGTACCTATAAACAGACATTAACGTACAACATGAATCCGAATTGAAACATCAAGTTAATATAAAATGCCATAGAGAAATAAAGCAAAAAATGAACCGTCACTTACATAGCCTGACAATCTGTAAAACCCAGCCTTTCCATGCAAATGTGTCTGAGCTGTAAGATTCTATATTTGCTACTGACAGAGTAAGTTGCGTTGATATACAATATGGAGGCAGCTATTGTTAATACATCAAGATTTATAGAAGATCTTCCAAGTTACGTGAAAAACTGTAAGAGCTATAGTGACGGTTTGCTGTCCATAATCTCCAGTGCCAGTGAAATAACAAAACCACCAGGATCTTTGATAATACAAAGATTTTTGATTAGCCATATGGCATTCTTCCTACTCGGGACCTTTACTACTGTTTAACACTGTGAATTATTCATTCAACACTCTTCGTACTATTCCATTTAACATCGTATTATTCATTCAACACTTTTATTTAATTTCTGCAGTCCCCAAATGACTTGTTTCATATAAATAAATCTTGCTCTTACAATCTTGCTCTATTTATATACTCCATCTACAAAGCACCTTCTGAGAAGTATCATCGTCTCTATCAGGAACAAAAATTTTACACGATGTGGTGGTTTTGATTCCACATCATACTAATTGAGCTAAAGCAAAAGTTCTTGAATTCAGTTTTCGTGTCAGTTGGTCTCTCTTCTGATTTCTTTTATGTAATTGCCAAAAATATTACCATCAGTTGGGATTTCTTTACGATACATATTTATTCTTTTTCTATTACAGGCATATGTCTCTACTGCTTTACTTAGAGCACCGTTTTGACCATGAAAGCATTAAAAAATAATATAAAGAAATCTTTAAACTTAAACAGATGATTTTAAAACTAAGGCTTAAATGCAAGTGGTTTACAAAAGGTGGGTGCATAACATATATTTTTAAATGGTAAATATATAGGTAAATGCAAGAAACCAGATAAAAATGTCGTGTATTTAGAAGATGAATATATGCTACATTCAATTATCATGGAGAAATAATACCAAGTAAATTTCATATTGTCAGTTTGATGGTGAACCAGGAAAATTACAAGGCAGTTCATTCTTAAAAGTTAAGGTAACATTTAGTCTTGCAAAGTGTGTTATTGAAAATAAGAAATAAAGTAAGAAATAAAATAATTGGTGAAACTTTATTTTTATCTCAATTGAAAGGGAAACAATTAAAAGAATATAAAAAATCTAATAACAAAGATGTTTTTACTAGAGCAAGGCAATCAAATTTAAGTCTTAAAAATGAATATGATCCTAAAATATCTGTAGAAGAACAATCTCGTAAATTGTATAAATTAATACAAACATTAAAGATGATGAATTAACAGTTGTATTTTGTTTATATTATGTTTCAAATCTTCAGAAATACAGTTGTATATTATTGAGTTTAAATTCCATGGATTTGACCTTACATATGATATTGATTTATATGACATCAGTAATATTTCTCCTGCTGTCATTAATCTATAAGAGTAAGGTGGAACTTTTAAATCTAACCAACATTCAAATAATGAAGCTAATGTTATTAAATCAATTTCGTTATTTGTTGATATACCAACTACATTTTTATTCTTTCAACAATCTCTTTTGATTCCATTACCCCATTATTATAAGATCTAAATATTAGTTCGGCTGTACTACCTAATTTTGATAAGAGTATTATATATCAGTTTTATTAAATTCACTCCATGTTCTTTTTTAAATTCGAATTAAAGATATATTTATCAAAATAGACAATTCCATAACAACTAACATCCTCATGGTTGTTCTGCGCAAGTACAATTACTATGATCTTTTTTTACTTTATATAAGAGGTCTATATATCCATTGAAGATGTACCCTTTATTATTGTATTCTATAATCTCAATAATTTCTACATTAAAACCTTCATCTTTCATTTTATTGCCTACATCTCACCATCTTCCATCATAACAAGTTGTTCCTTCATTTTTCATCACGTCTGCAAGTTTAATTGTAAGTCTAATGGAATATGAAGTATTTTTGCTTTTTATTTAATTATTTCTTGCAAATTTTTCATGATAATAAATTAAGAAGACACACTGGAAAAGTTAAATAACCTTTCCCTACTATTAGAAGAAAGTAAGCTTTGCAACCATTCTTTGTTTATAAAACGAATTGCCTTTTTAGTGTAATCATTGAACCTTCTTAATATATTTACTTTCACCATCATATTGTTTTCTTCACCTAAAGTTTTAGTAATAAAACCTCAATTTGAGTACCAAATTATCTACTCCAAATACTCCATTAGATTCTTTACTTTTCTACATCGTTTGCTTTCACATTAGATAAATGATTACCGAACTAAAAGAAAAAATGCAAATTATGACGAAATTCGTCAATAACTATATAGTAATAATATAGATAAATATTTCTATGGTTGGAAAAGTTTTCCTACAGTACCGTGACTGCTAATTACAGGCTCTGGATTAGGGTGTGACAATAAAATGACCAGTCACTAATTCAATGAGGACTAGTTCTATGGCACACCCACTTAAGTTGCCTATGTTATTGATGCCACTGTTGAATCAGCTCATAGATGTACTCATGGTTATACTGCAGTATCATTATATTTATGTTTAATGAAGAATTATCTCAATATTCATATTTAAGGATATTTATTAAAAATAGTATATAAAGTAACTTGCAAGAGGTGTAGGATAGGGCTAGGGCTAAGTAGGGGCTAAACAGGTGATCATTAGGTATTATTATCTTCAAATTACCGACCTTACCTTTCGTTATTCTATTTAGTTGTTAGAAGTTTAGTTGTTTAGTTTCTTTAGTTTCTTTAGTTTCTTTAGTTTCTTTAGTTTCTTTAGTTTCTTTAGTTTCTTTAGTTTCTTTAGTTTCTTTAGTTTCTTTAGTTTCTTTAGTTTCTTTAGTTTCTTTAGTTTCTTTAGTTTCTTTAGTTTCTTTAGTTTCTTTAGTTTCTTTAGTTTCTTTAGTTTCTTTAGTTTCTTTAGTTTCT